>OX453065.1:20702890-21240390 GCA_949699795.1 Spicauda simplicius
AAACGTACAACAGTGATAGCCTAAAGATTGCAAGTTGCCCTCTTAATTGGGAGGTCCGAGATTCAAACCTAGGCACGCATCACTGATTTATGTGCGTATTAGAAATCAATTATCACTGCTTTTCGGTGAAGGAAAACATCGTGAGGAAACCTACACACCCGAGAGTTCTTTTAAAAAAGTTCTCGAAGGTGTGTGAAGTCCACCAATTCGCACTTGGCCAGCGCGGTGGACTATGAACTAAAGCTCTCTCATTCCGAGAGAAGACCTGTGCCCAGCAGTGGGACAATAATGGGTTGACGATGATATAAACGTTATAAATAACTTTGACCAAATGTTCCTTGCGTATAACATGACGATACTTGAGTAAACATCAAAGATATTTTTAAGCATAGTACAAATGTAGGTATATCTAAATTTAATAATGTGTCCTATGTTAATGTATAGTGTCTTTTACCAAGTCATATTGTTCCTTTCAATGGAACGAATTGAAGCTACAGTTATCAGTGTTCCAACACCATATTATGCATGTATTTTACATCAAAACCTTCCTCTAGAACGGCTCTATCTATTAAAACAACCGCATTAAAATCTGTAGCGTAGTTTTAAAAATCTAAGCATACATTAGGACAGACAGCGAGAAGCGACTTTTTTATACGTAGTGATTACATAGAAAATGATCTATCATTTGAGTACAATAAAATGTTGATGAAAGGAAGTAGAGTTATTTTCCGGATCTGTAGAAAATTGAGAAGCAATATTATGAACGCCCCCGTATTGCCTTTTCCTGAAAATATAACGTATGTAGCTTGTTTTCTTTATCGCACTAATACTGTGGCTTTAGTATAAGTAATTACGTGTCCTCGAAACAATTACTGTAAACATTAAATCTTAACCCCTAAATTAAAATGTACATTTTACATTTTGGTTATCAGCTATACCTTGCAATGTATTGCAATACTTTAATTGTAATACACGAATTGTCCACCAATTCGCACTTGGCCAGCGCGGTGGACTACGGCCTAATACTCTCTCATTCTGAGAGGAGACCCATGCCCAGCAGTGGGACAATAATGGGTTGACAACAATACACGAATACAATACAATACAACACCACGTAAGCGTAAACGACATTTGTTTTGACGGAACATAATAAAGTCGTTTAGGTAAACTGGTAAATTTGTACTTACTTCAGTCTAATCTAGATAAGATTCGAACTTGTAGCGGCCGAGATGCGAAACTATTTCCGAGATCTCATTTTCCTAGATTAGATCAGCGCAAGCCTGCTGAGAAAAAGGTTTAAAGTAGAGCTCAAACGGTATGCTCTGGTCTTAGTACGAGTTTTTTTTTATCTGATTGAGGTAGTAGTTCTCAAGTAGAACCGGTGTAGTTCGACCGGGGAAGTACCACCGCCACACCTATTTCTAGCGTGAAACATTTCTTGCGTTTCGATAGAAGGGTGTGGTTGCCGGCACACTGTCACATGAGGCGACTATCAAAGTCCTCGGGAGTAGAAACGCATCTGCGATTGACTTCAGATGAAACCCATGTTCTGTTTATATGAAACACTGTAATTAATTTAATTGCCATCTTTTTTAACATCCTTTTAATAGTTCCGGTCCTCTGTATGTATTTATCGTGTAACGCAATCTTTGATAGCGATTTGGACTAACTTTGAATTATCTGATTAATTTGAATTTTTGCATACTTATCAAGAGTCCATGACAATGTAATAATAGGAAAAAGACATCCCATTTTCTTACAATAAATAATAAATAACTAAAAAAACACGGTTTTTTAATGTTTGTTTATTTTAAAGATAACTTTTATTTAAAAAGTTAGTATTGTAGTATTATAATAAAAATATGTAATTTTGCGCATAAATTCGGTGGGTTGCGGTCCCCTGGCGGTCCTACTCCTTAGAACAAGTTGCATTTCACCCGGCACTAACACATGCATATACACATACACGACATGCACAGTGCGCTTGTGTGTGCGCTCACTAAGTTGTACCCCAGATCCGCCTGCGTAATTATCTCTATTCTCTATTTCTAAGCTATCTATATAATTCTATAATCTATTTCTAAGCTAATTCTATTCTAAATCTAGAATAGAATTAGCTTAGAAAGTTGTTTGTGTTAATTTATTATTATTTGATTTTACGTAAGAAATATTTGGGACAAACATGCCTGATAGATTTTAAAAAAAGGTCTCAGAGTTGTATGGAGTCTACGGATCTTTAGTGGACTGTGGGGTAACCTTAGTTCAGAGAGGAGATCGTGCCCAACAGTGGATAGTGATCGGAAATGTGGTTGCCGGCACACTTTTATATGAGGCGATCATCATAGTCCTCGGAAGTAGCAACGCATCTATGATTGACTTCAGATAGAACCCATGTTCTGTATGAAGTTGATTACAGATGTCTATGGGCGGCAGTGACCACTTACCATCAGGTGGACTGCATGCTCGTTTGGAACTTCAGTCAGATAAAAAAATGGGGTTAACGTGTCGTGAGCAATTCTTGTGGAAGAATAAAGATTTGGTGTTTAAATCTAGAGAATAGGTAACATTTTCCTGCAAAGTAACTGCATTTGTAGCAAAAATCTTAGACGAAAACCTTCTTCCTTAGTCGGGTTTGTAAAAGTTGGGTGGGTGGAATAATGATTTAATATCCACTAAACTAGTATGGACATTTTTTTAGTTTTTAGTCATCAGCATTTTAAAAAGGAAAATAATGTAAGTGAAATTAATTTATATTTTTAAACTCTAGTGGTCTGAGCACTTAAATGGTCTAAGCTTCGAACTTGGATATACAGTTTGAGACGACGAATTTCAAACCAATATACCATGAAAGTTTCAAAGACTTAAGAATGTCAACTCTTTGTCTACGTCTAAGACTTATTATAGAAAATTAGGCTGTCCAGACAAACATTTTAGCTCATTTGTATAGATTAGCGCACCTGTGCAGTTCAAGGATCGAATTCGGGGCTAGCTTGGACCGGTTCCCGGCACCACCGCCGCACGATCAAAGTAGTGAAGTATAGTACGTGGTAGTTTCAAAGTAACCAAACTAACAAAAACATTTATTTGGATATAATAAAGAAGTAGAAAGCTACTAGTCTACCTTTTTTATCTGAGTGAAGTAGCAAACGAGCATGCAGTCCACCTGATGGTAAGTGGTCACTGCCGCCCATGGACGTCTGTAATCAACCACATACATGGGCTCCATCTGAATTCAATCACAGATGCGTTGCTACTCCTGAGGGCTATGATGGTCGCCTCATGTGAAAGTGTGCCGGCAACCACATCCTTCTATTGAAACGCAAGAAATGCTTCACGCTAGAAATAGGTGTGACGGTGGTACTTCCCCGGTCGAACTACGCCGGTTTATACCACCTTGAAAACTAATAAATAAGCTTCTATTAAAATTAAGTTATAACCAATAATAAGTAATTTTTAATAGTGATGAAGGGAGCTAAACATTTTTTTAAGAACTTGCAATGGAATTTAACATTCTTATGCGAGGCGTTCCAAGAGCAGTGATAACCTAATGGTTGACACTTGCCCTCTCGATTGGGAGGTCTGAGGTTCAAACCCAGGCATGCACCAGATGTCCATGGGCGGCTGTGACCACTTACCATCAGGCGGACTGCATCCTCGTTTGCTACTCCAGTCAGATAAAAAAATAAAAATAGGTGTGACGGTGGTACTTCCCCGGTCGAATTATACCGGTTCTACCACCTTCTTGATAAGAAGTATGAAGAACTGAAAATAATAATAATGAATACTAGAAGTTACTACAATTTTTAGCATCTGTAACGTTTACTTTTCGTTTTATTAGAATCAATTAACTCTTTCAAAAGTTATGTTATCATTTAAAATTGTTATGTTTTTAAAGCTGTTAAAACAGGCGTACAGTCAGCTGTGTAATAAATTTGTTAATATGTTAATTATCTATCGCAACACATTTACTTACGCGTACACTATAATTAGTAAAATATTAAAATCCTTGTGTTAATTAACATGTAGGAATATGAAGACTTGCGCCACCCCAAGTGTTCGCTCGGTCCTTTGAAGGGCACGAGGGCAATGTGTGAGGGTAAGGGCTTTCGTGTGGTAATCGATAAGTTAGTTGTTACTAGGTGATGTCGGCTTGTTTGATACTGTCGGTAGAGAAAAGAGCTAGGTTTTAATTGTTTTTGTTATAATGAAACGTTATAAAAGTGTATTGAAGTGAAACTTCTTTATCGGGGTTGGAAAAAAAATTAGTGTAACATTTTTTCGTTACGCGCCATCTTTTTCTGTTACGCGCCATTATCCGTTACGTTACGTTATCCCTACCACGCGTGATATTAGATAGATTATTATAGATTAGATTATTTTTAACTTTATTTAACCAATTTCTGTAAAGTTGCATATAGTAAATTATTTTTTGAAAAATAACGTCATAAAGAAGTTTCACTTCTTACGAGTGTACGCTAGTACACGCACACATTTTTTTTTGATTATTTACATATGTTTTTTTTGTAACGAATATTTATTGTCACACTGCTGGGCCGGAATGAGAGAGTTTTAGGTCATAGTCCACCGCGCTGGCCAATCAACATTCAGATCGGGGAATCGAACCCGGGACCCATTGCGCGTCAGACCGGTATGGTAACCGCTCCGCCACGCGGGTCGTTACGTTGTTAATATATCAATTTCTTTCCACATCCAACTTTCAACCATGCATTAGTTTAAGCACTATTAATTAAGTAGTGGTAAAATGATAAGTGCACCCGTTTCTCGCAACAAGATAAATATTTAACTAAGTTACGGTCTAAATACTGTTTGTGTTCAGATTTCTCTTCTGAAACTATCTTTGTTGCAGATTTTTGTGGAATTGAAGTATGAAAAAGTTGTGACCACCGAATGTTTCGTGGTGAATTTCGCTTTTTTACACTCATAGCCCGTATACCGTTGTACCACCATAGTACCATGGTCACACACACGACGAATATACAAATACCCAGACCCAGAACATTAATCTAAACTCATCATTCAGATACCTGTCTGACCGGGAGTCGAACCCGAAACCCATTGCGCGTCAGACCGGTATGGTAACCGCTGCGCCACGCGGGACGTTACAGTACAGATGCGTTGCTACTAGGATAATTGTCGTAATCTTATCTAGATTTTTTTTTATCTGACTGAAGTAGCAAACGATCATGCTGTCCACCTGATGGGAAGTGGTCACTGGCGCCCATGGACATCCGTAATCAACTACATACAGAACATGGGTTCCATCTGAAGTCAATCACAGATGCGTTGCTACTCCCGAGGTCTATGATGGTCGCTTCTTGTGAAAGTGTGCCGTCAACCACACCCTTCTATCGAAGCACAAGAAATGCTTCCTGCTAGAAATAGGTGTGGCAGTGGTACTTCCCCGGTCGAACTACACTGGTTCTACCACCTTTAAATTAGATCAGTCGGAATCCGCATTTGCATTGCAGTCGCTATTTGAATTTAATAATAACATAACACAAAAACACCCTAATTTAACCGGGGAGCCGGGTTCAGTTTACCTATGCTTATTATTTTTATCTTTTTATTTTTAAGGAATTAAATTAAAATAATATAAACATAGACTTTAACCATTCTGTTACTTAAAACACCAAGTTTAATCAACAGTTCTGGTATTTAAGACCTGTCTGATTAAATTATATCTTTAACTTTTTCTTACTTTCTTTCTTTCTTAACTTCACTGATGAATTTTGAAATGTGTGGCTATTCCTGCAAAGGTGCAATATCTTTTCAACATTCTTATATCCCCGTTCAAGATTTTCATACACCGGTATTATGCTATCTATCCATCCATCAGCTCATTGAGGTCCACTGCTGGACATAGGCCTCCCCTAAATGACGCCACTCCAACCGGTCCTGTGCCTTCTGAATGCAACGGTTTCCCGCTGTCTTCTTCATCTTCGGTACTATCTAATATATAAAATTCTCGTGTCATAATTTTTGTTGCCATACTCCTCCGAAACGGCTTGACCGATTTTGATGAAATTTTTTGTGCTTATCCGGTATCTATGAGAATCGGCAAACATCTATTTTTCATACCCCTTAAGGGTTGTCCACCCTTATTTTTTTATATGGCAAAACAACGTTTGTCGGGTCAGCTAGTTACGAGTATAAAAATCTTTAACGGAGCAGACATCTGTTTATATCTGGTTATACAATTACAGACATATGAATATAAACACAATGCCATTGCCATGGATATTTATGTTCCCGAAAAACTCTAAAGTATATATTTTATTTAATTGGCCCCACAGTGGTACAAGATTTTGGAAATTAAATCTGCAGGTGACAGATAAAACAGTGTGGTACCCTCTTGCACCTTGATGGTCTTTATAGACCTTATAAATTTCTCAGAAATGGTCATGATGTTATTTAATTCAAATAAGAAGTATTCTGTAAGATGAGAATTATTTTTCTTTTCAGGAATAGTAACAACACTAAGGAATTAATTCATACTAAGGGCACAGATGCCCTTTAGTATAAAACGTTTTCTAAAATCAATCATTCTTGATGATTTTGACGACCCGAGTGGCGGAGCGGTTATAATACCGGTCTAACGCGTAATGAGTCCCGGGTTCGATTCCCGGCCAGACATGTATCTGATAGATGAGTTTAGATTCATGTTCTGGGTCTGGGTGTTTGTGTATTCGTCTTGTGTGTGTCCATGGTACCCACGACACAGGAGAAAATCCTACTGTGGGGCTATGAGTGTAGAAAGCGTGAATTTCACCCATACTTTGTAATGATATGATTGTTACAAAACAATCATCGTTCACTCCAAACAAATATTCAAATAAATGTACTAAACTCATACTATGGGCGCTATTCCAGACCTTAGTAAAACTATATCAGTCTTATGTCCATTACACAGATGTCCATGGCGGCAGGGACCACTTGCCATCAAGTAGACAGCATGTTAGATTGTGACTTTGAAAATGTGTTATAAAAATATTACAATTAAACAAAAATTGATTTAATTGTCTATGAAAGTACATGTGAAATGATAATTATTTTAAAATGTACATATATACAAAAATTAAAAACAAAAAACAAAAATATTAGCGACTTCTATTTTATAAAAAAAACTGCACATAGTATTGAAATTTTACCGAAAACCGACTACCGACGTGTTGCTACTCTTAAGTATTAAAAGTAGTCTGTTACGTATTAGTAGTAATGTCTCGTCTCCCTTGCCACACTCTTACTGAAGGATAGTACCACTTGAAACTGATGTCTTGCAGAATATGTATTGATGGCGAAAGTCACCGAAGTCGAAGAGTAGAGAGTTCTACCTTGTTAATTGCACTTCTTTGAAAAAAAAATTCTTTTCTTAACTTGTCTTTTTCCTATTACTTCAATGACATTTTAACGTGTTTATTTCAAGATAACGAAATTTTATGAATCAAACTTTTGTGAATTTATTTTCTAAACACTTCGAACTTTTACTCTAAATTCTAAATTGAGCTAATTACCTTTAATTAAAAGTAGTTATAAATCATAAAAATAGAGTAAGCCCAATTATTCGTTTGCATACGGACGCAACGTTGAAAAATCGCTCTGAGGTATTTTTAAGAAATCCCTAAAAATATCATCGACTCAAGTATTCTACTTATTCAATTTGAATACTTTGAAATTCTTGGTATCTGCCAACGGATTCGAATAAAGGGGTTTGAATATGGAACACCCGATAGCCTATAAAGTTCTTCAGCCTTTCTTTATGCAACGATAAGTAAGTTTTGTACTCTTTTTCGCCTTCCGAATTTAAAATTTCGATGCGAGCGCACTCGCGGCAAAAGATAGTCGGTAATGTATAATTATACCCACCAATTTTTCTACGCACTTTCGCGTCCGCACACAATGATAAAGGACCGCGTGTGCGCACGTGACCGCAACGCACACTCGCCCACAACCAATAAATAGATTGAACTAAACGGTGAAATTTAAAAAAGGAACAAAACGGGCGGATCGCATTGGCGCACACAACAACACTAATGCAACCCAATCATTAACTCTCGATAGTGGAAAAGTTGCTCCGTTCGGAAATGATAAGGTTTAATTTCGAACGCCGAATTTGTATTGTAGACCTAGCATGTTAACACGTAATGCATGCGTGGGAATGACGATCACGCACACGAGTGTGTAATTTTTGATTATAGGAACACCGAATTTTCCTTTTTGTGTGCGTGAACCGTTGAAACGGTGTGGGTGTTTAAATGCATTCGTTGATCGTGTGCATCGGCGAACGGCTAATGTGTTGCGTGTGATTTATTTGTGTGCGTATTTTTGTCGTTCGCATGATGGATTCGCGTGTTTGTATTGGTGTCTTTTTTCTTTTTTTGCGAGCGGACACAGGCACACAGGCCTCGTGAAAAAATAATTTTAACTGGCACAGTGCAGAGCATGTTTAATTTTTGAGCTCTCTGTCCCGCGCGAAATGGGACGTCATTACTTTTTAAATTACAAATGTCGTCGGTTTTGTATTTCCATTTTGTGTTTATTTTATTTTTTCTTTAATTCGCATTGTTTGGTTGATTCTTCGGCTTCCTTACAACAGAGTACTCATTGGTAATGAGGTGTTTAATAGATTGTGCGTTCTTTACAGTTCAAATGCTTTCGGATCATTTACTTAAGAACTTAGATTAAAAAACGTTAATATGCGATCGCTTTCGAGATTTTTACAACTAACTTAATATAATAGGAACAGGAATTTGGTCACAGACAATCTGTTGCATCCTCACACTAAGTCGGAATGCCTTTTTAAGTAATTAATTCTGCCTTATAGTTAGTAATGAACTCAATTAAAGGCACGAGCACTCTCGTAAAAAGCTTCTTATTGTTAATTTCGTATGACATAATTTTTACAAGACTCATATTTAGTGGCGCCAAAAATTTGGATATTACTTAACTGTGTAATTTAAAGTAAGTACAGCCTTTTAATAGGTTTTTGACTAGCTTAAATTATGATGAAATTTCTTTATATATACCTATTGAATATTAATCTACTATGCAAATCCACACTTCAAACATTCTTCACTTTGTGAAGAATGTCTTCTAATTAAAAACACTTTTCCTAAAAAGATAGAATTTGTGGAGCTATTTTTACCCTAGTAGTAAAGTAGAGTGCCATTGGACTCTTACCATATTTTACATGCATTTATTCGTTATTTTAACATGTAACGGGTTCTTATGATATGCGGTTACTGTTATCTTTTCTGTTACGTATTAAAATGTATCATTACCTCTACAATATTAGTCTTAATCTATTTTCTATATATTAGTATGTGAAGCAAAAACATGGGCTCCGTTTTTAAGATGCTTGCCGCGGACGGATGAGTATGCAATTACGCTCGGTTATAGTTGATGTAGAGAAGGAGGACGCTAAGCTAGGAGAATGCTAATATTTTTTTCAAATAATGCATAAAACATAATTAATATCAACTAAAAACACATTACACACAGTATCGTGAAATTGACACAGACACGTTTATTAATAAATGAAATAAAACATTCAATCTCTTACTACGAAAACACATAACGTCAAAAATGTCAGATGTCTTTGTCAAAATACCCACTTTTGCTTTTAAATGCAGCTTAGTTAATTAAACTTCTTTTTACCTAACCGTTGAGACAGGTGACTAGTACCTTGTATTATGAGTACAACAGTAGGTTCCATGTTGAATAAGTTTCAGTTCATATTTAGGGAATTCTTTATTTATGACAAATTTCTAATTAGCTCAGCAGTGGAACAAAAATAGGTGGAAATATAAAGAATTCTCCAAATATATGTAGAAGCTTATTCCAAGTTTCTTCCAATTTGGACAGAGACCTTTTTCTGCAGCGAAACATTTTTTTTTTAAAGTGAGGTAGGCAAGAGTAGCCAACCTAATGTGACTGGTAATTGCTGCCCATGGACATATTAAAGTAACTTTATATTGAAACGGGGATCTATATGAAGTCACATATCTACTCCTGAAGACTAAGATGGTCGCTGTGTGGCTACCATCTTAGTCTGCAGGAGTAGAGTATAAGTGAGACTGGAGACCACACCTTAACAGTTTATAAGAGGATACCGCCATTCATATTTGTGTCTAATTTTTATAGAGTTCTGTATGATATTGTCGATAATAAATAGTTCATTGAGAAACTAATTAGAAAGGTCTTTTAGTGGTTTGTTTGAGGAAATGGTATAAAAATATTTTTGATATATCAGATACAAAGGAATTAGAAAATAATTACAAAGTAAGATTAGAAAAAACATGGTACAGGAAAGTTCCTTTGAAGACGCCTTGTAAAAGATGGACAAACAAACTATGGCCTCTTTTGAAAGCCATAAAGTTTAATATTGCCCGTTATTCTAAGAAACGACAATGCTTAAATAACCTTATCATACTAGTCATACTTCATACTAATATTATAAGGGCGAAAGTTTGTGTGTATGTTTGTTACTTCTTCACGTCCAAAGGCTGGAGCGATTGTCATAAAATTTGGTTGGGAGTTAGCTGATACTTTGAATTAACATATAGGCTACTTTTTTTTGTGGGAAGACATGTTATTCCCAAGAGACAACTAGTAAGATATAAGTTTTAGTACCTATTGAAACTCGAGTTAACAAAATAACCTACCTAAGAAGCCTTAACTCCAAGACGTTGAACTCCAAGAACTTAAAAAAATAGCTTGTACCCAGCTGAGGTGACATGGGTAGGTAGTTATTGAATTAATCTGTTGAATTGGGTTGCGCCCAGGCCTAATTTCATATGCAATGTCACCCGCCCGGCCTGCATAGATGATTATGCGCTTAGTATGCGCAAAATACCGATAGCATAAAAAGAAAAAAATATTTTTTTATTTTAAAAATATTTAATATAAGTACTAATGTACATAACGGAGTATTTATGTTCGTAGTTAAACACACGAATAAAATTGACGTGTAAAATTGACAGTTATTAAAAAATATAACGAAGCTTCGATTTTTTATGTTTATTGGCTAAATTGTGGTAAAATTCGACATTAAATGATCTCATAGTTCATTTGATGTTAAGTGATACTATATACTATATGATATTATAGACCACTCACAGATATCTACATATATTTTCGAATAGTATTTAAGACCTAGGATGTTTGTGGGCAGTGCATTTTCTATTTATTTTTTATCTGATTGATGTAGCAAACGAGCATGCAGTCCACCTGATGGCAAGTGGTCACTGCCGCCCGTGGATATCGGTCAGCAACTTCAAATAGAACATGGGTTCTATCTGAAGGCAATAAAAGATGCGTTTCTTCTCCAGAGGACTATGATGGTCACCTTATATAAAAGTGTGCCGGGAAAAATACACCCGTCCCTCGAAACGCAAGAAATGCTTCATGTTAGAAATGGGTGTGGCGGTGGTACTTACCCGGTCGAACTACACTGGTTCTATCACCTGCATTGTCTTTGCCCTACCAGAACTTTCAAATCCGGAATTAGCAAGTGGCCAGAATCACCCATGGATATCGGCAATGAACCCCAAATAATACAGTCTTACACACATTGGTTGGCCACATGTGCGAACCCTGACCACTAAGTTGGAATGTCTAGGACATACACACGTGGTAGGACAGTCATACCTGTATGACTGTCCTACCACGTCTTTCAAACTTGACCATAGCAGCGGTTCCCACTGCTATCCAGGGTATTAATAGTTCTGACGTAGTATTTTTGTAGTCGCATTACAAGTCATTACAATATATTTTTGCTCAAAAACGGAAAATAGTTAACTGTATGCCAATTTGTAAAAATTGAGGCCTAAATGACAATCCCCGACGGCTTTTTGTTTTGACGTGAAATAAAAAGTTTCAACGCGATTGGTTTGTGTATTTTGTGTAGCATACAAGGTCAACAAATTATGTCATGTAGGCCTACGAGGGAGGTTGCAAAATATCAGACACAATACACTTAGTCTCCAATCGGATTGAAATATAATCTTAACTAAAAAGGTCTAGCAAGATCTGGATCTAGATTCTACTTAACCTCACTTTTTTAGCTCCCTCCTTGCTGCGCCATCTTCAATGATAAGAGTCGTGCCCTATATGTTACCTTTTTCTTGATAATGTCGCGCCATCGGCCTCTCTTTTTAGCTATGTGTAGAGGCGGGGTTTTTGCGGATCAGATACGACCAACGCAATAGACTACGCCCTTATGGCCTCTAATCTTCTATTTTATTGGTGTTTAAGAATTGATTAGTTATTATTACTTCTTCTGACAATGTGGCCGAAAAAAGATCCTACGAAGACAAGATGTTTTACATGTTTAACAGTCTTAATATCACTGTAAATTGTTGGATGAAAGCACACTTTCTGAGACCTGTTCAGGCCATTGAGGTCGTATAGCGATTAGAGTAGGCAGTTGAGGTCGTATTCGTTCCGGTGGTAGTGTAAGAAAAAAAATGTAACTGACAATTTGTAAGTGCTCCCGTAGGCCTATACAAAATAAAGACATTTCATTTAATTTATTGATAGCACTCTCCAACACCGAATCTCCATTTTTAGACATTCCGTTTTGTTACTGTTTACATTTGCGAGCCATAAAAAAAGCCGTGAAAAAACTAATGCTGTCATCAGTTTTTTTTTATAACGATGTTGCCGTCCGACAGTATGATGTTACAATTTGTTATTTCAACTGGACATTTGACGTCAAGTTCGCTAGTTCTATCATTTGTTACATTGAAAACGAGGTTATCAATTCGATCTAGCTGCACTAATCCATTGGAAACAACATGTTATTTATTAAATAACATTGTTTACAATGGATTATTATTTATTAAAAGTGGCAATACGTATTTAACAATAATTTACAAAGTTTAATATGAACAGATATAAAGTGTATCATGTACTAGCAATCAAATCTTTCTCTAATCATGATTAGAATGCTGTTGGAACGATCCCGGACATTTTGCATCAGAAGGCTTGATCTTTTACATATTATAACAACATCTGAAAATTTTACGTAACATTTATTTGCTATTTTCGAGCTACTTGATTATAGTGATTGTTTATATCAGCTCAATAACGCATTTTTTTTATAAGGCTCACTTTTATATGAGATAATCACCTTAGTCCTCGGAAGTAGTCTTAGCAGATGGTAGAACCAGTGTAGTTAGACCAGGGAATCACCACCGCCACACCTATTTCTATCGTAAAGCATTTTTTATGCGTTTCAATAGAATGGTGTGGTTGCCGGCACACTTTTATACGAGGCGACCATAATAGTCCTCGGAAGTAGCAACGCATCGGATAAAACCCATGTTCTATTTGAAGTTGCTTACAGGTGTCCATGGGCGGCAGTGACCACTTTGAGGATGTAGTAAAACCCTTTGAAACTACCTCTCGTAGCTCTTCAGGCGTTCCCAAATAGTCCTTATGGGGAGCAGTGTATCTGCAACAAATTTTGTATAAGACATATTTTCTGATCATTTGCTATTTTAATCCAATAAACAATTATATATCACACAACTTGTAATATTTTTATTCAAAAGAGCCCAAACTTTTTTGCAGTCAGTACTTCTAAGCACACGTAGGTGTAAGGGCGTTGCACCGTCCCCTCCACGGAACTGATAATGAGGACGCCGCAGTCGAATGTCATCTAAAAACATGTTAATGACCTAAGCTATTGGGATTTTGGCCGTTGACGCATACGATGTTACCAGAGCTCATTATAAAAACTCGAAAATGTTAGAACATTTTTGTAGCGACTATAGAAGTAAAGGAACATCCAATTCGCCTAATGGTAATAAAAGAAGTGAAATGTTTTATTTTGTATAGGTCTATGAACCTATCGGGGTTAATCATGGTGGTAACCTGTAACCGGGGCTATTTGACGTGGGGTTCTTCGAGAAAGGTGTAAAAAGAGCTCTCCTCCAAAGCCGGCGATGCATTGGCGACTCCTCTGGTGTTGCGAATGTCCATAGGCGACGGTGACTACTTTCCATCAGGTAGCCCGTCTGCCTTATCGTTAGGTCTAAATATAAAAAAAAAATCCACGACAGCTGCTTCGATTTCGATTGAAATGAAATGTTATTTGTATAGGCCTCCGTGGACACTTACAAATGGTCAGTTACAATATCTATTACCTTACCACCGGATCTGAACACGACTTTAACTAGATCCGGCCCGCTGCCGCCACCGCACACAACTGGGACCCTTACACTGCTACCTAGCTGAGGACGATGTCGACGGCGAAGGCTCGTTGGAGCTGTGACAATTATATAAAGACAAGAATAAAAAACACAACCATGCCCAGATTTTGAAGCGCCGCAAATATAGTAATTTATTAGACAATTATTTGTTTGCGGCGTTTGCAATAGAGACCATGGGTCCATAGTCATCTGACATTAAAAATTCATGTCAGATATGTCTACCAGACTTGTTCGAGCTTCCGGAGACCAAAAGGCTGGCTGCTTTGCACAAAGATTAAGTCTAGCCGTACAGCAAGGTAATGCCGCCAGTGTTTTGGGAACCATGTCTCACACGGCAATTTTAGATGGCTTGTTTTATTTATAATGATAAGTTTATTTTTATTATTCATTTATAAGTTTAGTTTTTATTTAGTCTAGTTTATGTTATTTATTTTTATAAACAACCTAGATTGTTAAATATTGTGTCTAATATGTGTTATATTTAAAAAAAAGAATAAAAACAAGCTAAAAAAGGGCACGGACGATCCGTCTGTGGAGTCGTTGTTGATAATAAAAAAAAAAAACTAGATCCGGAAAGAAGCACAGCGTGTTTTTTTAAATGCTATTTTAAAATAGATATGCTAATGTTTTAAAGTTTGTTGTATCATTAAAATTGTAACTCACAATGGAATTTACTAATTTACTAACTCTATATGATGACCCGCGTAGCGCAGCGGTTACGATACTTGTCTCACGGGCAATGGGTCCCGGGTTCGATTCCCGGCCAGACAGGTATCTGAATTATGAGTTTAGATTCCTGTTCTGGGTCTGGGTGTTTGTGTATTCGTCTTGTGTGCGTCCATGGTACTCACGACACAGGAGAAAATCCTATTGTGGGGCTATGAGTGTAGAAGTCGTGTGTTTCTATTTGCCACTATAAATAAAAGTTGATTTAGGCCTTACTTATTAATTAATTGGAGCTGTTACCCGTAGTTCAAACATTGCTAATATGAACCGTGTAGTTCATATGGCCACTGCTTTGTTTTGGAGGAACTTTATATTGCGTTTTCGAGGAGCAACTGAACGCTTTATTTGTCTGATATTAAGCGTATGAGTGGTGATAGCCTAGTGTATAGCACGCACGTTTGCCACGTTTCGGCCGCTCAAGGGGTTTGGGGTTCTGATCCTTGCATGTATTTGATTTTTGGAATGTGCTTCTTCAGAATTTAAAAGTTTCTACTTCTAAAAGCTGGTCCTACGTCTCAGTGGAAGCGTGTGGATGACGGCTATCATATAAAGTTATTTTTGAAGTGAAACTTCTTTAGGCGCATGAGGGTAAAATTTTTACAGATGAAACGTCACGCCGGTATGCAACGGAAGTGTCGGAAAAGAGAGAGAGAGTGATCGAGACCGATTGAGAGAGAGTAAGACAGGGCGAACGTAGCATGAGCAACTAGCCGTGGAGTGAGAGTAGGGAGCAAGCGAGTGAGAAAGATTGAGAGAAAAAGTGAGACAGAGCGAACGTCGTATCACGCCTTTTTCCCTTCCTCATAATCTTGGAAATTGAAAGTTTTAGATTTGTATAAATATAAACAAGATTTATAAATTAGTTCGCCAAAGAAGTTTCACTTCTGACATGTGTACTTTGTACGCACGCATGTTTTTTTTTTGTATAAAATTGATGTAGCAAACGAGCATGCAGACCATCTGATGGTAAATGGTCACTGCCGCCCATGGACATCTGTAAGAAACTTCATACAGAACATAGGGTTCCATCTGAAGTCAATCACAAGTCGCTACTC
Organism: Spicauda simplicius; assembly: GCA_949699795.1. Taxonomy (NCBI): domain Eukaryota; kingdom Metazoa; phylum Arthropoda; class Insecta; order Lepidoptera; family Hesperiidae; genus Spicauda; species Spicauda simplicius. Next base: position 20,718,906 of record OX453065.1, read on the forward strand.
TCGAGGACTAAGATTGCCGCCTGATATAAAAGTGTGCCCGCATCCACACCCTTCCATCGAAACGCAAGAATTGCTTCACGCTAGAAATAAGTGTGGCGGTGGTACTTCCCCAGTCGAACTACACTGATTCTACCACCTTTACTTGTTATTCTATGATTGTATACATTCATTATAAAATTAAATTATTTTATATATCTTTATGGAATTTACGGGTCTTTGATATACTATTTAGCATTGCGTGGCGGCTTTTCAATTTTCTTCCAAAACAATAAAAATAACGTATGAAAAATACAAACAAACATCGTATAAAAGATAGGGTAGATACAAACATTCTTCAAAAAGTCAATCCAATAGTTACCCTTACAAACCCCCAAGTAGTCCAATAACAAATACCATAAAACAAAGAAACAGGGAGCATTTATTTCCCGCACCCTCAAAGGAAAAGATTATCCCTTCGTCTCACAATAGTTCACCATTTTCTTCCCATAAGCACACATGCACGCCCCACATGTGTACACACGAAGCCGGTGTGCGAGTCACTATCCCATCTCGTGTAGTTGGTGTATGGTTAGCAACTAAATATTAATTTGTTTTGAGTAGTGTTTGATGTATTAGTAATTTGAATTAATGCAGTTGAGATTTTACGAATTATTAGAAGTGTCTGGATTTTATACGCGTTAAAATTTTTTGATAGCGAATATGGAGTTTAATTAATAAAAACTAGGTATGTTAATCAAGATATCTTATATCTATTTTTTTATTTAGTAACCTAGAAAATAAATTCAGTAGTATTGGTTTGGGGCGATTACAAAGAAACTGTTTTTATATGAAAAAATCTTTTATTATTTATTTCCAGTTTGCCGAGATATTTTAGTTGCAAATAATGCTATGAACAGGTATATTTTCTTTTTATTGTATGTATGGGTTTAAAGTTAACAGTATGATATTGTTTTGAAGGCTATGTTCAAAATGCGGACGATTGAATGGGATTTATAAGAAAATAATATTTAAGTAACTACGTCATTTCTGGTTGTTTGATATTATACTTTTCTACAATTATTTTAGTTCCTGTGCGTAAATATAAATATTTTGCTTTTAAGATACTAGGTCTTTTGGCGAGTAATCGTAAATTATACCAGCTGTTTCATAAAAGGATATTTAAAAATGATTAACTTCAATTGTGTAACTATTCTATGCAAACAAAATATTTTATTTACATTATAAAAGCAGTAACGTAGTAAGTAACGAAGTATTAAACGAGTATGGTATCTTCCTCATGGCAAGTGACCAAGGCGTCGATGGGCATCCATAGTCAACCCCAGACAAGATGATTGGACTTAATTGAGGTTGAAAATAGATTGGTCCTCTTAGGGGTGAGTTTGAATTCCTAACCGCCCAGCCAGCAACCCCAATAAGGATGGCGGTATGTTTGGCTTTATGTCGTCGTAGACACTAGAAGGTGTGGGGGGACAACTGGGGTGCTAAGTTACGTATTGTAGAGATCAGAAGACGACACATACTTTGAATGAATAGGCTGATAAAGTTATGGGTAGACTTTACCTACATTTGCTGGTAATTCACTTACTGTTGTTGGCGGTTATTGGTTGATATTATTGGCGGTCCTACACTGGTTATTTACATTTTACTTTTCTGCTGCCGCTACTAGATGGGAGCACGTTTTAAAGTACATTTATTGCTAGATTATTTTAGTGCACTTAGTACTCTTCTCGTATCCCTACTTGACGACAGTCCTTGCTTACATTTGTTGTAGGTTGGTATTATATATATTCGTACACTTTGTAGATTTAGTACTATTCTGCTGACCCTACTCCACAACAGGACCGATTCACTCATCCTCATTAGTAGTTCTTGTTAGGCTATTTCACTAGACCTAGGTTTATAGACTTAGTACTTGTCTGCTGACGCTACTCGACGGCAGTGTGCGTGCTAGACGTCGGCTAGACGCGCTGACCCACTGCCCGGCGACCTTGCTTTCTTATGTTGTTTCCCCGTCTCCCTCGCACGAGCCTTTCGTTCGTGCGTGCTCTATTGATAGTGAGCAAGGTCATTCGGACCATGGGTGACGGGACCTAGACTTATAGGGGATTTGTAGTTGCAGCGCGCCTTATATTGTACGGGCTTAGGTTTGTATCATTAGAATAGCATGTGGAAATTTGAAATGTCATCATGTAGAATTTGTAATAGCTAATACAGGTAGTTTAAGTTTAAACGTAGCTATTTACGGGCGGGATTTTATAAGAAATTGCAGCGCGATTTTTGTGTATACGAAAAGGACCGAGATTTTATAAGGAATTGCAGCGCGATTTATATGATTGTTACGAGGTTGAATTTGTATTTGCAATATAATAAAACTCAGAATATTTGAGATAGGTAAAATAAATGTTAAAATCTATATAAATCTATTTACTATTTGATTACGATGTTGATGTTGTTAAAATTAAGTTTTGAACGTAGTAACGCGTAGTTTATTATGATCTAAATTAATTAAGTTGTAGTTTGTTGTAATGAGATATAGATGATATATGAGATAAACCATCTCATACATCATCTCATATCGTAGAGAAATGATAGCCTATAATGGTTGAAACTTGCCCTCTCAATCGGGAGGTCCGAGTTTGAAACCCAGGCACGCACCACTGTTTTTTCTGAAATTATGTGCGTATTAGAAATTAAATATGACTGCTTTTCGGTAAAGCAAAACATCGTGAGGAAACTTGAGAGTTCATTAAAAAAAAGGTCTGGAAGGTGTATGAAGTTCACCAATTCTCACTTGGCCAGCGCGGTGGAATATGGACTAAGACTCCCTAATTCTAAGATAAAATCCGTGTCCAGTACTAGTCAATAATGGGTTGACGACAAAGAAGAACCATTATAAAAATAATGTCATATAATCATATAATATAACCATTACTGGCTCATTGTTGAGATAGAGACAGTTGAGAAAGTCATTCTCTTCTCATGTTGTTAAAGGGCTGATTGGTAGACTTCACTTATATATAAAAACTTTTTGGAGATCAAAATATTTTGAGAAAATCTTCATACATGAAGCATGATGATTTTTCTACATCTTTTGCCATCATTAAATTGCATCATAGCTTCGTGATAAACTTTAATTATTATGTTAATTATATAAAATATGAAGTGCTTGAGAGTTAGGCTAATTGACACTTGGCATTTACAACTGGCACATGAACACGTAGCATCAGAGGCCTAAATTATTACATCATTAGACTGCCTTCAAAGATAATCGCAATGACGGAAAATAAATTTTCGATAGAAGGGTGTGGTTGCCGGCACACTTTCACATGAGGCGACCGTCATAGTCCTCGGGAGTTGCTCAGATGGAACCCATGTTCTGTATGTAGTTGATTACACATGTCCATGGGCGGCAGTGACCACTTACCATCATGTGGACTGCATGCTCGTTTGCTACTTCAGTCAGTTAAAAAAGTAAATAATAACAATAATATATAGAGTATGCCGAAATTCGTGGACTAGCTTGTAATCTTGTGTATATCACACTAAAGCCTATCAAAATATCTTTTTGTTTTGATACAAACTTAATAAAACTATATTTCATTAATTTTATATAAAGGTAAAACCCAAATAATCCCCATAGAGGTTGTCACAACTTAAGTACTAATGGGAATGTACATTTTGCGAATATTTACCAGCAAAAAACAATATTCTAATAGGCCCTAGTGTGATCTATACATAGTTACAAGGTTATCCAAGTTTTAAGGGACACCGAGTATATTATTATCATAAATATTCCATTGTAACTATTAATGTACTTTAAAACATATTTAATAAAAATTCTCACGTCACCCCTTTCCAAAAATATTTAGAACTTGTCAAGATACTCGCCAGACAGTATTGTTATCTAAACGGTGTCTAACATAACAATAACAAACTGTAACAAAGGTTAGCATAACAATCCTATTGGAGGTATGACAGGTTTTGGATCTATTTCCGGTTCCGGGTGTCTAGACGTCATTGTCCGGCTGACGTCATTGTGGGGTTTGACCCGAGGGTCGAGGGGTGCTTGAGTTATACAAATAGTTTACATAAATCTAAGAATACCGGAGAAAACACCCTTGCAGCTGATTTTGAATTTTCAATGATATAGATTTTAGACGTCTTACCGTTTTTAAACCTGTTTGATACGTTTAAATATTTCGAAAATCTTGTATGGATGATAACTCAAGCTTCGCCCTCTCTCTCAAATCTAAATGCAGGTACCTTAGTCTATCTGTCATATAACAATTAGGAAGCCTTTCCCAAAACCAAATTTAGCCCTAAAGTCAATATTTAAGAATTTCATTAGTTCAAGGTGGTAGAACCAGTGTAGTTCGACCGGGGAAGTACCACCGCCACACCTATTTCTATCGTGAAGCATTGCTTGCGTTTCGATGGAAGGGTGTAGTTGCCGGCACACTTTCACATGAGGCAACCATCATAGTCCTCGGGAGTAGCAACGCATCTGTGATTGACTTCAGATGGAACCCATGTTGATTACAGATCTCAATGGGCGGCAGTGACCACTTACCATCAGGTGGACTGAATGTTCGTTTGCTACTTCAGTCAAATAAAAAAAAAAGTTACGTAATACGAATTTTACATTTATCAAAAACTAGGTTATCACTAGACTTGCTAGAAATACCTTTAACGTGTAAAGGTAAAGAAAAAAGAAAAAAATAAATAAATAAGATATAACATATAACTCTACTTTTACCTTTGACGAGGCAAGAATTAATATATATCTCTTCCCATCATATACTGATTATTGTTCCACTGACACGGAACGCAGTCCACCGCGTGAAAAAAGTATTTTTAGACTTCACTCATCTATGAGATTTTTATTTAAACCATGTATAGCATTCACGCGTTAAGGTTTCATCGCGATGTTTTCCTTAATTTTTACCCTGTTGAAGGGGGAAAAAGCTTCTGCGGCGCATGGACATCTGTAAGCAACCTCATATAGTTACAGTTAGAGGTTCTATCTAAAGTCAGTCGTAGATGTGTTGCCACTTCTGGCGACTAAGGTCACCTCATATAAAAGTGGTTGAAGGTGGTAGAACCAGTGTAGTTCGACCGGGGAAGTACCACCGCCACACCTATTTCTAGCGTGAAGCATTCCTTGCGTTTCCATGCAAGGGTGTGATTGCCGGCACACTTTTATATGAGGCGATCATCATAGTCCTCGGGAGTAGCAACGCATCTGCGATTGACTTCAGATGGAACCCATGTTCTGTATGTATTTGATTACAGATCTCAATGGGCGGCAGTGACCACTTACCACCAGGTGGACTGCATGTTCGTTTGCTACTTCAGTCAAATAAAAAAAAGTTACGTAATACGAAGTAAATTTTACATTTATCAAAAACAAGGTTATCACTAGACTTGCTAGAAATACCTTTAACGTGTAAAGGTAACGAAAAAAGAAAAAAATAAAGAAATAAGATATAACATATAACTCTACTTTTACCTTTGACGAGGCAAGAATTAATATATGTCTCTTCCCATCATATACTGATTATTGTTCCACTGACACGGAACGCAGTCTACCGTGTGAAAAAAAGTATTTTTAGACTTCACTCATCTATGAGATTTTTATTATAACCATGTACAGCAACCATTCACGCGTAAAGGTTTCATCACGATGTTTTCCTTAATTTTTACCCTGTTGAAGGGGGAAAAGGCTTCTGCGGCGCATGGACATCTGTAAGCAACCTCATATAGTTACAGTGAGAGGTTCGATCTTAAGTAAGTAAGTGTTGCTACTTCCGACGACTAAGGTCACCTTATATAAAAGTGGTTGAAGGTGGTAGAACCAGTGTAGTTCGACCGGGGAAGTACCATCGCTACATCTATTTCTAGCGTGAAGCATTGCTTGCGTTTCGATGGAAGGGTGTGGTTGCCAGACTTTTATATGAGGCGAGCATCATAGTTCTCGGCAGCAGCAACGCGTCTATGATCGACTTAAGATGGAACCCATGTTCTGTATGTAGTTGATTACAGATGTCCATGAGCGGCAGTTACCACTTACCATCAGGTGGACTGCATGCTCGTTTGCTACTTCAGTCAGATAAAAAAGTGAGCATTAATCACAAAAACGTGAGGTAATTAATATCTATTAAGGATATTACTGAGAAAGCCAAATATGAAAACCCGAAAGCATACTAGGCATTTACTGCAAAATACATTTCCAAGACCTGTCTCAGTGCATGGATTGTATGCATAAAACAAACTAGCTACCTTAATATAGATACCAATCATGAGGCGACGTGAAGCAGACGCGTCACAGTGTAAATGTGGACTGCGCCTGCGCCGATCTAAAACGCCGTCCGCCCGATAAACGGCCGGGTGAACGACCCACGTTACATATTTAGAAAAAAATATTTGGCAAATGCTCAGTGCAATGCACTTTACACTTGGGTGCAGGGAAACTGACCATCTTCGCAGTTGCTATTAAACGGAGCGTTCTGTATAAGCAGTGTCAGTCTAATGCTTTACTCGCCCTTTCAATCGGGAAGTCTGAGATTCAAATCCCAGGCTTTTTTTTTTTTTTTTTTGTTCTCGAGGGGGAAACCTTCAAAAGGTACCCGACGCCGTGGGAGCGACGCAGGGTTATGTGGGATTTTTACCGCACTAAAACCCCCCCGGTGGCCGTCCTCGGCGCTATAAAGAGGACTCCGGGAACTCGGTCCGACCGCTACCAGAATCCTCGAGCGCGTTGCCCCATCGGGCTCCTCCCAGATGGGCGGCTGGGCCCACCGCCCCGTCTAGTCTTTACGACGGTATGTGACCACATATACCGCCGTCCTTCTCGGGATCGCCTGACCGAACGGTTCGAGCTTCCACTCTGGCCGCCTGCAACCCCGGAAGCCCCTTTTAGTCGCCTCTTACGACAGGCAGGGGATACCGTAGCCCTATTCTGATCCCGGAACTACAGGGACGTCAAATCCCAGGCTATTCACACACACACAATCAGACCTTTCGATTTTTCAAAAATTATGTTGGTATTAAAAATTAATTATTACTGCTTTATGATGAACACAAACATCGCGAAGAAACCTACTTGGTTTAGAGTTCTTATAAAAATAAGTTTAAGGTATGTTAAGTTCCCCAATTTGCACTTGGACAACGAAGAAGACTATGTTCTAAAACTCCTATTCTATATAAAGTTGATTACAGATGTCCATGGACGGTAGTGCCCTCTTACCATTAAGAACTGCATGGCCGTTTCTTAAAGTAATAATAACATTAAAGGGAATGAATATTTCGACTCTCGCAACGTACATCATAGAAACTGCAAAAACGTGTTTTTCGTTTTATTGCTCTAAAAATAACATAATAGCGTACTGTTTATATAACTTAAAGAAAAATTTGACCAATATTTAGCCTAATTTCGAAATGAACATTATTGATTCTGCACTATTTAAGCACGGAATATAATCGAAAAATACAACTTCAAATCGTTCTCCTGGAAATTAGTCAATTTGTAGATTCGATAGTGTACGTTGCGAAGGTCGATTTCTGTTTTTATGATGATATGATGACATGAGAGAGAGAGTGACAGACAGAGAAACATGCGCATGCCGCACGGCTTAATCCACTATATATTATAGCAAAAATTGTCTTGAAAATTTTTCGTCTAATTTTTTTTTGTCTAGTTTCCTTCGCAATGCGCGATAAGGAACTTCGTTCCAAAAACGTTTCCTAAACTTATAGCCCCGTACTACGGTTCCTGTATCGTGGGTGTTATATACCACATGGACGAATACACAAACACCTGGACTCAGAACAAGAATCGAAATTCCTGATTCAGTTAATATCTGGCCGGGTATCAAACCCGAAACTCACTGCATGTCATGCCAGTATGGTAACTGTTTCACGTGAGACATCAAACAGTATATTGGGTACAACCCATTATTGTCCCACTGGTGGGCACGGCTGTTTGTTCGGCCAAGTGCGAATTGATGAACTTCACACACCTCCGAGAACATTTTTTTTAAAGAACTCTCGGGTGTGTAAGTTTCCTCACGATGTTCACCTTCACCGAAAAGCACTAGTAATTAATTTCTAATACGCACATAAATCATTGGCCTGGGTTTGAACCTCGGACCTCCCGATTGAGAAGGCAAGTTTCAACCATTAGGCTATCACTACTCTATCGTTATAGTATCATCAAACGGTATATATTTAAGCGTTATTTCATGTTGTGTTCTTTTCACGGCCTGCAGTGTACACAAAGTGCGAAGCTCCCGTAGAGATGAGGTTCAACAGACTTCACTCACGCGCATGTTGGTGCGAACTCATCTACCCTAGAATGAGTTTAATTTGTAATTGCATTGTCGGACTGTTAGCTAAAGAGTGCTAATGAGATGCGTGATGAGTTTGGACTAGAGGGCGAACTCATTGTAGATGAGTTTGTTGTTTGTGTGCGTTAGAGTTTAACTTTTTAGCGTTATATGCTTGAACTTTTAAACTCTAGCGCAATGTTTTCTGTTTCAAATTGTGTAGTGCAATTGAGAATTAAGCTTTTTGTTTTGCAATGTAATATTGCAATTGAGTATTTTAAAAATGAAATACAGACATAGATTTTCAAATGGACACTTTAATATTCAAACAAAAATGAATTAAAAAATCAAATATCGATGCGCAGTGTCAATGAAACACAGTGCCCTTAGTATGATTTTATTGTTTTTTTTTTTTTATCTAACTGAAGTAGCAAACAAGCATCCATCTAATAAAAGCTAGTCACTGCCACCTATGGACATCTGTAAGCAACAGGACTAAGCTGGTCGCCTCTTACGAAAGTGAGCCGGGAACCACACCCTTCCATCGAAACGCAAGGAATGCTTCACGTTCGAAATAGGTGTGGCGGTGGTACCTCCACCGGTCGAACTACACTCGTTCTACCACTTTTGAACGCAATTAAATTGAAAATACATTTTGTATCAAATTAATTAAGTGTAAAAGTTAACGTCCACCAATTTGCGCTTGGTCAGCGCGTTGGACTATGGCCTAAAAACTCTTTCATTCAGAGAGAACACCCGTGCTCAGCAGTGGGACAATAATGGGTTGACGATGACGATAAAGGCTAACTGCAGAATAATTTAGTAAACTAAGTATTTGTAGTAAGCAATGCTTAATTAATGTATATACATTAACATTTAATTGTCATTTTTTGTGCATTCCATCAACCGTAGGTTTTGCAGTACATGATCTCAGATTGAGGATTGAACTCACAAGCCTAAGTTCGCAGAGGTTGAATATAAAGGAGGGCTGAAGGTCGTTTCAGGTATAGTAATGCAGAGATTATCATATTTTTCTTCATGCAGTTTTACCGTCCTTGACTTTAAAGTTCTGTTCAAACGACGATTTATAAGATTTTAAAATATCGGATTAACAATATTAAATGATGTTTATTTTTGGTGGTGGAGAAACTAAGTTTTCACTAGTGAAACTAAGTTGTTTAGGGGAGTCAAAGTTCATTTCCAGGTAAGCACTTTTGCTTACTGACTTATAAGATATTTTGAATTATATTGAAAAAACCTATAAAAATAATGATTATACAATAACATATACTTAATACAATAAAATGCTGTACCTGTATGCGAAGGAAAACAGTATCGAAAGTTCGATCGCAGTACAGATATGCATGTCATTGTGGTTCGATGCTAAGGGGTTCTGTAGAAAGAATAATTGCTCAAGAGCTAGTTGATTGATAAAAGGTTCCGTACCACCCAATAATCAACTATCTTTGTAGTAAAAAATTAATTGGACATGGACAGTAAACGTGATTGAACCGTCATGGTCGGTTGTAGTCTTCAGTTGTTATCAGCCAGCGGGTTGTTCTGTATCGAATTAATATAGTATGTAAACTTATATGTATCTATTTACTACTTTATACTACCCTGACTCAAATTAAATTACCCTGATTTACGCGAACCCTAAGTTACGCGATTTCCACTTTACCTACAAATTAAAAGATATGGACTCCACCTTCGTTGGAGTATAGCGAATTTCTTCTACAAATTAAGAAATAAAAAAAACTTACCATGCTAAGATATTTTTTGAGCCGTTACACTACATTAGGTTGACTTCGTTAGCGATTTTACATTTTTTATATCTATATTGTCTTTATTGCTTTTGTCTGAATTAAATCAATATATATGTGTTTGGGGTTCATTATATTCCGACTGACTCGGTCATTATTCTTTGTCACCTAGCGCATTATTAGGTCTCACCTATCGCATTAGTTCGGTTGGTTTTTTTTTCTTAACTGTTTTACTTATAGTGAGCTATAGCATTTTTATCACTACATAGTATAAAACAAAATCACTTCTCGCTGTCTGTCCTTATGTATGCCTAAATCTTTAAAACTTCGCTACGGTTTCTAATGCATTTTGTTAAATAGAGTGATTCAAGAGGAAGGTTTTTATGTATATTACATGGGTAATACTGTAAAGAAACACTGATATTTTTTAGATTTTTGACTTTTAGACGGAACAAAGTGCGCCGGGTCAGCTAGTCAGCATATAAATACATGTCTATACTGTGAAAAAGACAAAATTATGGATAATAGAGACTTAGGAATATGTTTCAGTTCTTACTCTATGGTTGCGGAACGCCAAAAATATAATACGAGGATTTCGAAAGCAATGTAAACACAATTTTGTTTTTATTTTTAAAAATGTTAGTGGGAATCTTGAAAGGATTTTAAATGTAGAATTTTGACTTGCAAAGCATCTCCCAAACTGTCAACTTAGACCCAAGGACGCCTGAAGACAGGCCGAAAACTATGCTAATTCGAATCCTCCACTGACTTGTACCTGCAAATATTATGTTTTTTGTTCCTGACGTCTGTTAGTTGAGAGCTGAATTTCAAAATGATAACGGATATTATAATGCCGTATCCTTTGAAAAAATGTTCTTGGATTATTCTAGAATGGCGATATAAGAATGAAAATTATATTCTACTGGTAATATGAATTTTCAAAGACGCGGAAAAAGTAGAGATCAATAACACTTAGTTTTGTATGTAGGGGAGTCCTGCGGTACAGTCAGCAGCATATAGTTAGTGGCGTTCAAAGTGTCCATATTGTTAGATACAATCAAAGTGTTCAATAATATCGGCACAACCTACGTGTTCTAATTGTTCGCAACATCTTAAACTTCCAAATGACAGAACATTCATAAATTCATAATGAACCACTCAAATTGTCACAATTTCAGCATCTGTTACGACACCAGCGGTAACCTAGCAACGAGACTGTTCGTAAATATAGGTACATTTTATAATATTATACCTTATGTTGCGGATATAAGGTTCCTGATCACTTACGGTATAGGACATGCTAACAATGACTCTTCTCTTCTCTCTTTTTTATATTAACAACTATCCTTTTCATATCTTGCAATGACGTCATTGACTGTCAAAGTCATAGAATCGGTCTAGGGGAACAAGAGGCATGATAAGACAAGACGAGAGGACGGACGAGTAAGACGGGTCATGCACACATACCGGAAACGAAACGCTTTTGCGAGATGTTGCTGCAGCCCATCAGACCCTGCTTTCAAACAATACTCAATGGACCATGACAGTTGATTTACAATCAAATTTAGTTTAAATGCATAATTGATGTAATATTTTTTATCCTTAATAACTACAGAAACAAGCAAGAAATAGTATTGAATTGATGATTATGTTCTCCTTTATTTTACGTTTTCCTTGAAGTTGATGGGCAATTTTAACACTGCTTTAGTCTTACCGTTATTTCATATTTTCTTTTAACATAGTAATTGGGGCAAAATGCGTAAATGTCACGGGGCATAATGGCATACACCATTATATTGCATTCTAATAATTCCATCGACAGAGTTAGTATCTCATCCGTGCTCAATTACGTCAAGTGTTGTTAATGTTCTGTATATGGAAACATACACATATATTGCACCTGAAATACTTACCACGTCAAGTTCTACAAACCTACCCTCGTCAAGAAAAAGAAGGCCTAAGTGGGTTCATAACACACTTGAAAAAGAACAAGTTCAATCGATTGAGTCTTCTTCCTGTTCTCTCCGGAAATCAACGTTTGCCAGTGACACTATCTGATGCTGATTCACCACAACAACATTGTTCACAATTATTTGACGTACAAAAAAGAAGTTCCTCAGAAATTCGTTTTCACATACGAGCTTAAAGTTATTCGATCGTTACTAGCAAGGATGTTCAAAGGGTTTCAAAGGATGTATATTAAAAAAAAAATAAAGACTGATGTATATTTCACAAACAATATATTTTATATAGCTAAAATATAATAGTTTTTCTGTAACCTCTACGGTTTTCTCATTTTTAAACTGATGAAAAGTATGTTCATTAAATTTTAAAACCCTAAATGAGATAAACATATGTCAATATTATCATTGCTCGCACAGTAAGTGATCCTTACAACATATTCGCAACATAAAGTTTAATATTATAAAATGTACCTATATTTACAAACAGTCTCGTTGCTAGGTTACCACTGACGCCGGAACATTTGTGACAATTTGGGTGGTATTAACATTATGAGTTTATGAACGTCCTGACATTTGGGAGTTTAAGATGTTGTCAACAATTAGAACACGTAGGTTGTGCCGATATTATTGAACACTTTGATTGTATCTAACAATATGGACACTTTGAACGCCACTAACTATATGCTGCTGACTGTACCAGGTTTTTCTTTTGCTTTCAGCGAAGATTCACTTTTGAAAAGGTTCTCCAATTTCTACCTCCTTTTCCAAAACCTTTATGGTACTCAAATACATTATTTTAGATTTTGGAAGGAATTAATAGCAAGGTTTTTATGTATAATACATGTATAATATAGTGGAGAAACAGTGACAATTTTAGATTTTTGACTTTTAGGCGGAACGAAGTCCACAGGGTCAACTAGTTTTATTATATGAATTATTATTATTAGTATTAAAATTATTGGTTTAAAACTTGAATACTTCCTATGTTCTGTTTCCCTAAACATTCTTCAAAACTAGTCCTTTTAGATTCCTTCTAATGAACAAACAGATATATAGATATACATATATATCAGATAAATTTAATTTGACTTTAGATTTTGATTGTTCTTAATAAATAACTTTGAAAAATGTACTTCGCTTATTTTTGTCCCCTAGTTAGTTTAAAGCTCAAAAACCAAACCACATATCGACTTTTTAATTCCAGCATTATAGTTGGCGTAAAACATTATCGTTTTTCCGAAGTATAATCGCAGATCATACTTAGCGCCCGCCTCACGGTTTGTCTATTGTTTTCCGAGACAGATGCTCTGCGTTTTTACGATTTTGTCACCCGAAGGTCATCTACGAGCAGAATTATAATCGCTCCGTGGGACCCTCGTTTAGATTTCGATGTCTTTACGCGATTGCTTGACGTGTGCGGAGAATAAAATTAATACTAATTTGAGGGGATTAACGTGGTATGCTGGCATTCAAACTGTGGATATGTAGTAAAGTCTCTAAATTATTATATTTTTGTTTAACTTTTAAATTAATTATTAATTGACTTTTAAAGTATTTTTCAACTCTCACAAGAACGATGATCAAAATGAGAGAATAATACAGAAAGAAGAAAAATAGAACAATAATCCAATTGTCCACCAATTCGTATTTGGCCAGCGCGGTGGACTATGGCCTGTGACTCTCTCATTCTGAGAGGAGACCCGTACCCAGCAGTGGGACAATAATGGCTCGACGACCTTTTAGAACTTTTCAAAAACACCGGCTTGTAGGTTTTCTCACTATTCTTTCTTTTAGCCTTAAATAAGGGTTCATCAATTTATGGTTGGTACAAATCGCCAAATTTTATGCTGATTTTTATTGTCATAAGCATGAAGTAGAAAAAGAGCAGATCACCTGAGTAAGTCATCAAGTAAGTCACTGATGCCCATGGACATCTTCACCAACTTCATATACAAGATAATTAATCTTAAATCAATTGAAGTTACGTCCATACTGCTGAGGACTTGATGGATTGATTAAAACCTTTCACAAAAAGAGCTACTTCACACTAGAAATAGGAGTGCCGGTGGTACCTCTACGGCCCACCATACCCGTTTTTTTCTCTTTTTTTGCTTCCCACCCCTACAACCACATAGCATATAGGGATGCTGGGATGCAATCTTTTTCTATCTCCAAAAATGCATCTTTACACATAGCCATAAAATCTATAGGAAAAATCATAATCACTACATACTATTAAACAAAGTCGCATCTCGCTGTCTCTCCCTATGTATACATAGATTTTTAAGACTTCTCTTCGGATTTTAATGCAGTTTTTTTAATAGACAGTGTGATTCAAGAGAAAGGTTTTTATGTATAATACATGTATAATATAGTAGAGAAACACTGATAATTTTAGATTTTTGACTTTTAGGTTACGAAGTTCGCCGAGCCAACTAGTCTTAAATAATTACATTTTAAATAATACTAGAAGACTCTAGTATTTTATATTTAACCGCTGTATTCAGAAGGCTCAGGACCGGGTATAATGGCGCCATTTAAGGGAGGCCTATGTCAGGCAGTAGCCCTCAAAAGGTGAATGAATGTTATTGCGTAAATATTAAATTTTAAACTGAAAAGTATTATATATATGAAACCATTCTAATAAATGTTTAATGATTTTACGCTTTCCAATGTTTTGAGTGATTCCAGTGTTTTTGATATGATTTATAAAAGCTAGTCGTCGCAATGGTCGAAATTTGACCGTAATTTAAATTAAAAAACTAAACTTCATATTGTTCATAGTAGCACGAATTTCTCAAATTCAAATTAATTGTAACAATTTTCAAGTTTTGAACGCACCCGTAAATATAAAAAGAGGTTTAATTAGCTAAGCCCCATTTAAAAACAATATCGGGTATTTCGACAAAGATACTGACATATCTAACGTTACGTGTTTTCATAGTAAGACATTGAACGTTCTATTTCTTTTATTAGTTGTGATTGTGACAAATGCACGGTAGTATGCGTAATGTGTTTTTAGTTGATTATATGTATGATATATGCATTTGAAAAAAATATTAACATTCTGCACTCTCCACGTCCATAACCGTGCAAAATTTTATACTAATCCGTCCGCGGCATATTACTTAAAAATGCATCACAAGTTTTTGCTTCACGTATTAATGAAATAATGATGATTAAAACATATCCATCTTAATCTTAGCACTACAAACACATCGTATGCTATCTTGTGTATTGTACTGTGCCGTCATATTCATCGATCTCCAGTCATTACTAGCATTGTGCTCGCGCGACGGTCACGGTCGGTCGGTCGTTACTCTAACATTAGGTAAAATAGCAAGGAAACTGTGTGTTTTGGGAGCCTGAAGGTTGAAACTCGGTCTTTTAACCCTGGGTCTCGTGGGTAATCCATTCGAACTACACCCAACCATCTATCAGCCCTTGAAAGTCCACTGCTGGACGTAGCCTCACGTAATCTTATCCCTGTAGCTATCAGAATAGGGCTACGGTATCCCCGGCCTGTCGCGCAGCCTTGATAATTCTGTATCTTTACATTTAAAACTCAATTCGTGTTACATTTAAGTTAAGACTCTATAGATATTTTATTTCTTACAATATAAGTTTAAGAAAATCATAACCAAACTGAAGACCTTCAGATTTTTGTTTCAGTTTAAGTATATCATTACTTACAGTATTAAGTATGATATGAATTGAAGATTTTCAAGGTTCTTTACCAAATTTGCGTACATATTTTCTTAAAAATCTAATTGAATCGAATATTGTGTGCCCACTACATCATGAATGTGGTCTACAAGTTGCCTTGCTGTAGACAATTGTATATGACATAAAATTTTTAGGAAATATTAATTTTATGAAGCAAATCTTTAAGGTTATTGAATATGCTCTACATCAAGCAGAGCGTTCTATGTGTTTTCTTACTAATTGTCAATTTTATGTAAAATATAATTATCATAACGTAACGATCAAGCGTTACTATTTCCTTTATAAATATGTTACGCAATGAGAGGAAAAAATATTAGTCTTTCCTCCTAGTGCATATCCTTAGAAGTTTCACATCAAAGTTTAGTTTTATCTATCAGAATACAATCTGCGCCCCTCATCTGTGAAAACAGGTGTAAGACAGATTTTTGGTAAATTGATCTCGTCTAACAAAATTGTTAGAAAAAACAGATGATACTCTGACAGATGTTTTTTAACGGAGACGTTCCAAAATCCCCGTATTAGAAACACAGAATGGATAGATTTCCATTTTTCTAACAACTTTGGTACACGTAGTCAATTTCTCAAAATCAGACTTACATCCATTTTCTTCAGACACATCTTATACATTAAAGTGGAATCAGGCCTGCGCTTCGCTAGTAAACATCTTGAGCCAAGGTCTATCGGTTCAGGGCCGGCCGGTCGACGCCCTTCTAACATTAGGTAGAATAGCAATTTATACTAACATTCGACATTGCACTGACCGATCGGTTATACGACACGATGTGTCGATGTGTCGTAGTGTGTAAAGGACTTTTTTCAGGTATACAGATGAAAAATTGAGTGTTTTTTCTTGTAGTTGTAGAATTATGTCGAATGAGTATTAGTTTAAACAATCCGCTTCCTTGATAGTTATTAACAAAACTCATAGTTATTAAATTAATAGTACCAAAAACTGCATTTAAAAGCAAAGTGCAACTATTTTTTTTATCTGATTAAAGTAGCAAACGAGCATGCAGTCCACTTGATGGTAAGTGGTCACTGCCGCCCATTAACATCTGTAAGCAATTTCAAATAGAACATGGGTTCTATGTGAAGTCAATCACAGATGCGTTGCTACTCCCGAGGACTATAATGGCCGCCTCATACAAATTGTACCGGGTACCAAACCCTTCCATCGAAACGCAAGAAATTCTTCACGTTGGAATAGTAGATCATATGTATTTATTTTGATAGTATAATCAAAATATTGACGCATATTAAAGATAACTTTACTCCAAAATTAAACGTTATAAAAATAAAATCGGCTGCAAAAACACAGAATCTATTTAAAATAAAAAAAAATCGACAATTAGTTCACGAGAAGTAAAATTGAAATCGCAAGTTCAAAGAATATGTTCAAATTTTTATAATACCAAACGAAGAATTTGTAGTGTATTTTAATTTTATAATAACGAATGTAAATAGTTTTAGTTTTAATAAAAATCATCGAAAATTTGTTATTTATCACTAAACATTTGTAACATTACATCGTAAAACCATTCCCTACATTTCCCTGGCTGTTTCAGCGTATTTCCGCGATAGACGTCGCCTTGGGAATGTTGACGACCCCTCGCCTTGAACCGCTCGAAAAATAGCGCCAACTGTGTCGAACTGGAATTTACTTTTCTACAAACAATATATAAATCTACTTTGGGTTACTTGTAGTTCAGAGTAAAGTCTAAAAAATGAAACATTTATTTCAATTTCAAATAGGTTCCTTGAAAAATTGGAACGAAATATTCTGTAAATGAAGTATGTTGTGTTTACTAGAATATTACTTACATAGAAAAACGTTTATAAAATCTAATATTTAAAACGAAAAATTAGTGCCTAAGGAGTCGGAGATTGAACCCAGAACCCTACGCAATTAATTGTTTTATAAGATCGATTTATTCTCAGTAAACTTAATACAACTGATTAAGAATTGATACAAAATGTATTTGAATGAAATGTATATTTTGTATGTTATTCTAAGTTATACCAATTATATCTGATATGTTTGCTTTATATCTAAGTTGTGCTTCCTTTTAAGTGAAGTCTTCACTCTCGACTAATACCTACTGAAAATTGTTTCGTGTTGAAAAAGTGTCGTTAGGTTGTCTTTAAACAAAAAAAATAGGCGGTATAAAGACTTCTTACGTAAGCTTCCAAATAATTTTGAAAAATATTAAGGCAGTTGTAAGATATTCAACAGAAAAAAACCAACAAAGAACTGAAAATTATTGCATTCAATTTCTGACTAATAATAAAATTAAGTCTAACTAATATTAGAATGTATTCCACTAAACATATACACATCCTTAGAACGATGTTATATTATGTACAACACAATAACTATGTTTCAGAAACATTTCCGACAGTGATAGACGTCGCCTTGGAAATGTTGACGACCCCTCGCCTTGAACCTACGCTTCTCGGAACTTAGCGCCAATTGTGCCGCAACCCTGGAAATTTATTCAACGATCATATTTGTTTCTCATTTATCGGATTTTGTTACTGGTTACTGGTTATAACCAGTAACAATTTGTTGACTTATTTGTAAATAATGAGCTTTCTAAGTAAATAAGTCGCGTTTGTTTACTGGTAACAACCGGTAACAATTTGTTTCCTTAATTGTAAGTATATACTTCCTAAATATATAAGTTATTTAATAAAATGTATTCAGTGATCATATTTGTTTCTTATTTATCGGTTTTAGTTTTAATAACAGTTACAATTTGTTGACTAATTTACAAGCAATATACTTTCTAAAGCACATAGCATAACACAAAGTCGCTTCCCGATGTGTATGCTTAGATCTTTAAAATTACGCTACGGATTTTAATGCAGTTTTCTTAATAGATAGAGTGAATTAACGGGAAGGTTTTTATGTATAATACATGTATAATATAGTGGACATACACTGATAATTTTAGATTATAGATTTGCCGGGTCAGCTTAACAGATAAATTATATTAATCTTTCATACCTTTCACTTTTCCACCCTTATTACGGCTATTGTATGGACAGACAGGAAATTTGTATTTATTCAAATCATGTTTCGAATTACGCCTATAGCTATATTAACAAAGTACTGCTATCTCTCTCTAATTGTGTAAGAAAAACAAAGAAAGAAGATACTTTCGATTATCGTACCAAGTTACCAACACGCATAGCTAAAATGAGTCAGCCTAGACTTTGCGACCTACCTCAACGCGGTGTTAGTTCCCAAACTAGTTTTTTATGCCAATTTAGTCGTATATCGGTTTCGTATTTCTAACTAGTTTTGCACGCGTTTTCACGCATGCTTGAACATGAATTTTGAGTAAGTTTTTGTATAGATTTTACAAATTTCTTAGTATAACTACAGTACTTTTTAAATTCCTGTTTTTCTATTTCTTAAAACAATATCGTTTCCGGCCATTTCTACATATAACTACATAACTTTTTTAATTCCTGTTTTTTACTTCTTAAAACAATATCGTCGTCGGCCAATTACTGTCCTACTGTTGAACGGACAATTTCTGTACTACAAAGATTTTATCTAAAAATCAGCTAACTGAGAATTTAGAAAAATCTGTTGTGCATGTAGCGTACTTGGAGTTCGAAGCCCGGACCCTCAATTGAGAGACAGTTTTATACATGAAGCTATCACTGTTATAAAAATGTATTACTTGAAATATTCTGGAATTCTAACTTTTATAAAATGTTAATTTAAATGTGCATCCTTCAAAAAATGTGAAACATAAATTTATAAAATTAAAAAAAAATAATCTTAGTTAAAAATATTCAACTAAATAATATATATTAACATTTGCAGTTATAATAACAATTAAATTTGATTATTTATTTAAAATAACATTAAATTAGTCAACTTCGTTGTAAGCTGTTGTCAGCTGCTTTTTACAGGTGTAATGGTTGCTCGGGACCAATATTTGCATCTCTGTCTAACCAGTAACTTAAGATAGAGATGAGCCTCCCAAAACATCCTTAGTTTTACCTAATGATCTTTACAAAATTGTAGACTCGCGTCAATGTTTTTAAAATCTGTCATATACGTAGCCTTCAAATAGATTTGTGTACATACTTGACGACCCGCGTGGCGCAGCGGTTACCGTACCAGTCTGACACGCAGTGGGTCCCGGGTTCGATTCCCGGCCAGCCAGGTATCTGAATGATGGATTTAGATTCTTGTTCTGGGTCTGGGTGTTTGTGTATTCGTCTTTGTGTGTTTCCATGGCACCCACGACACAGGAGAAAATCCTACTGTGGGGCTATGAGTGTAGAAAGCGTTTTTTTTAATAATTTGAAATCATCAGTGTCCATTGCCATCTTAACATCTGTAACCAACGTCAAATAAGCTCAGAGTATTACCCGATGTTGACCATACTCCGTTGCTATTCCTGAGGACAAGTTGAAACTTAAAATTAATATTATATCGCAAATTTCCAGCTAAACACAGCAGCGCTTAACACTGCTATTATTAGATACCAATTTATAATGATATGGACATTAATAATTATTTATTATCTTATGTATTATTTATGTAACTGAACGTGTTCCTATACCACCACAAAAAACATAAAACATCGAAGGCCCATTCACAACAACTTTGCTAAAGAAACAACACATGAATTTTAAGGACATACCGACAAACATTAATTTCTATAAACCAACACTCTAGGCTTTTGGGTATACTAGAAAGACGTTATACAGATAATATTTACCTCTCTTTCTTTTACATAATAAGTGACAGAAAAGACTATATTAAAAACAGCTAGTCAGGCTGTAATAAACTGACCTACACGACCTTCTTCTAGCGATCGTTGAACTACGGTTACAAGGTTACAGGCTTGGTGACGTCAGACAACAAAAACAACTATTGTCAAAATTTAATGCGTAAAAAATGGTCGTGTCTAGAATAAATTTACGAAAAAGTATACAAAGAACATGTTTGTTATTTTACCAGGTGTTAGAACCAGTGCAGTTAGATTGAGGAAGTTCTTGCCTGGATGAAAAGGTGTGGTTGCCGGCCCACTTTTATAAGGCGACCATCTTAGTCCTTGGAAGTAGCGACGCATCTGTGATTGACTTCAAATAGAACTCACGCTTTTTTTTAAATTAAATTGCTTATGCTGTGGAAATCTGCATGGCCATCACCGAGGCGGTTCCGAGGAGAGAATATCTCACATAGATTGGCTTCTATCCAAAATAGTCGGATATTTTTTGAAAATTCCTCCCCGAACCAAAAAAATGACAATTTTTATTTTAATTTTGTTGCTTTAAGCTCAAGCCCGAAGCTCAGTTCGTTCAATAGTTAAACCTAGTGTTAAATAATAAATGTAATTAAAATGAGTTTTGGAATGAACGAATAACATAACATACATTTTGAAATAACGTAAAACGTGTTGAAATAAGCGCATTTAATTTTAATAACACAGTTCTAGTATTAATTGGTATTAACACGGTTTCATTATCAGTGAAGGTCGGTAGCAAATTGTATATTATCATTTTATATTATAGAAATAGCAAACGAGCATGCAATTCACCTGAAAGTGGCCGAAAAAAAGGGTCCGTGGGTGACCACGGACCCTTTTTTTCTCGAGGGGAAAACCTTCAAAAGGTACCCGACGCCGTGGGAGCGACGCAGATTTATGTGGGATTTTTACCGCACTAAAACCCCCGGTGACCGTCCTCGGCGCTACAAAGAGTACTTCAGGTTCTCCACAGGAACGCAACCGGAATCCTCTGAGCGCATCGCCCCATCGGGCTCCTCACAGATGGGTGGCTGGGCCCACCGCTCCATGTGGTCTTTACGACGGTATGCGATCACACATACCGCCGTCCTTCGCGGGCTCGCCTGACCGAACGGCTCGAGCGTCCCACTCTAGCCGCTCGCTACCTCGGAGCCCCTTTTAGTCACCTCTTACGACAGGCAGGAGATACCGTAGCCCTATACTAATCCTGGAACTACAGGGACGAACACCCATGGACCCTATAAGCAATTTCATAGAACAGGGGTTCTATGTGAAGTCAATCACAGGTGCGTTGCTACTCCCGAGGGTCAAGATGGTCGCGGCATTCGTGTTTTTTAAAGATTTCTAAGATTTTTCATAAACTCTTTAGGATTCTTTCTTTACAATATTTTACTAAATTAATAAAGTAAGTGATAATTTCTTGTACACATATTATTTTGAAAAATCAAAAGCTTGGGCTATAAACCCACTAGCTGGATAATAAATCACATATCACTATTTTTTCGGCTTTTGATCTTAGTTTGAAAGTGAAATAAACTTGCCTTTATTTTAGTTAAATAAATCTTATACATTAAATTACCTCCGAAGCGGGCAATAACCGCTAGACTGAAGGTCACACGATTAGTTCACCGGATATTGTGGTATTTAATCTTTAATTCTGAATTTTAATTTTACACACATAATAAATAAAATAAATTTATCTGCGTGTAATTTGAAATTAACATGTATATTTATAGAACTTGTAGAACCACGGCCACTATTTCTAGTTAATATCATCAGTGATAACACTCAAAAGAGATATATTCATACACTATTACCGGCGAACTTAGTTCCGCCTAAAAGTAAAAAATCTAAAATAATCAGTCTTACTAACTACTACTACTCTAAAATAATCAATCTTCCTCTATATTATGCATGTTTTATACATAAAAACCTTCCTCTTGAATCACTCTATCTATTTAATAAAACTGCATTAAAATCTGTAGCTTAGTTTTAAAGACCTAAGCATACATAGGAACAGACAGGGCGAAGTGACTTTGATACTATGTAATGAAGAGCTTCCAGCTTAGTCTTAAGAAGTAGCAACGCATCTGTGACCAAACCCAGATAGAAATCTGATCTTTCTGGGATAGTAAAAATGGCAGTGACCTAACGTTAGATGGACTGCATGCTCGTTTGTTATTTGAATTAACATAATATTTTTTTATTATGTTCTAACAAAATACTGATTTAAAAAGATCATAACTGTTCAATATGTTTAAGTAAAGATGTTTTAAAATTAAAAAAAATCTCTCATGACATTTTTCGGAATTTATTAATGATATTCTAACATAAAAAATGATTTCGATTGGTGTATTTTAATTAATTTGTTTCACTCTATAAATTTAGCCATCTTGAAAACTATTTCCTATCCTAACGCATACGATATACGTGTTTGAAGCGAGCAAAACCGCGAGAATGGTATAGTTTTTCATAATTTGACAAACCGTGTGGCGGAGCGGTTACCATACTGGTCTGACACGCAATGGCCCCGGGTTCGATTCCCGGCCAGACAGGTATCTG
The DNA here is from genome assembly GCA_949699795.1 of Spicauda simplicius. Classification (NCBI taxonomy): domain Eukaryota; kingdom Metazoa; phylum Arthropoda; class Insecta; order Lepidoptera; family Hesperiidae; genus Spicauda; species Spicauda simplicius. The sequence goes on from OX453065.1 coordinate 20,742,020, forward strand.
AATGATGTTTAGATTCATGTTTTAGGTCTGGGTGTTTGTGTATTCCTCTTGTGTGTGTCCATGGTACCTACGACACAGGAGACAATCCTAGTGCAAGGCTATCAGTGTAGAAAGCGTGTTTAATAGAAAACATGCACCAAAAAGGTGGTAGAACGAGTGTAGTTCGACCGGGGAGGTACCACACCTATTTCTAGCGTGAAGCGTTCCTTGCGTTTCGATGGAAGGGTGTGGTTGCCGGTACACTTTATATGAGGCGATCACCCTAGCCCTCGGGAGTAGCAACGCATCATCTGTGATTGACTTCAGATAAAACCTATGTTCTATATGAAGTTGCTTACAAATGTCCATGGGCGGCAGTGACCACTTACCATCAGGTGAACTGCATGCTAGTTTGCTACTTCATTATTATAAAAAATATGTTTAAGTTTGTCGGTGTTTAGAAGCAGAGGACTGGCTTTTGATTGCATCATTAATCTCTTAGGTGCAAACTGATTAGTATATATTCGGGATAGGATTATGCAATAATAACCAAATGATTGTTGAAAAAGTTGATTCACACGTCAACCTATTATTTTCCCACTGCTGGGCACGGGTCTTCTCTCAGAATGAGAGAGTTATAGGCCATAGTCTACCGAGCTGGCCAAGTGCGAATTGGTGGTCTTCACACCTCTCCGAGAACTTTTTTTTAAGATCTCTCGAGTGTGTAAGTTTTCTCACGATGTTTTACTTCGCCGCAAAGCAGTGATAATTAATTATAATACGTACATAATTTCAGAAAAATAAGTAGTGCGCCTGGGTGGATTACCCCGGTTTGAACCTCAGACCTCCCGATCGAGACGGCAAGTTTCAACCATTAGGCAATCACTGCTCTAGTTAAAGTTGATGAATGAAAACTAATCGACAGGGAATTTGATACAGATATAGGTATTCGTAAGGCTTAGTTTTGTATTTTATCCCTATGCATAGGACTCTACTAACATTTAAAAAAGGCCTGAAGCACTTTCCAATACGCTGTTCCGATAGGAATAAGAGAGTATTTAACTTTATATAAGGCAATAATAAATAAAGGCAGAGGAACACTGCTTTAAAATCGACAACTCTTCTACAAAACGCAATATACAGATTAACGTGACGTCACATAGAAGACCATCAAGACATTTATGTGCTTTAAAAGTTATGGCAGCCACACACGATACAGTATACTTGCGCAAGTCTGGAATTGCTCAAGTATACTGTATCGTGTGTTGGAAGATAATTGCGCAAGTTGTTCCCTTGCAGAAGTTCTTTAAAAAGTTCCAAATTTCAATTCTCTTCATGTGTAAATTTGCATTTGCGCAAGTTTACATGAACGTGTGTGGGAGCGCGCGCAAGTTTCAGTACTGTCTTTGGGTATAAATTTCAATTCATTCAACAAACTGATGTAGGAATAATGCTTTCTTTTTCTTAACCCGTCTTTAGTCCATATTGTTCGATTTCTCTTGTGAGTTTTCAGTTTTTTCGTAGCTAAAATAAAGTCAACTAATGCCACTGCATCATGCATACCACAAAACAACACAACCAGGTAACTCACTTTAAAAAAAATTATATTGTTTTAATTGGAGCAGATACACACGCTTGTACGAATATCAATGAAATGATATTTGTGCAAGCATGCTTGAGTCGTTTATGGTCGTCTCCGAAATACGAGAATTTGTAAAGTCCAAGCTTGCGCAAGTATACTGTATCGTGTGTGGCTGCCATACGAAGCAATGAACAATAAGGGTCAATATTAAACCGTTCCGTTTTGCCGTAGAGCATAAATAGTCCGTAGTGACAACTACTTTGTCACTCAATTTTTACAGCCGGAATCACAATAAACTAGACCCTTCAACCCTTCGCCCTCATCCCTTTATCCGTTTGTCGTAATCGGGGATCTTACAATATAAGGGATGTTTCCGTAAATAAGAAGTAATAAAATACAATAGACATATTGCAACCCTTTTCGGGTGAAGTTTGTGTTAAACGGGTTTTGTATCAGATTGTGAATTTATTCTACATATTCTATTAACTATAATCTTGATATTGTTCGACTTTTTAAATTAAATTTGAGGCAGTGAATGGGCATTCAGTCCAACTGTTGGTCATTACCATAAAAGACATCTCGTTTAATATAAATAAAGAATTACCATCTTCATAAAATGTCTAGTTTCACCGGGGATCCCCGTGAAAGTAGCCGACTACAACGTTGAAATTTTGTCAGTCAGTTGCGGCATTTGCAAAAATCAACCAATTTTGCTCGAAGTCATCCAATTCACACTTGACCAGCGCGTTGGGCTACGCCCTATGACTCTCATTCTGAGAGAAGCCTCGCGTCCAGTAATATGACAATGGATTAACGATACACATAAAACATAAAAGGTGGTAAAACGATTGTAGTTCGACCGGGGAGGTACCACCGCCACACCTATTTCTAACGTAAGCATTTCTTGCGTTTCGATGGAAGGGTGTGGTTGACGGCACACTTTATATGAGGCGACCATCCTAGTCCTTGGGAGTAGCAACGCATCTGTGATTGACTTCGAATAAAACCTATGTTCTTTATGAAATTGCTTACAAATGTCCATGGGCGGCAGTGACCACTTACCATCAGGTGGGCTGTATGCTCGTTTGCTATTTCATTATTTTATGCACACACACCCTTGCAACCAGAACAGAGTAACAGGTAAGAAATACGGAAGTAGGTATTAGTTAAACAAGTAAGTTCTTAACTTAAAAGTTTAAAGTATATTCAACTTATTTTTTTAGGCTCGAACCGCAAAAGTTATTCCACCTTCAAAATTATCCTTTGCAATATAAGTAACTATAAGTAGCCATAAAATAGAGGTATATTTTAGGCTATCAAGTTCGTTACAACCTATTCACCACCCGTACATTCGACGCCTGTCTGAATTGCCTCTAATTGATTCGTTAATGACATGAATGTTATTTGTATATTTGTTAAGTCACGTGAAATACTAGTACTTTACGTTTTAAAATCAAATTGAAAAGTAAAGCGGATAAACAGACAATAAGTAGTTGTTTTCATTATAGCATGCAGTAGTGGCAGTGTCGCGTCATACCATCAGCTTCACAAATTACAGCGACTGCAGCAATGACCCCACAGCTCAGTTCATCCAGTCTTTCGTCAGTGGCTTTCATATCTCTTAAGCTATGAAAGCCGCTGACGAAAGACTGGAGGACTATAACATCTCAATGGCTATCTAAAGCGAGGACTCGAAGCTCATTGACAAGGCCACAGACCGCAAGCTCGAAATGGCCTCCGCAAAGGAATAGATAATTATAGTGTATCGCACGCCACGACAAAATGGCAACGGTTCTACATTTGGAGAGAGGAGAACATGGCGACAATATACATTATAAAAAGTCAAATAATTCAGTAAATCGGCGCAAAAATAACAATGACTTATCTTTTTTTCTTTTTTTTTCTGGCAAGGCTATTGGAAAAACCTGTCACAGACGCAAACTATTCTGCATTTGTTGAAAACGACGGCTCCAGAAGTCATTTCATGGGTATGCTTTGGAAATGCCAAAAATAGTAAAACGTAAAAACCACAGCAAAGTGGTAAAAAATAATAAAAATAATGAATATTTGCAACAATAACAGGTTCCATTTATCTGTTAAACTTATTATGACTAGGGTAATAACCAAATGCCGAAAAGAAATCTCTGTAACTCTGTGTGTACATGTAAGTTTGTATGTATACAAATTTGTATTAAAAGCCACCAGGGTCATTTAATGATAGTTAATTATGATCTGATTGTACTGGGGAGTTGAGTAACGGACTCAAACCTTGGATTTTTAAGTCAGGCATTTAGCGTTTTGATGGTACAAGTCACTTAGAAAATTATGGTAGCGTGATTCAGGATCATGTGGCGCCATCTATTGACAAGTTTGTTACATAACCCTAACGTTGATGCACAGCCCTAGTGCATCACGTCCCAGCCAGCAACCCGAGGAGCTGACGCAGCACCTAGAACGTTCCCACATATCGTGGGAATGGACATCATTCCGAGATCTAACATCGACTCGGTTTCACACCTTTAGTTTTAAGACAAAATGTAGTTGTAATTTTAGTTTAAAATAAATGTAAAGTATGGTTTTGCGTTTCTCTGCGACCTCCGGCCGCCACCAACATAACTGGCGCAGTCGGTAGGATGCTCGACAGCCGCGTCGCGTCAAGATCTCCGACCAAAAATCGGTCCGAGGCCCGCGAGGCTGCCGGTTTTCAAGCCGAAATCGAGTATCCGAACACAAGATGGGAGGTGGCCAGGGAGATCCAGACATCGATCGGCAGAGAAACCAAAATGCAGTGAGTATCTTGAATCTTCAAGTATTTGCTATTCCTAGTTCCTAAGTATTCCTTCATTCCTTAAATCCTTGTAATTTAAAATACATAACTGTATTCAAATGTAAGTTTAAACTCTATAAACTCTTAATTGTTGAGTTAAGAGACTTATAGGAGTAGGGTAAAATAGTAGTTTTAGATATTATAGATTATTAAAACATTATTTAAGTAGCCGCATACTACTTAGATAATGTAATTAAATCTTAGATTTAAATATTAGAGAATATTATAACATTATCCTAGTAGGCGAATACTACTAAGATAATGCGAAATAGTATTAAACTTAAATATAAGATAATATTATAAAATAGTTGAGTAGGCTTACACTAATTAGATAATAAAATTATAATTATTATTATTTAAATTTCCTATAGTCGTTCCCCAAGTATTATGATATCAACATATAAATTATCTATAATTCCCAGTCACCATCCCGAAACCCTCACACCACCCTTTCCTTTCCTAGCAATATACGGAAAAGATTTCAAGTACATAGAGGCAGAATGCCCGAAGGTCAAAAATTGGTATCTTTGCAATAGTAACCACAGCAAGCAGAACCACTTACTGAAGACTGCATCCAGCAATTCATCGTCACCCTAGAAAGAAATCAGATCTGAAAACCGTTCAAAAGTCTCACTGATGAAAACTACTCTCAAGCAGCTCGACGAAAGACGACACCCATCAGCATCTAGCTCCATCTCTGACCAAGGTCATCGATAGTCGCTGTTCTACGGAGGGAGGTGTTACATAACCCTAACGTTGATGCACAGCCCTAGTGCATCACGTCCCAGCCAGCAACCCGAGGAGCTGACGCAGCACCTAGAACGTTCCCACATATCGTGGGAATGGACATCATTCCGAGATCTAACATCGACTCGGTTTCACACCTTTAGTTTTAAGACAAAATGTAGTTGTAATTTTAGTTTAAAATAAATGTAAAGTATGGTTTTGCGTTTCTCTGCGACCTCCGGCCGCCACCAACATAACTAGTTGCTTAAACATTTTTGTTTTATTTAAATGAAAAAAAAACAGATATTTATGACTATCAATTTAAATATAAAACACATTAACACTAACCTGACGAAATCAAACTGAGTCATCGTGTCAAAATACTTCCAAGGATGTTATTTTACTTTTAAGGCATAATGGAGTCCCTTATCAAGTATTTGAAGCAGCAAAAACTTATTTATTTGTATTAGGTCATATACACACTACGCGATAAAACGCGGTGCGGCTAACGCTTAATGTTTTATTAAATGCTTGAAGCATTTGCACGCTGCATGTAACTGCGCAGTGTGTAAGGCCTTAATACCTACTCTAACCGACGAGTCAGTGATCTAATCAAATAACCTTCAGAACTAGCGGTCAGTGGCACTGGCGGATAGGACAGTTTAGGCACTAAATTATACGATACGACGCGACGCGGAGGAATTTAGTGTGTTAATGACGCTTTTAGACTTCATCAATAAACTTTTGGGGAATGATTTTCAACTTTTATGAATTTCATATGTAACGGGTACTACTCGGTGTCTCTACTGCTGATATTTCAATACAGTTCTATAGTTTAATCTATCACTAATGCTAGACCACTTTTTTACTTTATGAGGAGCGAAACCTTCAAAATGTACCTGACGCCATGGGAGCGACGCGGGTTATGTGGGATTCTTACCGCACTAAAACCCCCCGGTGGCCATCCATCAGCGCTGCGTGGGGGACTCCGGGATCTCCAACGGAACACAACCGGAGTCCTCCGAGCGCGATGCCTATTTTAGGCTCTTCCCTTGTGAGCGATAAGCTCAATGCACCTTCGGTTATTACGGTGCATGCGACCACACATGCCACTGTCCTTCCCGGAGTCGCTTGGCTGGACGGCTCGAGCTTCCGCTCGTCCGACAGGCAGGGGATACCGTAGCGCTATTCTGGTCCAGAGACTACAGGGACCACCTAAGGGTAGACCTGGACCAGGAAGACCGGAAAGGGTCAATTATTTCTAATAGGCATTACTCTGCTACAATTATTTAAAAAACCGTTTACCTTTATCTATTGCTCGGTCATTGCTACATATTTTGCTAATCTTCCAATGCTTAATAATTATTCTAATAATAATCATTAATTTATATTGATAACATTGTTATGCCCTATCGAATTACCCATTATACCTTACCTTTTTTTTCTGTTTTCGAGGGGGAAACCTTCCAAAGGTACCCGACGCCGTGGGAGCGACGTAGGGTTATGTGGGATTTTTACCGCACTAAAACCCCCCCGGTGGCCGTCCTCGGCGCCGAAAAGGAGGACTCCGGGATCTCGAAACGACTTCAACCGGAATCCTCCGAGCGCGCTGCCCCATCGGGCTCCTCCCAGATGGGCGGCTGGGCCCACCGCTCCGTCTAGTCTTTACGACGGTATGCGACCACACATACCGCCGTCCTTCCCGGGATTGCCTGACCGAACGGTTCGACTCCCACTCTAGCCGTCTGCAACCCCGGAAGCCCCTTTTAGTCGCCTCTTACGACAGGCAGGGGATACCGTAGCCCTATTCTGACCCCGAGGCTACAGGGACGATCATACCTTAGCTGAGTCCGTGAATTAAGGTCGAATTTCGACCGTTGCGACGGGTGACTAGTTTAATTAAATATAGCTAAAATTTCGTTGGTGTTTCTATGATTCAAAATATTATTAACATCTTTCAGAATTATATTTTCTATATTTTTCTCCTTTATCCCTAAACTGGTACTAATAACTAGGTAGTTGGTACTAAATAATAGTCCAAATTAGTCAAAAAGTCGCAGTGAATGATCTAATCAAATAACCTCCACACTTGGAGGTCGCATGCATAGAATATAAATAGTTATTCAATGTTAAAGTGTCATTAAAATATATGTTCTACACTTAATAAGGACTACCTATCTACAAATCAGGTTCGAGTTCGAATTTCTGGCATGCACTTCAGTATTCTTTAGTGGTTTCAACCCATTATTGTCCCACTGCTGGGGACGGATCTTCTCTCAGAGAGAGTTTAGGCCATAGTCTACCACGCTGGCCTAGTGCGAATCGGTGAACTTCACACACCTCAGAGAACTTTTTTTAAAGAACTCTCATTTGTGTAGGTTTCCTCATGATGTTTTTCTTCACCGAAAAGCAGTGATAATTATTTTCTAGTACGCACATACAGAATTCGCACCAATTCGCACTTGGCCAGCGCGGTGGACTATGGCCTAAACTCTCTCATTCTGAGAAAAGACCCGTGCCCAGAAGTGGGACAATAATGGGTTGACGACACACGCACATACATTAGTGGTTTGAACCTCGGACCTCCCGATCGAGAGAGCAAGTTTCAATCATTATCATCATAATACGTTATATTATGAAATGAAGGAAAACTTCGTAAGGAAAAATCTAAAGGTGAGCCTGAGATTTGGTCTCTTCACAGTTCTGATTCCGAAAGAAGACCTCTGGCGAGTAATGTTACTATCCTATCAGGTTTTTGAAGTCAATTGCTGGTCACAGGCCTCCACGTTCTATATTCAGTGGTTTCCCGCTGTCATTTTCAGGTCATCAATCCGAAGGGGCGAGGAATAGAGGCGATTCCTTTTGTCTTAGCGTGGTCGCGACTTGAGGATTTTTACATTAGTACAGTATTACACAATGTGTAACATTTGATGAGCAACGAAATTGCAATTGAACCAGTAAGATTTAAGTGTAAGATCAACAAATTATTTTTTGTCTTTGATATTAATTCAAGTTTCTTTCTTTGATACTATATACTTTCTCACAAACAGCTGTTTACATATTCGTTTACATATTTCCGAGCAGCTCGTCTCGATCCGTGCGAGCTTCGTACTGTCGTACCATATACATGCACGTTAAGCGAACGCTCAGCCGCGCTACATGGTAGGCGGAGTGCAGCGGTGTTAAGTTTTTTCGTTACGGAATTTCTTGATTCGGTCGCCATGCTCAAAGCCCGCAATGAAATCTATGCAATAGCTTATAAATGCAATTAAATTTTTTGTAATACGCACGAAATTTATCAAAAAAGATACATGTTTAAGATCTGTAATATATTCGAGTAAGCTTAGTCATACTCGTAATGAACATAGACGCAACCTACCGCAACGGGAGTTGACCTAATCGCATGACCTTCAATCTAGCGGTCGTTGCTCTACTGCGCGACTATTGCTGGATTTCGTCTATTCATTAGTCCTTTGAGATTTGAGATTTGAGTTCGAGGTGGTAGAAACAGTGTTGTTCGACCGGGGAAGTACCACCGCCACACCTATTTCTACCGTGAAGCGTTTCTTGCGATTGCGCTATAGAAGGGTGTGGTTGCCGGCACACGTTCACATGAGGCGACCATCATAGTCCTCGGGAGTAGCAACGCATCTGTGATTGACTTCAGATGGAAACCATGTTCTGTATGAAGTTGATTACTGATGTCCATGGGCGGCAGTGACCACTTACCATCAGGTGGACTGCATGCCCGTTTGCTACTTCAGTCAGATAAAAAAAAATCACTACTGGACAAAGGCTTTTTTGCTTTTTAAAGCAGAGGTTGGGGGTACAGTCCATTATTGTCCCATTGCTGGGCACGGGTCTTCTCTCAGAATGAGAGAGTTTTAGGCCATAGTCGACCGCGCTGATCAAATGCGAATTGGTGGACTTCACACAACTCCCAGATCTTTTTTTTTAAAGAAGTAGGTTTCCTCACGATATTTTTCTAAGCCGAAAAGCTGTGATAATTAATTTATAATCCCTACTTAATATTATAAATGTGAAAGTAACTCTGTCTGTCTGTCTGTCTGTCTGCTACTTATTCACGCCTAAACAACTGAACCGATCTTTATGAAATTGGGCACACAGATAGTGTTGACGTCGAGAAAGGACATAGGCTGCTTTTTATCAAAAAAAAAATAGATTGAAAGCGTTAAAATCGGGCATAAATGTTTGTATGGAAGTTCGTTTTTGACAAAGTCCCATAATGACAAGTCCGTCAAGGGGTACGATAGACTTACTTCAAACCTTATCTAAATAATAAAACATAAAAAAACATTGATTTCGAGTCGACAACATATATCCGTAAAATTCGGATTGTCGCGTATTTTGTTAAATTCTAATGTAAACATGTGTGACATGACAGTAGTGTGACATGACAGTAGCCATAATGGCCGCCCGGATGCCATTCTGAATTCATTCAAAAATGATACCTATAAATTTTTAACTAACAATTATCATAAAAATAGATGTGAATCAAATTGATTTCAATTTAATTTATGAATTTATGAAATATTTCAATAATAAAAAAGCATCCGTTGACGCGCTGCGGCCGCGCATCTTGCGACCTAATGTAAAATCGCTCTTAGAGAACAGGGATTCCCAATTGATAACAGATGGCGCGTCATACTATTATAGTAAAAGAGTTATTCGAATCCAATAATTCAAAGGCGATAAAATGTTTTAATAAAACACAATTGATAGTCAACAACAAAGATAACAAAATACAATTGATAGTCTTTTAAGCAAAATACTAACATTAATAAGTCGATCAGTATCTAAATAAGATATAACAATTATATCATGAATTATTATTATAAAAAAGCTTTTGCAACTTTTGTGATAAATAATTGCATTTATGAATATTGAAGCATGGTTGATGAAAAAATAACAAACGAGCGAGGTCAACATTATTGTTCTTTTTATATTTATGATATGAGTGGAGATTTGCGCGGGAAAAACTTTGCGATACATTGATTTGCACGCGGGCGTAGCCGCGGGTACAGCTAGTATGCAAATAAATCAGTTGAATGCCTGAGTTTGAACCTCGGAAAGGGCAAGTTTCTATCATTAGGCTATCACATGATTAGCAGGACTAAACAATAATTAGGAGGTACTATTACTACATCTATTTCTGGTTAATGACCACAGGGTTGTGGCTGCGGTGTTCTGGTTTGGAAGTTGAGAAAGGGACATATACTTATTCGTGCGAGGATTAATCTAACCTTAGGTAGGAAAAGCGCGACCTTCAATATAGCGGTCGTTGCGCGACTATTTCTGAATTCGGCTATTCATTAGTCGTTTGAGGTTCACTGCTGGGCGTAGGCTTTCTGCTCATAGTAAACGACAAGGGATGCGTATTGGTGACCGCAATAGCTGTTGTTGCAAATGAAGGCGCTGCTGCCTATTGTAGTTTTTGTACCATAGTCACTTCCTACGACACCCAAGAGAACAAGGGGTAGTGCTTTTTTAGATCAAGGCACTGTACGTTACATTGCAGAACTAAACAATAATTCGGAAGCACCACGGTCCCATCTATTTATGCCTAATAACCACAGAGTTAAGCGCGGCTGTGGTCTAGTTTGCGAAATGTGGTAAGAGAGACATAGTTGTTTTTGAAGCTTTTCAACCTGGTCCAGTACTCTATGAGATGTTACACAGGCTTGTGTTCTATATTAATTCTGCATTAATGTATTTTTTCTCTTGTATGCCCCTGATTTGCAAGATCTCACGCGAAATATGTATGCGATGTATTCGGAAAGATTTGTACCGTAGTTCCTTACCGTAGAACTCCGTTTTCCGTAGAACTTTCCACACAGAAAAAAAATGAATAGAATTGTTTTGAAATAATATTGGTATATACAGTATGGATTGGGTTAGAATTGAATAAAATATTAGTGTGAATAAAATTACAGCAACAGCTCTTGCTTTTCTTGATTATTAATTAGTAATTTTAAAATCTATCAATATAAAAAAAAAAACATTTTCACCCACGTATTATTAACATTCTTCTGACATAATTGAAACAAAAACTCAATTTTGCGAAAGTGACAGTTACTGCCATTTTATTAAATTTATTACGACGGCAGTGTTACCACCTGTTATATTTTGTAGCACAAAATAGACCTACCTCAACGAGTCGGTCTAATCACGACCTTCAATCTAGCGGTCGTTGCTCCACTACGCAACTATTCTAGTCTGTGACGCACTAAACACCGCACACTAGTTGTTTAGTTTGATAGAAACATTTGGTTTGGTGAAAATGAAAATGAAAATGATTTATTTATTTCATAAATGAGTTTGATACAATTATCTGTGTTTGGGACATCCTTTTAAGTAATTTAATACCTGTGTCAGGATATCCCGCTCTTCCATATCTTACAATTACTCATTTAAGAGGTAACTTACATTAATTAATTAACAATTATTAACTAAATATAGCATAAAGAAATACAATGTGAGTGTGTGTTTGTGTGTGTGTGTGTGTGTGTTGTGTGTGTGTGTGTGTGTGTGTGTGTGTGTGTGTGTGTGTGTGTGTGTACTATAATTGTATTATGTTTATCTTATTTTATAATATAACACGTTTCAAAAGATTTTCTACGTCATTATAATTTAGTGTTTGGAGCCAAAATGTTGTGTTCTTTTTAACGTCGTATGCTAGTTGTCTATAAATATCTAAATTATTATTTATAATATTATATATATGGGCTGCTTGTGCAACATATTGTCTGTTTGCGAAGGTAGTGTTGGTACGAGGTACTGCTACAGCTTTATTTTGCCTTCTATTATGTTGTGTTAATGTTGAGTCGTAATTTAAAGTCTTATGTTGATGTATCACTACTGAGAGAATGTATAATTTCCTTACCGACAGTAAATTAGTTTCTTTATAAAGTTGTTCAGTATCATATCTGAAAGGCTTAAAATACATCATTTTGAGAAGGCAACGCTGACCTCGCTCGACTTCCAACAATTTAGTTTTAGCTGCACCCCCCCATGCTGTAATGCAATATCCTATCACCGATTGTGCTAAGGAAACATATATTTGATTTAGTAATTTATTAGACGTAACATTCCTTAAAATTTTGAATATCCATACTAGTTTCCTAATTCTGCTATTTACGTAAGAAATATGTTGATACCAGGTCAATCTTTGATCTATTGTAATTCCTAAATATTTGGTTGTAGTTACCCTATCTATTATGTTGCAGTTACATTTACTTATATTTTGCATGTTACAGTTGTGAATTTTTATTTTGTAATCGTTACTAGGTTGGGTTTTGTTGTATATAGAAAAGCACATATAATTAGTTTTAGCTATATTTAATGTTAACAAGTTAGATTTTAACCAATTATTGATCTTATTCAACCCTATTTCTGCTTTTTTAAATACTTTACTCCAAGATGTATCCTCAAATAACAGCACCGTGTCATCTGCATAAGAAATGATTTTTCCGCGTTCAATATTCATTGAAGTGAGCTCGTTAATATAAATCAGAAACAATGTCGGCCCTAGTACGCTTCCTTGGGGAACACCGTAAGATATATACGTATCAGAACTAACATGATCTCCAATTTTTATTCTTTGTTTTCGCCCATTTAAGTAGTTTCTGAACAATTCATAGGGTATACCTCTAATGCCTATGATCTCCAGTTTTTGTAAAAGAAGGGGAAGAGAGACAGTATCAAACGCTTTTTTTAAGTCTAGGAATACTGCTAAAGTCTTTTTCTTATTGTCTAATTGTTTAGTAATCAATGAAGTTAAATCTAGTACCGCGTCCTCAGTAGATCTCCCTTGCCTGAAACCATATTGTGAATTTGATAGAATGTTAAAGTTATAAAGATACGTAATAAGTCTAAGATTAATTAGTTTTTCTATAATTTTTGAAATAGCCGGAAGAATAGAAATTGGGCGATAATTATTGATGTCGTCTCTCTTCCCGTTCTTAAACACCGGTATAACCACAGACAGCTTCAGTAGTGACGGGAACACACCCTTATGAAAGCAAAGGTTAGTTAAATGACTAATTATTGGCGCAATCAGAACATTAGCAAATTTCAAAAATTGGGTTGGAATATTGTCCCAGCCAGGCGAGCTACTTGATTTGAGATTAGAGATAATGTTTATTACTTCTTCTGGATCAGTATCGAGAAGTACAAAGGAAGTACATTGTCTACCTAATGTATATCTATGATCAATGATAGATTGATTTGAAATACCTCTACTAATATTTTCCGCAAGTACTCTTCCTGTGTTGGCAAAGGTAAAGTTTACGAAATTGACAGCTTCCTGCGGTGAAGCTTTAGTATTTAGTAATTCAAGATTATATGTATTTTTATTTTTCATATTAGTTACTTGTTTAATGGTGCTCCATAAGGCTTTAGAATTTTTCGCCGAATGTTCCAATTGTTCTTTTTGATATTTATATTTCAATTTTTTAATCAATCTGTTACAATAATTGCGGTATCGCTTGTAGCTAATTTTTAAAATTTCATTAAACGGATCAGACCTTAATTTTAACTGCATTTTATTTCTGTTATGTATACATCGTAGAATACCAGTAGTAATCCAAGGCTTTAAAGACTGATTTCTTTTAGATTTAAACGAAGTACTCTCCTCTAAAGATTTCTTAATCCTGTGAATGAGATGTTCTATTATATAATTAGGGTCATCACTGTTTAACAAAGTATGTAAGTTCTTGTTTAACAAAATCAAATACGCTTTTTCAAAGTCTACAGTTTTAATAAGTTTAGGACGTTTACATTTATTTTTTATTTTTGAAAAACTAAGAAGTATAGCAGAGTGGTCAGTGACCGTGGTATTTAAAACAGCAATATATGAGGAGATCTTTTTTTTATCAGTTTTTATCATGAAATGGTCCAAACAGCTAGATTCTCTAGTAGGTAATATGTGCCCAGGGTGTAAGCCATATAACGCCAGCAGATTTAAATAATTTAACCGATTTGAAGAGATGTAGGAAGGTTCATTAGAGTTAGGAATTAGATTGATATTTATATCACCTGTAATTACGATATTACTAAACGATTTGAGTATTTCAAGATATGTATCCAGACTATTTATAAACTCAGTTGCGTAGTGATTCGACGGCGAACGGTATATGGCTAATATTACGGTATTTAGGACATCAATCTGTAGGCAAGACGCGTGGTTAAGTCGGATTTCCTTCATAGTAGGCTTTAAGTGTTTTTTTACGTACACTACTACCCCATCATTTTGATTTAAGTTCAAAGAAGAACAAAGGGAAATGTAATTTTCGATTTGCGGTATAGGTTTATAATCGTTAATTCGACATTCCGTTAATACAATAACATCTGGGTCAAATTTAAGCTGAGAAATCAATACCAGGAAATCATCAAAATTATGATATATACTACGTATATTCTGAGTCAATATCGTAAGGTCCTTTTTACTAATTACAATATTCTCATGTAATGTTTGAATATCACATTTAGTTGAGTGTGTGAATAACGCAGTGTCTAGTTCATTGATCATTTGTAGATTACTATCCATTATCAAAAGTAAAAAATATGTTTGGTTGTAGATAGTTAGTCTTTTTCATAACAATAAAAAACAATTTAGGACTAAATGTTATCGTGTTGGTGTTGCTAAACACTTTTATGTGGAATTGAGGTGGTCCAATTTAGACCTATGTGGTGTCAGTTCAACTGTAGCCACTGGTAGGAATCAAATGCTTTTTGAGTTTCAATGAAAATACCCATGGACGGCAGTGGCCACTTATCATAAGGTGGTTTTCAATCTCGCTTGTTGCCTACTGTCTACTAACAGTCGCTATACATTTGTACGGTAAAACGTGTTTCGACCGTGGAGGAACCACCGTCACACCTATTTCTAGCGTGGATGAGTTCTTATTACTTTATAAAAGGTTAAGATTGCGTGCTTACTTTTATATGAGGCGACCCTCCTAACCCCCTGGTGAAGGAACGTATCTGTGATTAAATTAAAATATAAACTCAGATGTGAAGTTGCTTACAGATCTCCATTGGCGGCAGTTCCCACTCACCATTAGGACTGCACGCTCCCTTGCAATTTCAGTCTATAAAAAAATCCACGCTAACGTTTACTACTCCTGTAAATAAACAACATAGACGCAACCTACCGCAACGGGACTCGACCTAATCTCGCGACCTTCAATCTAGCGGTCGTTGCTCTACTGCGCGACTATTGTAGAAATATGTTTAGTTTGCAATATTTATTACTTTTATTTTGTAGAGTACTGTCAAAGCTCCTTATTCGCGGTCTCCGTATGCGCGTTTTTACTATTCGCGGGTTAAAAACACACGCTTTCTACATAGCCCCACACTAGGATTTTCTCCTGTGTTGCCGGTACCACGGACACACACAAGACGAATACATAAACAACCAGACCCAGAACATGAATCTAAACTCATCATTGAGATAGTCGTCAAATAGTGACCATCTCGTACTCGCGGCAAATTGGTAGTAAGTTATTAGTTATGTCTACTATGGTGATGGTTATCTAATGTCTTAAAAATATTTAATGTATTATGAGTACCATTCGCACTTGGCCAGCGCGGTGGACTATGGTCTAAACTCTCTCATTCTGAGAGAAGACCCGTGCCCAGCATTGGGACAATAATGGGTTGACGAGAGTACCATAAACACTCATAATGGAATAAGAGCTAGTGTTCGCCAAAAAAAACTATGTTATCAGCATTACGTTCCGTTTTATTTTTCATATGCTCAAATTAAAACAAAACTGTAATATTGTGGGTGCCATGAACATATACACACAAACAAATAAAATAACGCAATAAATTTAAACCTATTTTGAAGTAGATGTATTTTATATATAGTCTGTCTGTCAGTCAAATCCAATATACTTCGAACATAGACCTCACCGATAACAATGCATAGCTAATTGATCTTTAATCACCTTTGCTCTAATTGACCGATTACTAAACACAATGGTAGCAATCTTTTTAATGTTATAAATTTAAAATTTTGTATGTGTGTGTGTGTGTTTGTAGCTCTTTCACAAAAAAAAAAACATGCGGCACTCGGGGACTGCCGCGGTAAAGCTATTACATAGCATTTTTTATCAACTTATCCAAATATATTTATTTATTTATGCAGTATTTAGTTCTTTGATATTCATTCAAGTTTTTTTTTAGATACTATATACTTTCTCACTAACAGCTGGTTACATATTCGTCCGATTTCCGAGCAAGTGTGAAAAATTTCTTGCATTTCGAAAAATGTCCTCATGAGGTGGTTATGACATACCTACTAAAATTAGACTCCTTTTATAGCTATTAGAGCTTGCTCTTTTTAGTCTTTGAGTACCTACTTGGACATCTATTAACAACGTTAATTTATATACAATTCAGATTTCTAGTAACTCTAAAAATTGTGTCACTTTATTTTAAAAGTAATCACTATCACTACATATGAGTAGTATAAAATAAAGTCGCTTCCCGCTGTCTGTCCCTATGTATGCTTAGATCTTTAAACTATGCTACGGATTTTAATGCAGTTTTTTGAATGGATAGAGTGATTCATTAGAAAGGTTTTAATAATACATGTATAATATAGTGGAGAAACACTGATAAGTCTAGATTTTATACTTTTAAGCGGAACGAAGTTCGCCACATCAACTAGTAATCAATAATTAAAAAATATATATATACGTGACGAATAGATAACCTCTTTCCTTTGGGAAGCCGGTTAAATACTATCTTTTAATGCCGACGTTTTTGTACTATTCTAAAATTAAACATCTAATACGATAAACAAATCATGACCTAGGTATCCGAGCGGCCTGTAACCTAGAACTAGACCTGACGCAACTTCCGTCCCCGTCGACCTCCAGTCTAGCGGTCGTTGCCCGCGCTGACTAACGCTTATTGATAGTCAGGACGTTATGTATGTATAAATAGATTATAACATTTGTATTATATTGAAGTAGCAATGATCGCGCATTCACCTGATAGTGAACACTATTGAATGTACCCGCTGACCTGTAAGGTCCATAAGATGTCCTCCAAATAATTATTATATATTACCCCCTTTTCGGAGGGTGGACCTTCATACGGTACCGCCGTGGAAGCGAGGCAGATTTATGTGGGATTTTTACCGTACTAAAACATCCCCGGTAGCCGTCCTCGGCGCTACAAAGAGGACTCCGGGATCTCCCAAGGAACGCAACTGGAATCCTCTGAGCTTGCTCAATCGGGCCCCTCCCAAATGGGCGTCTTGGCCCACCGCTCCGTCTAGTCTTTAGGACGGTATACGAACATACATGCTGTCCTTCCCAGGATCGCCTGACCGAACGGTTCGAGCTCCCATTCTAGCCGCCCGCAACCCCGGAAGCCCCTTTTAGTCGCCTCTTACGACAGGTAGGGGATGCCATATTAAGAGTTCTATCATATTTATACATACGGTTTTAATAATTAATATTGCACACAGGCAGACGTTGATGCCTATATCTTAAAACAAATCAAAACGACCGTTTTACATTTGTCAATATGTGCACTCCCCGTAAGGCCTCTTAATTTACTAGATAATTTTAAACTATTTGAAGGTTGTTCTGTTTTTAATAATGATCGTTACTACGCCTACGCTATTTTGATACTTATACAAAGCACAAAACAAAAAAATAAGGCGGTTTTGTGGTATAATATCATAAAAAACACAAGAGATTAAAACATATTATTTCAAACCCCAATAAATACTATTTCATTTCATATACCAGCAAAAATGGGCTACATATATCGCTGGTAAAAACAATCTTTATATACCTAAAATGTCACCAATAAATAAAGACCCAAAATCACAAACGGCTAGAATGAGCGGTTTCATTGGAAAACAAAATGCAAATTTCTATTTGCGTTCACTAGTTGCATGGAGTCAATGAATCCAGAGCACTCGTGACGCTCGCTGAAAAATCTGGGTGCATCGATCTTTGCAACACACACCGACTTACTATTAATATGAGCTTACAGCTACATATATGGTATAGATATCCTAGCGGCCTAAAATTGGGCGTCTCATGATGATATTTTTTTTACTTTTAACCACAAATGCGAATGGAGTATGTCTGATGATAAATGGTAAAATGAAATGTCTTTATTTTGCATAGGCCTACGGGGGCACTTACAAATTGTCACATACATATTTTTTTACACTACCACCGGATCGGAAGACGACCTCAACTGAGAAGATCCGGCAAGAAACTCAGTGGGTTTATCTTTTGTCTTTGTATATCTTTACATGGGTAATAAGAAACAGGTCCAGTAGCCTTACATCTCTTATGCCGCCACTGATGTCCACGATCAACTACCTACATGCAATTTTGTACAGAACAGGGGTACTACATGTTAAACACAGGTGGTCTGCACGCAGTCCATCTGATGCTAAACGGTTATTGACGCCATGACGCCCATGTATTTGAATTAAAAGATTAAAGATGCGATGCCAGTTCTAAGGACTAGGATCATCGCAACGTATTCATCTCAGCCGACGTGGACAGTGGTATCACTCTAATCCAGTGGTTCTTAACCTTTTAGTGACGAAGGAACATTTGAAAAAATATCTGTCTGCTTAAGGACCAACAGGGCCGTTTTTTACAAATACGTGACCCGGGGCATGTAAAGATTATGCCCATAATCGTTTGTTATTTAGGCGAACTATTTCAACGAGCCGATAACTAGCATCACACTGGAATATATATACTTTTAACGAACTTTTGAAGTGAAACTTCTTTATCGGGGTTTAAAAAAAAGTTAGTGTAACATTTTTTCGTTACGCGCCATCTTTTTCTGTTACGCGCAATCTTTTTTTATTTTTCGTTATGCGCCATCTTTTTCTGTTACGCGCCATCTTTTTTTTCCGTTACGCGCCATCTTTTTCTTATCCCTACCACGCGTGATATTAGATAGATTATTATAGATTAGATTATTAGATAAAGTTTAATAAAAGCCTTTTATTAAACTTTATCTAATTTAACTCTATTTAACCAATTTCTGTAAAGTTGCATATAGTAAATTATTTTTTGAAAAATAACGTCATAAAGAAGTTTCACTTCTTACGAGTGTACGCTAGTACACGCACACATTTTTTTTTTGGTACCTAAGACACATTGATGCCTTTTGAGAGGCTAGTGATTGAAAAACCCTTTTCCTTCATTTACTACTTCCAAACGAAAACAACAATTTTTATATCTTTAATACATAATATAACAAATTAATCCAAGTATGTATTACATGTAAATATCACGTTTCATAGGAAAAATCACCAAATAATATATTGCAACACATTTAGCTAGAATGACGCACACAATCCACAGTAGACTCATAAACGTGATATACATAGAACATTAGTTATCTACTTTGTTTGTTCGTCCTCCTAGACAAGGTTAAATAATGTTAGAACAATTTGGCGTATTATTGGCTTGTCATTGGCAGTTGAGAAGGTCAGTTATTCGTGTATAGCACTAGACTATGATACAGAACTGGCGCGCATCTCAAAACATTTGCAGTTTCGAGTGAAGTATTTTAGTCAATGTGATAAGTAGGATGTCCTTGACTAAGGTTTTTTTTCTAACTGAAGTAGTAAACGAACATGCAGACCACATGGTGGTAAGTGGTCACTGCCGACCATGGACATCTGTAATCAACTTCATACAGAACATGGGTTCCATCTGAAGTCAATCACAGATGCGTTGCTACTCCCGAGGACTATGATGGTCGCCTCATGTGAAAGTATGCCGGCAACCACACCCTTCCATCGAAACGCAAGAAATGCTACACGCTAGAAATAGGTGTGGCGGTGGTACTTCCCCGGTGGAACTACACTGGTTCTACCACCTTCAAATCTAGTCCGTGACGATTGGGCTATTCGTCTATGTCACTTTTTACATTATAATAAATAATAGATTCTAATAAATGTTTATAGCTCCACACAAAGATTGTGTGCAAAGCGAAGGCCTTGAAGATACTCGTTCAAACAAGAGTGCATTAACACTCAGATTTTTTAACAGAATATAAATATCGGTTTGTATAGGAATAAAACCTATAATACTACGCCATTAGAATTACTCTTCTTGGATAAACGAAGTAAATATCTTGATTCATCAGCTTATGTCAACATACGTTGCGGAGCGGTTACAATACCGGCATGACGCGCAATGTGTCCCGGGTTCGATCCCCGGCCATACAGGTATCTGAATGATGAGTTTAGATTCATGTTCTGGGTCTGCGTGTTTGTGTATTCGTCTTGTGTGTGTCCCTGGTATCCACGGCACAGGAAAATTCTCCTAGTGTGGCGCTATGAGTGTAGAAACCGTATTTAGGGTCCACTGCCTATTAGTCTCGCCATTGGTGTTTTGCTAATAGACCAGAATTGGTATAAATGTTTGTGTTCGCGACTGTCGTTGATGTTTCATGGTAAGACACTGCTGCCCACCTAGGGTAGAGCACTAATCTTATATGGGGTTGATCATAGATGTCCATGGGCAATAGTTACCACGTATCAGGCGGTTTGCATTCTTACTTCCTGCTTAAATCTAATATATAAAATTCTTGTGTCACAATGTTCATTCCCGTACTCCTCCGAAACGGCTTGACCGATTTTCATGAAATTTTGTGAGCATATTGAGTAGGTCTAAGAATCGGCCCACATCTATTTTTCATACTGCTTAGTGTCTAAGGTTTTCCACCCTTATTATTCATACCCCTTAGTGTTTTATAAGGGTTTTTCACTCTTTAACATTTTTTTTTAATTTGTATTTGGCAAAACAACGTTTGCCGGGTCAGCTAGATTCATAAACAAAAAGGCATGTATGTACATTTGATATTTACAAGTTATTTACTTATTACAACAAACTAATTTACTCATATTTCTCGTTAAGGAGAAAAATAAAATCAAGTAATTATATTTACGAGTTCTCTCTTTATGTTTTCTAGGGTTCTGTGAAGTCTACCAATAGTCTATTTTGGAAATTAAATCACATAAATTTAATGGCAGTGCTAAATCTCATAGTATTTATGACACCACGGCAGCACCTTACGACACCACGGCGCCAGGTTAGTTAGGTTGGTTAGTTAGTCACCGCCACACCTATTTCAAGATGGTAGAACCAGTGTAGTTCGACCGAGGAAGTACCACCGCTGCACCTATTTCTAGCGTGAAGCATTTCTTGCGTTTCGATAGAAGGGTGTGGTTGCCGGCACATTTTCACATGAGGCGATCATCATAGTCCTTGGGAGTAGCAACGCATCTATGATTGACTTCAAATGGAGCCCATGTTCTGTATGAAGTTGATTACAGACGTTCCTGAGCGGCAGTGACCACTTACCATCAGGTGGACTGCATGCTCGTTTGCCACTTCAGTCAGATAAAAAAGGAGGAAATCAGTACCGAATTGCACAATTTTCGCCTAATTCTTTATAAATGCTTTAGAAGGTATTCACGAGTTTCCCGACCCGGCTGAGTGATTGAACTTACACGTGTTCGGCAAATCGTAATATTTAGAGGCCCCATGTGTAATGAACCTGGTGTTAATAACCCGACATGGTTATGTTATTTAAAAACACCCGGCTAAAAGCAAATTCTTTTCCCGAATGTGGTTACTTCATTTGGTCGCTTTGTTTTATTTTTGACTTTTAGATTAGGTGTTTTGCAGCTAGTACCATTTTTTGTTTAAAATGAAGTAGCAAACGAGCATGTTGTCCATCTGATGGTAAGTGGTCACAGCCGCCCATGGACATTTGTAAGCAACTTCATACAGAAGTGTCCGTATTCCGTACTCCGAAGCCAATCACAGATGTTACTCCTGAGGTGTAGAATGGTCGCCTCATATAAAGTGTGCCAGCAATCACACCCATCCATCGAAACGCAAGGAGTGCTTTACGTTAGAAATAGGTGTGGCGGTGGTACCTCCCCGGTCGAACTACACTAGTTCTACTACCTTTTGACAAGCCATGCCCTATTTCTGGTTTACAGCGACAGGTTCAAATGCTGCTGTGTTGGTTTCGTGGTTTGATTGTGGTGTCACTGCTGCTATGCTGTTCGCTGAAGCGATGTCAGTAAGCACTACATTTAGAGGGTAAAGGATAGTAAGTACATTTAAATGACGTACCGACTTAGTAAACGTACATGTGATATGTCGAAAACTGACACAGGGTAACTCCAAAACTCTATACAAGGTCACTAGATAAGTTCTGCAATACAAAGTTTCTATAAACAGAGGGTACATGCGTATACATTTTTTTTAAATTACAACTCATAACTAGTAGGTAGCCATATAATAAATTATTGTGTATCATTTCATTTCAGAGTTATACGTTTTTTAAGACTGAAAAATGACTGAGTGGTCGAAGGACGAGTTACGCGTAATTATTCGCTACAATTTTATGCGTGGCCTAACTTTATATAAATGCTTCGAGGAAATGAAAACTGTACTCAAAGAATAGTGTCCTCATCGCACAATTGTTTACCAGTGGTATCGTGAATTTGAACGCGGTAATTTCAGTATTAGTGATGCTCCAAGATCAGGTCGTCCTGTAGAAGTAACTACTATAGAAAACGTGGGGAAAGTCGAGTCATTGATTAAAGTAAACCGACGTATTACCTACAGACAGATAGAGGAGGTCTTACAGATTAGTGCACCAAGTGTTCATAAAATTCTACATGATATCCTTAGAGTAAGAAAAGTGTGTACATTGTGGGTGCCCCACGACCTTAACCCAGAACAAAAAGTAGTAAGAGTAAATTGGTGTAAAAAAATGATAAAGATTTACGAAAATGGGACTTCCCGACATATCAATGACGTCGTTATGGACGACGAAACCTGGTTCTACTATTTTGATGTACCGTCAAAAAAATAAAAACAAAATATAGTTGTTCGAAAATGAGGAAACACAAACTCAAGTTCGTAAATCGCGATCAGTGAAGAAGAAAATCATAGCTGTAATTTTTACAAAACAGGGTATATTGGAACGATTGGTTTTGGATAGTCAGCGTACAGTCACGGCCTCTTGGTATATCAATGAATGTTTGCCTAAAGTTGTACAGAAACTCAAAGAAATTCGATCCAAAATCAAGAATGAACAATTGGCATTTTCACCACGACAACACTTTTGGGCATCATGCTCATGCGACAATTGAATTTTTAAAAGAACACTGGTGTAAAAGTGCTAGAGCATCTTTCCTACAGTCCAGATCTTGCTCCCTGTGACTTTGCTTTGTTTCCAACTGTGAAGGATCAGCTCAAGGACAGACATTTTGTGAACGACTCTAGAGTTATTGGCAACATGGGACCAACCATGTTCAGAACTCCCAGAAAAAAAAGGGAATGATTTTTCTGACCACTGGTTTTTACGAATGACTAAGTGTATAAACCGCCATGGAAATTATTTTAAGAGACTTCAATAAATATGGCTGTATTGCAAAACTTATCTAGTTACCTAGTACAATTTATACAATCAGAAATACATACAAACACGTTTGCTGTATGGTCAATGCTACTTTTCTTTAACAAAAAATCTTTATCAAACGCTCTTAAATATTACTATGTTCTCCTATGAAGTTATATCCACAATTAATTGTAAATAGTTAAAATATTAAGGTTAATGTCTATGAAATGTTATGTTTAATGTTTATTATCCCATGAAAGAGCAGAAATACATGGCTGCTGGCTTACTATAAGCTTTAGTCCAATTGCTGGATACAAGTTTAATCCCACAGCTAAAGGAGGCCACAGTACTCCATCATTGTGGTCCAATTAAATTTATAATTTTAAAGGTTTCGTTCAACATTACAAAATAAAACGCAATAATGGATTTTAACAAAAATAAACAAAAAGCACAGACCTAACTAAGACTTAAAACAAACTTCAGTTTAGAACGTTTTTCAAATTAATTTCATGGAGCAAAAAGACCCTAAAACCAAATGTCCCAAACAAAAGGTGTCTACGAACCTGCGCCGGCGCACTGCGGCTGTGTGGGTTGTCACAGAGCGACGGAAACTGTATAGAAAGACCTTTTAGCCTTTGGCATACATGACTCTTCATAAAAAATAAAATGTATTTATTTCAGGCAACTAAAGACCCATATATGGTTAGTAACAAATTACTTATTTTTATAATAATTATAATAATATAGCAGTATGTAATAAAGCACATAATTTGCTTACCAGAAAAGTTAGCTAAATACGACGATCTTTCTTAAAATATAAAAAGACAGTGACAAGTAAATACAGTTACTATAATACCTACCCATAGTTATTTCAACCACTGGGATTATTCCAAAATTATTACATGCCAGCCTTAATGCTCTTCAAATGCCTCCTTTAACATACTACTTACTACGAAAAGCAAACATACTCAACACATGTCGCTTAACACGAAAATTCCATTTTAAATCTCTTCTGTTTCGCTTGGCTCAAACCCGCGAAAAAGAATACCTTTCCCCCTTCTAAACAGGGAGCATGAAAACTGCGATAAATATAATAATAATAATTCTTTGTTTGCTAGAATAAGGTTACATAAACGCTGTTATAATTATTTCCAAAGTTATCTTATTCTACCTAGTCGATTGCATTTCAATCTAGTCGTCTAATCTATTTTGCACAGCTATGTATGAGTAAATTTCATTACAATAAATACAACATATAATATTTGGCTACATTACAATTGTCATTATCAAATATATATATTCGTCATAGTAAATAATCATAATTTATTAATTTGAATATGACAAAATAATTAAAATTAAATTAATATAATGTAAATTAACATAGTTAAAATTTTATCGGTAAATACATAGTTTTAGTCTGATGGCATCTGATGGAAAGTGCCTGACACCTGTAGATACCTCAAAATTATAGTCTAGATATTGTAGTCTACCTGATGGTAAGTGGCGTCAGTTTTCTACACTCGAAGTAGTTCAACGCTTCGTTAAAGTAAGCCCGCAAACCTTAAGACATATTATATTGAATTTGTTCAAGATTTTCGGTTACAATTTGCATTTACACAATCACACTGTAAAAGTTGTGAATCTGTATTCGTTCATATAATTTTATTCCATGAATACTTTTGTTTAACTGACCTTGTATGATCCTTCAAAGCTCTGCCCCGTCTGCGGGCAGATTTCAAATCTATGGCAACATTGCTGTAGTTATATGTTGAATCGTCCTTTTTCTAACAAGGGCGAGCGGCCGACAACCCTACGCCATCGATCTAATGCGCACACGCACGCATACGTCTCTACGGCTCTTTGTATGGGACTTGTTTCGCGATTAGCGAGCTACAGGGCGTTTTTAAATTTGGAATGGTTTTAAAATGCTTTTGTCTATGGTCTGTTGGCGGCCATTTTAATTGTTAAATTAAAAACGAAATAAATAGACAATTTATATTTTTATAGTTGACTGTTGGAAAAGTATTAAATCGTATTTTACATTATTATATCGTTTATATAATGTGAAGTTATTTTTCTTTTTGAAAGCAATAAAAATGTAAACCCAGAATAGACTGTTCAGATTTGCTTCGATAGTTGTTACTCTTTTGCACATAAGATCTTGTCGAGAAAAAATCTATAACTTAGGACATCCAAACTGACATTAAATGGAATGAAACAAAAATAAAGCCGCGATCTATAATTCAATAAAAACTTTAAAATCAAAACAAACTCTTTTTGCAAATCATTATAAGTGGAACTGATGTTTACTTGAAAGTAAAATTAATGCAAAAAGCACCTAATATTTTTTTAAAGTATTTTAAATGTTGTTAATGGCTGAACAGATGCAGCCTATTTAAAAGAAAAGCGTATCTGAGAATTTTCACATTAGACGTTTACCGAAAAATATTTGAAATAAAAAAATAAAATTCCTAAATAACATATAATGTGCCATTTTTGTGTAAAAGTTCATTTTTCCACTAACATTACATTAAAACTTTTAAAGGTAAAAAAGAGCATAGTCCCTCGGGCCTAATGAATTTCGCCTAATGTTTTTATAAAATAAAAAACAACAATTATGTTTATTTAACAGGACGCTCTAAAAGGTACCTAATTTCAACTTTGTTTATTTCAGAGTATAGTTTTAATTAAATCATCTTTACCAACATAGCTCGGTAGATATTGACTGATTATTAATATTGTCTTCACTACATAGTATGAAACAAGTCGCTTCCCGCTGTCTGTCCCTATGTATGCTTATATCTTTAAAACTACACTGCAGATTTTAATGTATTTATTTTAATAGATAGAGTAATTCAAGAGGAAGGTTTTTATGTATAAAACATGCCTAATATAGTAAAAGAACAGAAATGATTTTAGATTTTTGACTTTAAGGCGAAACGAAGTTCGCCGGGTCAAGTAGTGGATAAAGCTAAAATAGTAAATGGGTATAAAGTACACCTAATGGTAAATTTTCGCTTTCGTCCGACGATATCTGTAGGCAACTTCATATAATACAGGAGTTCAAAATTTAAAGGCAGAGAGAAAATTTCAGCTACCTGCAAAAATATGTAAATAAAAAACTATATAATTGAAATAGATGTCTTCGCACTTGGCCAGCGCGGTGGACTATGACCTAAAACTCTCTCATTCTGAGAGAACACCCGTGCCCAGCAGTAGGACAATAATGGGTTGTACCCAATATAAATGAAAACGTGACATACAAATTTAAATGGTACTATATTAAGCCTAAATAAAGTACAATAACAATAATAAATATGTAATACATTTTTATTGAATGTTTTTAATCAGTTTTATTAATTTTGGTACACTATTAAACTGGTATTTGGTACCCAAAGTATAAGTACCTTCGCCAGATATGTGAACTAAGATGGAACAATAAAATTTGTCTCCACACTTCCTGGAATATAATAACGCTGTAGCTGTTCCAAGAATAAACGGACTACCCACCCACCTACCCCAAAATATAATGCCTTTCTATTTTTTGTCACATTTTTAGTAGCCTACTTTCCACGGAATTAAGCAATTTTTCAAGCACGTTCAAACTATTTACAAATTCACGCACAACGTATCGTTCGTACTAAAAAATAACCTACTTCCCGAAAATACTTTAGCATTTTCCGGGGCAACAATTTTGCTATATACGGGTAAAGGTGAAAACCATGTAATTGTAAAAGTGGTTGGTAGCATTTTTAATTTTTATATTGTTGAAGAAAGCTTGCAATCCGCCTGATGGTGAGAGGCCAGTGTCGCTCATAGACATCTGTGGAGTACAATCCATTATCGTCCCACTTCTCGGCACAAGTCTTCTCTCAGAATGACAGAGTTTTAGGCCGTAGTCCACCGCGCTGGCCAAGTGCGAATTGGTGGACATCTGTAATCAACCCTAAATAAGATTAAAATAACCAATTTCAAAATCACATTCAAGTAGTATTTTTTGGAAGTCGTTTTAAAATACCTACCATTTTCAAAATCCATCTGCTTATTAACATGTCATTTTTATATTTTCAAAAGAGTGATTTCTTCCTTAAATTTCATAATTTTTGTTCATTAAATTCTTCATAGTCATCCACTATTTCACACTTGGCCAGCGCGGTGGACCATGGCCAAAACTCTCTCATTCTGAGAGAAGACCCGTGCCCAGCAGTGGGACAATAATGGGTTGACGACAAATTCTTTATGTCATATTTGCAGTCCATATCGTCAGGAAACTTGATTTAGTTTTTGTTTCGATAAATTCTATGAAGCATGTAAAAAGTTATTACAATTCAAAGTTATTGCCTTTCATTGCATTGACCGCAGTCCGCACATAGATAACATAAATACATTTGACATTAGTCTAATATCAGTCTAGCCCATCCTGTATCAATCGTCCTTCCTCACTATCTTCCAGCGGGCTCGGTCAGGGCTGGATAGTTTCAAAGGGCCGTTTTTGTCCTATTTTTGGGGCACCTGTGGTCCTGACGACCTTTTCCGCTCTTTTTACTTCAGTTTTATACTTGAACCTTTTTTAAGCGTCCTAATTAGTAAAAGGTCATAAATAATGTTCGGGCCGCTTGTTTAGTACGGTGAGTAGGTATTTTTATAAAGCTGTTAATTTTTGCCTATTTTTTATCCTGATTTTCATGTGCCTTTGATTTCTCGTACGTTTAAAAAAAATTTTAAGTAAAAAATTGTAAGCTACAAGCCTCTTTAATATTTTTACTTGATGGTATGTGATACATTATCTACTCTCTTTTGTAGTATCCTAAAATTCACAGATACGTCGCTGTGTTGGTCTCCAATTTCTATGCCTTGATATTTTTAAGTGGCAATACAAAATGAAAACATTTAATTGCCTCAATACATTTTTATTTTTTCCACGGGTCCGCTTTGGCTATATTTATCGCGTTATGGGTGTCCTAGGTGTTAATCTAGAACATAAGATATTTGGGTGCCAAATTTCAAGGAAATCTGACCAGTAGTTTTTGTGTGAAAGGGTAACACATACAGACTTCCTCACAAACTTTCACATTTATAATATTGATATGATATATTATAATATATTTTATTTTAGAACTTCGTTCCACCTAAATGTCAAAAATCTACTATATTATACATAAAAACCTTCCTCTTGAACCACTCCATGTATTAAAAAACATTAAAATCTGTAGCGTAGTTTTAAAGATAGGGACAGACAGCGTGAAGTGACTTTTCTTTATACTATGTAGTGATATTCATCGGACTCAAACTAAATTTATAAGAACACAAACTCACTTTGAATTTCATAAAATATTATGAGAATAGAAATTATTTTTCAAATTTTAATTTCTTTAATTATCCTCATGATGCTAGAGACGTAAACCGGTGTAACATGGCTTAAGGATCCAGGTTCGACAAACGGCCAGTCAAATTCTAAAACGAACACTACAAAATTATATAGAATAGATCTATTCTATTCCGTTAAGTTCATATCTCCAAATATTTCTTACCATAATAACTATAATCCTTAGTATTGTCACCTTTATTTGTTTTTTTTTACTTAGCTCCGTTTTGTCTAACGATCTAAGTTTTTGCATAGAAATAGAATTGAATAATTATCACAATGATTTGGCTGCACGTAATATCTATTGCGCATAAAAGTGACTTTGTAAATAGTCTGGGATTTTATAACTATGTTTATATACATAAAATTATATGACTTATTCAGTTGGGTATTAAAATGTCTAGAAACTTCCAAACACTGGAACAACTTGGTGCAATATGCTCCAGGCTCATTATTCCATATTTTAATTCAAGGTCTTTTTTATTTCAGGGAAAGCGTGCCTACTATATGCACTGGCCACTGTTGTCCATAAACAAGGAATTATAAGAAACGGAGGTTTCTATTACATATATGAAGTATTACCTATAGTTATATATAGTATAATACCTAAGTTATTACCTTAGTATTAGTATTAGTAGTTTTAGAACATTGTATTTTTTTATAAGATTAAAGAAGCTCTTCTTTAACTAACAAACGGTTTGCACAAACGAGCGTGCAGTCCACCCGATGGTAAGTGGTCAGTATCGCCCATGGACTCCTATAAGTAACTTCGTATAGAACATGAAGTTCTATCTAAAGTCAATTACAGATGCGTTACTATTCCCGAGGACTAAAATGGTCGCCTCATATAAAAGTGTGCCGGCAACCACACCCTTCCATCGAAACGCTTCACGCTAGAAATAGGTGTCGGTGGTACTTCCCCGGGCGAAGTACACTGGTTCTACCACCTATTAAATGTTTCATACTACTCGTTTCCCCTAATTAGAGTCTGTATGATAAATGGTCACTGACGCCCAGTGTCATTTCTAAACGAGGTCTTTTTTATAGTCCATCGATACTATTCGTGGTGATTTTAAGCCCCGCTGAATAACTTTGATGAGTTTTTATATAAAAGTAGATTACAGATTGTTGTTAATAGAGAACAGTCTACCACGCTGGCCTAGTACGGCTTGGTAGCCTTTACACCTTCGAGAACTGTATAAAGAAGTTTCATATATGCAGGTTTCCTCACGTTACTTCATCGAAGAAAGTCATATCTTACTTTAAATGCGTACAAATCTTCGT
Organism: Spicauda simplicius; assembly: GCA_949699795.1. Taxonomy (NCBI): domain Eukaryota; kingdom Metazoa; phylum Arthropoda; class Insecta; order Lepidoptera; family Hesperiidae; genus Spicauda; species Spicauda simplicius. Next base: position 20,772,236 of record OX453065.1, read on the forward strand.
AAAAATGTTTGCGGATTCGAACTCTAGACTCCCAGCGCAAGTCATAAGCGTTCCACTGAGTCATTACTACTATTCCAATAAAAATAAATGCACAACATTAATATATTCTGTACGTCTCGCTCGACAAATAAACATAACTAGCAAACATAGATGGCTATGAGTTGTTCATAGGTCACCTAGAAGACGTGGGAAGGTGGTTGCTCCCAACCAACATAATAGACCCCGACGTACTCCTTCCGTTGTCAAATATAATTGACTCATGAATCTAATGTCCAATGAAAATAGTAGAATGGGACCGAGCGAAGAGAATTGTCATTCGGTCCAAATTTAAAGGACAATTACAATTGATCCTAAGACGCATACGACTCCGTATCGACGTAGTTCAAAAATAAATTTATTAAAAACCGCAGTGTGTAAGAAATGCTCACATCCGGAAGTTTACAACGGCGGAAAACTCTTTCTTTTTTCGGATTCGAAAACAGAATTTGACGTTTTAAATGCGCCCGCGCCGAAACGGCCAAACAACGGAACGATCGCAAACCAAACACAGCTTCTGTTGCCGAAGCGATGCTGAACGTCAAAACGGATCCTTTTAGCGAAATTAGTCAGAGTTCCCGAAAAACTCGGCCGTCGACCCCTCAGGGCAACACCTAAATATTTTAGTCTCGAAAAAAATCTGCATGTTTACATAACACGCCGAAATTTAAAAGAAACAGCTCCGAAGGGCCGCGCTGACGCACACATGCAGAAATTTCGTCGGTGCCGCCTGTGTGAGTGACACACACACGGAGAAGACATAAAAATGCCCAATCGGTACATGTCGCACCACTACAATGAAGGGACGCCGTAAGTCGCATACAAGTGCATAATTCGGCCGAGATGCAAAAAAAAATATTTGGCAATGCGGCCCCTACGCGCCCGCCAGTCGCCCGCCCGACAGGGTTAGGTTAGGTTAGATTTTTTGGCTCAAAACGCTCGTTGGAGATTTTTTGAAAAGTATTTTATGTCTACATCACTAGGAAAAGGCGTCCTTCCTGCCAGCTTTATTAGCGCGCCAGTTCGTCGCAATTTTTTGAATAATAAAGATCTCCGACCGCGCCGCCAACTCTAGTCGGATTCCAATTTGATTTTTAGTCAGTCTAATAGATAAATATTTCGATTTTATTTTTATTTCTTTTTTTTCAAAAATTTTCGCAACGAGCGTTTTGTTCTAAAACGTGGGGACGGGCGAAGTATTTTTAAATCTGCCATTTTCAGACACTTCGATGATGGCATAAATTATAACAAATAAAGTATTCAAGATTATTTTCCTTTTGATTTTACAAAGACTGTAGCAGTGCCTGGTGTCGTGTTGTGATTTATTTTATTACGATTATTTAGAATTTTTGGTTGGACATTTGTGTTTTTCGGTTGATTTTATTTGGTGAGTACGTTTTATTTATTATTTTCAGTTTTGCATGCAATTTGTTTTGTTATTTACTTGTGTTACAATCACTTTATTTTACACCAACGATAATATTTTGCCGCGTATTTATCAGAGAGATATTTTAAGCCGTTTCAAAGTTTATAATACGTCACAGTGTAACTCAGAACGTTCGTAAACAGAATTAACACACAATCTCGGTTTTAAAAATATATTTTCAAAAGCGGGCTAGACACTAGACACAAGGACACGTCGTCCAGTGACGTCAGCGTCACTAGGAACTGGCGAGAAAGTCCGCCATCTTGCTTTTGTTTTTTTCGCAAAGCCTATTAAGTGCGCGGGCGCACCCCGCCTCGTTGCACTGCGATCATTTAATAATCGGAAAGAAATATTAAATAAACGTCTTTTCAGCTGACTCAAATAATAATGGCTACTCCATTTCATTGTGATTTATTTTATAACACGAATTATTGAATTATGAGAAAGGAATTATTTTAATATTAGTGAGGCATATGGAACAAAAAGTTTATTTAATAAAATTAATTCAAGACGTTTATTTAGTATTAAAAAGATGCAATTTATGAGAAGGTGAATACACTCTTAATATATTCTAGTTAGGGATAAATGAGTTTTGTTCCAATTGGCGTAAATGTCCTTTGAAGGATAATAAATATTAAAGAAATATTATGTTTTGAATACTGTGACTTTGATGATAATTTAGTCGACTTAAAAGGATAAACGTTACATTAAATTTTATGTTTCTTTGAAATATATAATTTTATTAGTTTACTATTTGTTCAAGTAATTCTCCACTTTTCGAATCTGTACATTTATTTATACAATGTATTAAAAAATTTCTTCTGAAGCGATAACTTTTTATAAGCCTCAATAAATAGCAATAAAGTTATTTGAGTACTTAAATGACTAGTTCATTTAAGGAAATAAAAACAAAAGTACATAAAAACATTCAAAATTAACAAAGAACATTGTGGTGGTGTATTCTTAATTATGTATGCCATCATCATATCACAACTAAGTTACCAACATTATTTAAAATAATATAATAGTACGTCGTCGTCAACCCATAATTGTCCCACTGCTGGGCACGGGTCTTCTCTCAGAATGAGAGAGTTTTAGGCCATAGACCACCGCGCTGGCCAAGTGCGAATTCATGGACTTCACACAGCTCCGAGAACTTTTTTTAAAGAACTCTCGGGTGTAGGTTTCCTCACGATGTTTTCCTTCACCGAAAAGCAGTGATAATTAATTTCTAATACATCTATATAATAGTACAATGGCATAATTTAAATCTATATAAAAATCACATAGTATTCGATTATCTAAATCGAATCATCGACTTTACTATATAAGCAAACAGACTAATTTATTAAGCAAAACCACAGACATTCTAGAGTTTCCCCCTCGAAAACAAAAAAAAAAAAAGGCCAGTGGAAAACAAAAGAGCGAGATATATTTGAATTTACTCTTTTAGTAAATTCAAGTGTAAAATTTACTACGGTTTTCTTAAAGAAGGACCGTCTCATATATTGCTAGAAACATGAGGCTGTTTAAAAAGCGTTAACAGCCTTCTTTACAGCTTTATAAGGACTAAAGTAGCGTGCAGCCTACTTGATACTTAGTGGTAACCGGTGTAGCTTCAAATGGATTTCCTGATTGAGATCTTACTGATGCGTTGCTCCAGAGGATTAAGATATGACGTGTAGACTTCAGTTTTACTTTAAAACTGAACTAGTGCCCAGTGGCAGAAGAAGATGAGGCGGTGAAGCTTGAATCAACTTACATTATCCACGACGTTTACAAGTCAAGTTAGCGATGGGTTAACTAATCACATCAAATTAATATGAGACTATTTATTAGTAGTATACTATGTAATGTAATGTAGATTAATATGCCGTTTTTATAATATAGTAAGTAGCAAATGAGCATGTAGAGCAACTGATGGTAAGTGGTCAGTGCCAACAATGTACATTTCTAATGGGCCTCAAACAAGATTTGAGCCTTTAGGTCGGCCCCGTGGCCACTTTTAAAGAGTGAGTTGAAACGCATCGGATAAATACTAAACGGAGCGGTAAGCTTTGCCGCCCATCTGAGAGGAGCCCGATGGGGCAACGCGCTCAGAGGACTCCAGTTGCGTTCCTTCGGAGATCCCGGGGTCCTCTTTGTAGCTCCGAGGATGGCCACCGGGGGGTTGTATTGCGGTAAAAATTCCACATAACCCTGCGTCGCTCCTACTATTCTTCCTCTTTCTACTATTATGTGTACATGACATTAAATAAATATTACATATAAATTTTATATTGCCTCCGACATTCAGTTAAAACGAAAAACCAAAATGAAACAAACTAAATTGCTTAAAAGTTTAACTAATTCCGTATTTCATTTACTTTAGCCGAATACACTTTCTAAATTTCACGCAATAAACGAAAACGTAGGAAAGTTTGCATTTCGCATGCGAATGCACGTCTGCAAACATTGTTTGCACAATTGCACTTTGAACATTTGAAAGAAAGAAAGAAAAGTTTATTCCAACTATTAACAGTACTACATGCTACTACCATATATTACAAATACCTACAAAATATAGGTAGATGGTACATACACCTATATTAAATTAACTTACAAACTAGGAGAATCACTACATAGTATAAAACAGTCGCTTTGCGCTGTCTGTCCCTATGTATGCTTACATCTTTAAAACTACGTTACTGATTTTAATGCAATTTCTTAATAGATAGAGCGATTCAAGAGGAAGGTTTTTATGTATAATAATAATAATAATAATAATCGGGTCAACACGTATAAAATATATTAGGAAAAAAGGATATATAATAAATATTGAGTATATTAATTAATAGCATATTAATTAATAACAATATTTATTTATTTATTTATTTATTTTATTTTATTTATTTATTTTTAGGAAAACTTACAGCTAAACTTAAGAACAGTGATGGGCATAGGAAGTAACACATGAAGGCCATTTAAAAAGTTTCCACATATAGAAACATGTGTATATAAAAATAAAAAGACAGTCAGTTGAGTGCAGTGAGAAGACATTTGAGTCGATAGGTAATAAAGAAACAATATAAGGTAGAAACGGTACACACAGAACAATAGTAAGATAGAGATAGGTATTAGGACTTAAAGAAATCATCCGATAGCATACGTTTAAGTTTAGAGTCTGAAGTTTGGTATAAATCAATGTCTATTTTTTGCGAAACTATGTTAAAAGATCTACATGAGCGTATGAGGAAGGAGTTCTGTCGGTATTTGCTGTTGACTAAGGGTACAGATAATAAGTTACGTTTTCGACGGTTCAGTGAATGTACACAAAGGTTAATTTTACTTAATAATTCCGGGCAATCAACGTCACCTTTTGCAATTTTAGAAAGAAATGATATATCTGCTATATTTCTTCTAATGTGCAATGGCAGAATATGAATTTTTTTACATCTTTCAAGATAATCAGGCATGTATGTTCTTGATTTAAATTGAAGAAATCGCAAAAACCGTTTTTGAGTGCGCTCTAATCTATCGATATATATATCATAATTGGGGTTCCAAATTTGGCAAGCGTATTCCAGGTGGCTACGGACAAAAGCACAATAAAGAATTTTAAAAGTTTTTATGTTTTTAAAATTTGCCGAAATTCTTAAAATAAAGCCTAGCGCCTTATTAGCTTTCTTGATGACTTCGTCAATATGTGTGTTGAATAATAATTTAGAATCAAAAGTTATTCCTAGATCTTTAACTGACTCAATCCTATTCAGAGATTTATTGCACAGTGTATAATTGTATGTTAAAGGGGTGGTTTTACGAGTGAAGGAACAAATAGCACATTTCGATACGTTCAGGTCAAGCTTATTGGAAGTACAATAGATTTCTAGGTTCAGCAGTTCCTCCTGAAGAATCTGGCAATCTTTTATATTAGCAACAGGATAAAGGATTTTCATATCGTCTGCGTATAAAATTATTTTGGAATATTTAAAACATGCGGAAATGTCGTTAATAAAGATAGAAAATAGCAGTGGTCCCAACAGTGAACCCTGTGGGACTCCAGAGGGTATCTGTATAGGCGATGAGCTATAACCATTGAGGACGACAGTCTGACTTCGGTTTTTAATATATGATACAAACCACCTAAACAAGTCACCTCTTATACCTATGGACAAAAGTTTATGTAAGAGGATTACATGGTCTATACGATCAAAGGCTTTACTATAGTCCGTATAGACCACGTCTACTTGCATGGGTTTTGACATGAAACTGGTTATAAAATCGGAGCAAACAATCAGATTAGACGTAGTAGATCTGTTTTTCAAAAAACCGTGCTGTTCTTCAATAAAAGTATTGCGTAAACATGAATATACCTGAGTATGTACCACTTTTTCTAGTATTTTTGCAAACAGACACAATTTGGATATTGGTCGGTAATTCTGAACATCATCTTTTGATCCTTTTTTGTAAATTGGAGTAATGAGTGCCCTTTTCCAGATATTAGGGACTACTCCCTCTTTTAAAGAACGACGAAAGAGTATACAGAGAGGTTGAGTTAAGGAATCAGCACATCGGCTGATAAAAATAGGAGGGATACCGTCTGGTCCCGCTGACTTATTAAGGTCGACAGTCTTTAAAAGTTTAAATACATCTACATCCCTAACTTCCACTGAGCTAATATCATTTAATGTGTCATTTTCTGATATATTATTTATATCACTATAGTCTGCGTTTGAGTTCTGAAGAAAGTTGGAATAAAAAAAATGATTGAACATTTCGCAGATTACCTTGCCATCACCTGATGAACATTCTCCATATTTCATATTTGATGGATAAGAATTTGATGACATTTTGTTTTTGACATAATTCCAGAAATATTTTGGAGATTTACATATGTTACTTTCTGTTAGTTTTATATGTTCATTCAACAAAGTTTCTTCGAGAGCTGAAGCACGATTGCGCAATATAATAAAGGAGTTAAAATCTGAAAGGTTACCATATTTTTTATATTTACAGTGGAATTTATGTTTTTCTTTTAATATTTTAATTAGCGGGGTCCTATACCATGGCGGGTATTTGTCACATCTGGATGCTTTTGCAGGCACATATTTATCTCGTAACATTTCTAATTTGTCATAGAAAAAACACACTGCTTCCTCCATCGTACCCTCTTGAAGACAATTCACCCAGTTAATACTATTTAGTTTCTTACATATAGAACTGTAGTCGCCCAGGTGAAATAAGTACTTAGTTCTTGAGTGCACATGTAATGAGCGGTGCTGGATGAAGTCAACAAGAATACACAAAGGTGGGTGATGGGGATCTTCTGCAACTAAGGAATCAGGACACTTACGAACATCAATATGGTTGTTGCAGAATACCAGGTCTAAAATTGTATTGTTAAAGTTAGTATGATTATTATATTGTAATAAAGAGCACAAATCCATTACATCAATAAAGTCTGTTTGAATGGTACCATTTATATTAGTCGCGGAGAGCGAGAGACCGTCATCTGACGGAACCCAGGTTAGATGAGGCAAATTAAAGTCCCCAACAATCAAAAAACCTTCTGACAAATTATTTAAAACAATATCGTGTAAATTTGTGTAGAAATTCTGCAACTGAGCCAGTAAAGAGTTACCATCGTTTTGGTTACATATATAGACGACACATAAGTTTAACTTGTAATACGTATTTGCTGTGTTTTGTTTAAATGTACAAGTAACCCACATGTCCTCAGCGGAGGAGAACCAGTCGTTACGCTCTTGTACTATGATTGAACGACGGACGGCAATTAAAACACCGCCTCCTAGACTCTGATTTGTAAGAGCATAATTTCGGTCACGTCTATAAACAAGATAACGGTCGTCAAATAACTCATTGTTATCAAAATCACCGTGAAGCCAGGTTTCAGTAAGGCAAATTATGTCAAAATTGTTCAAAGCAATATTTCTGTATAAGGTTTGTGTTTTTGTCCGCAAGCCACGTACATTTTGATAAAAAATATTTAACATTGTATTAATAGATTTTATAAAAATTAGTTGGTACTAAGATAATATTAATTGATAGATACATTACATTACTCAAAAGATACAATAAATAAGCAATAATATAGGCATTCATTATGCACAAACAAGACATGCCATATGCGTGTATGCTAAACAAACCTTTAAGTGTGTAAATATAAAATAGAAATTATGAATGGCAGTAGCCGTAGAACAGCAGGTAGCCGGACCCGATAAGACAACAAAAGCGTTAACTTGTAATGAATAGACCTTAAACGCGCTTCTCGACTTTTGAAAGCAAATTAAATAAAATTGTTACTAGGCCGAGCAAGTTAAATCAATTGAAACCTAATGGTACCACAAATAAGTGTCAACATATGATATTAGACAGCTAACGCAAAAAAAAAGATCAAGCGATAAGAGAACAAAAGTCGATCCATGCACTTTGTCGTAAACAAGTGCGCTTCCCAAACTATGCAAACGGATAAATATTAAGAGCGAAACCAGTGTATAAAACCTGACTTAACCTGAATATTACAGTAGTATTTAACGAGATATACGTTTTAGGTCTAGTTCTGAGCTAATAGAAATAACTGGGGTTGCAATATTTTTACGCACAAATATTCTACAGCCCTTCACCCACGTAAATGCGTAGTTCAGTTCCTTAGCCAAGGCTTTTGTTTTATTTAGCAACTTTTTGTTTTCTAGTGTGAGATGGTCGTTTATAAAAATTCTGTTGTCACCACCCAGTCCTAATGTAGTAGATGTTAATGACTTGTACTTTCTAGCGGAGACAATAAAATCTTCCTTGAGGTATCTGTTTTGTAAAGATACAACGATGTTCTTGGTGTTGTTGTCTCCTCTTGTTGGAACCCGAACGATGTAAGTTATTTGCTCCTTAGGTATTTTGAAGTTGATAATATCCCCAATCTTATGTAGAATATCGTATAAATTTTCAGATGTTTTAAATGGCACGCCTTTTATTTCTATGTTGTTCACACGTAAACGCTGTTCACTCTCATTTGCTCTCTTTTCCAATTGGTCAACACGTTCTTGCAATGATGTTAACTGCTGTTTCGATTCATGCAGAGATTGAACTTCACGATCTAAGGTTGTGAGTCTATTAGATATAGATGAAATTGACTCGTGCACTGATGTTACTGAAGATTTGACTTCTGTGAGCTCGGACTTAATACTTTTCAGATCACTTACTTCATCTTGGATCTTCCTTATATTTTCTGCAAGCAAAGGTAGTGTCGCTAGTTGTGCTGAAAGATATTTCAGTTCCGTGTGTATGCCTTCCAATTCCGGGGATTTACTTGGGGTAGGACTCAGGTTCTTACATGCAGAACATTTCCATGTAAGTTTTCGGTCACCCAACTTGCGGTATCCAGATTCGGTTATACCAGAGCATGGAAAATCGAATCGATTTAGGCAGACTGAGCACTGAACTCCATCATTAAACTGAGTGTTGCACCGATTACATTTAAACATTACGAAGAAGTTGTTTTAACCGTACCTACTCAGTAGATTGAGAACCACTGTTGATTTTTTACCGAGTAAGTGGATACGTTTTACCACTGCGATGTCAACTGACCAACTGATGAACGATCTTCATCGTACATTATTATTATTACACATTTGCACACCTTATTTTAAAGATTTTTTTAGCCGATTGAAGTAGCAAACGAACATGCAGGTACATGATGGTAAGTGGTCATAGCCATTGGATATTGGTAAACAACTTCATATAGATCAGCTTCTAATTGAAGTCAATTATAGATACTTTGCTATTTCCGAAAACTAAGTCGCCTCATATAATAGTGAGGCGGTAACCACACGCGACACCGAAATGGCAGAACTGCTTCACGCTAGAGATAAGTGTGGTGGTGGTGCCTCTCTGAACAACACTGGTTGCACTGGTGAATCTGCGTGACTCTTGTTTATTGTTTAAAAAAACAAAAATGCAGTGTTTTATCTCATATTTTTTGACTTTGGTTGTAATAATGTACCATGGCATAACTAAGAATGGGAGGGGGACTCTTGAAGAATATAGTGGGTAGGTTGTAATAAGCAAGTAATCATTGGTCTTCTATCTATCTATACATAATAATCTTATATAAAAATTACAAATTGATTAACGTATTTTGGGAGTGTTTTTATTAACCGATTTCCAAAACTGAGAAGGTTCTCAATTCAATTGTATTTTTTTCATATGTAAAAAGTGGTTACTATATCCAACGGTAAGTCACTTACACATGAAACTTCCTTTATAGTCTAGCTACCCTGTGGACGTGTGTCGAGGAGAAAACCTTCAAAAGGTACCCGACGCCGTGGGAGCGGAGCAGGGTTATGTGGGACTCTTACCGCACTAAAACGTCCCCGGTGGACGCCGGGACTCTGGGCACGTTGGCCCATGGGCCTATCAATTACTTCCCATTGTCAAATTAGAATACAACAATGCTTACTCCTATTTTATTGGTCGAAAATAGGTGTGGAGGTGTCGCTTTCGGAGTTGAAGATTTTACTGTCTTAAAAAGAGAGTTCCTTCAAAATTGAAACCCTGCTACGGGTTGGTACCTCCTTCTTCTCCAAAAGACTTATTTTCCCAGCTAAGCTTTAGACTCCCCATAAAAAAACCGTGGAGCTGCCAATGCCGATAGTGCCACCAGTGACCACAAAATTGATAAAATATATATACGTGACGAACAGATAACCTTTGGGAGGTCTGTTAAAATTATTTTGTGATAGGCTTGATATACAAACTCGGGGCGTATTCTGCGCTTCTGAAACTAATTTACATTAAAGTTAGAGTTCAAAGCAGACGGTTAGATCCACGGGTTTGATATGAGGTTAACTACCTCGTTGCAAAATTAATATGAATAGGACTAAGGTTAATAATCTTTTAGTTATCCTTCACATATGCCTTACAATTGCTTATTTAAATTCGACTGCAGTTAATGAATTGGTTTATACTTTTTATAATAATAATACATAATTGTAATTGGGCACTTACTTGTCCACTTAAACATAATTGGCCACTGCCGCCTATTGATATGTATGCAAATTCATATAGAGAGCCGGGAACAACATTAAATTGAAACGTAAGAAGATTGGAAGTGATGTGCGGCGACGGTACCCCCTGGATGGACCACACTCGCTCTACCTTGTCACTTTAAAGGCTTATAAAATTCTATTACTAAGATGAGTACCATGAAAAGACAGTTTTCTCTCGAATAAAAGCAACTTAAGTGTTAATCAGTAAGCGCTTTTTACATTGTCGCTTCTTTAAAATGCATTAACATTGGACTTTTGTTTTCGTCTATTAAAAAGTAATACCTTTTTATTTTTTTTATTTGACTGAAGTAGCAAACGAGCATGCAGTCCACCTGATGGTAAGTGGTCACTGCCACCCATGGACATCTGTAATCAACTTCATATAGAACATGGGTTCCATCTGAAGTCAATCACAGATGCGTTGCTACTCCCGAGGACTATGGCTACCTACTTTTTGCAAACAGTTTGGCAGTGACTACAATGAACGCACACACACAGTGAACGCAACTGGGTCGAAATATCGGCAAAAAGTGATTCAAAAACTGTATATCGAGAGTACCCGTTATATATTAAAATTTTAAAAAACTTGCATACAATAATGGTATTTTTTATTTATTTTAGGGACTATTCAAAGTGACTTCTATTTTATTATTTTCTGCTTCGTATGTAAGGCAACTCTTGAAAGCAACCGAATGAACCACAGTTGGGCAGAGGAGTTGACTCTTATAGGATTAATATCACAGATATCATATCTTAGGTATATGATATCTGTGATATTAACATGGAATTTTCAAAAATCGAATGAACAATTGAACAGTAAGCATCAGCTTTTGGCATACATCTTTTTAGAAATCGGTAAGAACATAACCTACATGTTTGTTGCAAAACAACCAAGTAATGGCCTCATATGAATGATCTGCCGTCCTTATCACACGTCACCTTCCAAGACACGCTGTGCAAGCGTGTCGAACGATCTGCAAATGGCCAACGGATTTGTGACACTGTGTCGCACATACGTCTTGTTGGAAAACTGCGCGAGCAATCTCCGTTTGATTTGCGTTTAGTTCTTAACACAAAGGCGCATGGCACATAGTTGAGCGTGCGAATTATATTTTCTTCGTTTTGGTTTACAAGCTTCCTACGTTCCGATCGTTTTTGTGTGGTGAATTCTTCTGCGATTTAATAGATATAAGTGATGTGCCAACTCGGGATAAACACAACTCGAGTCAACTCGAGTTAAAATGCGCGTAACCCGAGTTAACTCGAGTCAACTCGAGTTAAGGACAGTAAGAACCGTGAAGTGACTGACCTTTTTTTGGTGGTCATACTTGAATCAATATACATGTGACAGCCTTTTTTTCTGGTCGTCCAATTATAATCAATATAAATTAGACGACCTTTTTTTTGTCGTTAAACTTGAATCACTATAGATTCGATGACCTTTTTTTGGTCGTCAAACTTAACAATACCTAGTCAACTCGAGTTGAATTCGTTGTAGCGAGTTGACTAGAGCTGACCATCACTCCGTAGAGCTGACCGTATTAAAATACTAGAACATATACATGTGTCTTTTTTAATGCACTACGGTTACATTATATTGCATATAATGTATATTTATCATATAAATTAAACATCACTTCCATTGTAGAGTTTAATACAAAGTAAAAATATACAACAGCTTTCAGATTCCGTGAATTTACACTTTTTAAATATTTAATATGAAAATCGCATCGTATGTTCAAGATAAGGCAAAAAGAGTGGAGAGTAAAATTAAAATATATATTACATATTATATATGAATATATTTTGTCATAATTTTTGATAGTATAGATGGATTTCAATAAATAAGGAAACAAAATCGATCGTTTTATTTCAATTCGCTACTAGTATTCTTCGGCGCGACTTCAAACACAGAGACAAAGGCAAACATAAAAATTTTGGTTAAATTATATTTTTCTTTGAAATTTATGCAATTTACAAAAACGCGGAACTTAAAAGATAAATATTAAAAGATATATATTAAAGATAAAATTTCGAAAATTTAATCTGCTTTAAAACCTAGTCAGATAAAAAACATTCACTACACTATTTGTTTTATTTTTATTTCATTTCATATCAACTTAAACTTATTATATAAGCAAAACAAGTTGTTTAATACATTTAAGTGCACAAGGTGTTTGGGTTCGATTCTCGTGAGTTATCGCGCGGTGAATCTATAGAGCCCTTCCGGAATGGAACGCGCCTCGAGGTCGACCGGTGCATTTTATACACAACACAGGCCCAGCGTTGGGCTATTTTCCCACTGCTGGGCATATTTTTTTTAGAAAAATTATAACTGACCAGAAGTTTGGTTCGTAGATTCGTAGTCTGTAGGTCAACAGGTGCACTGCATTCTCCACACAACACAGGCCCAGCGTTGGTCTATTTTTGCCACTGCTGGGCATACTTTTCTTTTAAAATAATTTGAAATTGAACAAAATATTGGTTCGATGCACTGTATTTTATACCAACACAGGCCCAAATTTAAGCTATTTGTCCCACTGTTGAGCATACATTTCTTTTAGAAAAGCTATTAAGTAAGGAAGTAAGGTAATATGCAGTAATACGCACATAAATCAGTGGTGCGTGCCTGGGTTTGAACCTCGGACCTCCCGATTGAGGACAAGTTTCAACCATTAGGCTATCACTGCTCTACGCGTTTCACTCTCCACTGCTATTCTCGTTTATGAATGTCAAATCATTTGTTTCATCACTAGTAGAGTTATAGAGCACTATAATATCATATATATATAGTAATTGGACGAAAAAAGACATGACAAATACATAAGATCCCATTGAAGCACTGAGTAAACCCGTCTTACATACTAGCTGGTACCCGGCTTCGCTTGTTATGTTGTTACAAAGGGCAAGGACGATCTCCCCGGAAACTTGATGAATCGTGCAGATGTTGCATTAAAGTTTTTAGTTTTTTATAAGATTGTAGTGAATGACCATGCAGTTCACTTGATGTCAAGTGGTCACTGCGACCTGTGACCAAATCCATGTAAGTCATGTCACCCTGAATCACAAATGCATGGCATTCTTACCATGGACCATGGTCTCACATGAAAATGAACTGGCTAAGAAAGAGTGACACCAATTCGCACTTGGCCAGCGCGGTGGACTATGGCCTAAACTATCTCATTCTGAGAGAAGACCCGTGCCCAGCAGTGGGCCAATAATAGGTTGGTGAGAAGAAAGAGTGTGATCCTTCCACAGAAACGCTGTGCTTCACGCTAGAAATATGTGCGTCTATGGTACCAACCTACCATACTCGTTATAGTATCTTACAAAATTCAATTGAAAGTTACTTTATAGAATATAATATACAAAAAGAATTCGAAAAGGACTCAAAAACCGCATATCATGAGTACCCGTTAAGTATTAAAATATGTCAATTCCACGATATTATTAGTCTAAAATCATATATACCTACAATTATTGTGTTTGGTCTATAACTCTATGATGAATTGAACCAGAAAGCGTTAAAAATAATGTATTGTTCCAACAGATTAAACTGGTTGGATTCGTTTTTCCCGCCATGTTTATCCACGACACAAACACAAAGTTACAATGCGCGTACGCAGCACACTCGTAGGAGCGACAAATATATTTATAAAAAAAATATATTTTTGACTACCATAATAGCCGCAGGTCGCTCTCCAATCCGATAGAATGACGGCCTGAAAAAGACGCGATTGACTTCAGATAGAACCCTTGTTCTATATGAAGTTAGTTACTGATGTCCAAGGATGGCAGTGACTACTTACCATCAGATGGACAGCATGCACATTTGCCACTTCAATCTGATAAAAAAGTCGAATGTATGCTCGTTCATAATACCTTATTTTTACAAAAAAAAAACAAAATAAATATGAGAAAAAAAGGTTTATGCCCAGCAGTTGACAATTCGCACTTGGCCAGCGCGGTGGACTATGGCCTAAACTCTCTCATTCTGGAAAGACCCGTGCCCAGCAGTGGGACAATAATGGGTTGATGAGTTGACTATTAAATATCAATGATAGACAATGTGGTATATATAATGGTTTAAAACCCAAACCCTTTTCATTACTTTTTACAGTACTTGGTCAGTAGGATGACGAGTGACACTTAAACATAACGCCGCTACGCCTTATTAAAAATGAGCTTGAACTTTTTATTCGCGAACTTAACATAAAAGGAGCAGCGAAGCCTCCGTTTTCTACAAGTCCGCCTTGAACCTTCAAGAGAACTTTTTATCTATTCATTGGAATACTACCGGAATTGCAAGGCTTCTCTCGCAAATAAACCGCTTGAACTCTGTAAAGGATATTAATGTGTCATTCTTTTTAATAATTATGCAACAGCATCTTGCTTATTTGCGCAAATTCGATTTTTAAATTGTTTATACTTTTTGACTATTATATATTTGTAACTGGACTGTACGCTCCAGTTTTTTTTTTAAATACAAGTGTGAACTTATAAGAATATATATAGTTAAACTTGTCTGCATTTTTAATATGAAAATTGATAATAAGAATGAGGGATTCACGTGCACGAAGTAACACTGACATTTGTTTCCGGGTTCAATTCTCGTCGGTTACGATACTTTGTTTCTGGCGTGTGGTGTTAATTTTATAACAGAGTAAGAATTATTTTACATCGCTATATAAAATAAAAAAATACGATAAATATAACTCTTTTATTGGTGTGAGTTTTTCATGGGTACATGGGTTACTTTAATACTCTTGTATGTTCGCTGTTCTGTAAACAAAAAAAAACAAAATAAATCATAAAGTCATCTCCGTATTTCTTACAAATTATGTTATCTCAATGTAAATAAGAAATAAAACCGATCGGCCATTACAATAACCAGAATTTCCTGTAGATGCTTCATTCGAGCCGGAAACGAACATACGGATGAAATTAATTTTCGCGCCATAAGACGCCCGGAACCAGCGAGAAAATAATTGATTATCTGTACAACTTGTTTTGATAAAGGATGTTATATAAAATTGTTTTTATACACTTACACGTAAGAGGACGAGAAAAGAGTAAACATGCGGCCATTTTGGATTGCAAGTGTCATTTTTAGGATATTTGATAAGACAAAGAAACATTTTATGTGTTTTAAATTTATCCCAAATATTATAATAGGTTTTGGATTAAATGTAGTATTATTAAATCAAAAAATGTTATTTTTATATATTAGTTATAAATATTACTTACAGAACTTTCAGAAAGAAAATTTGCATTCATGGGTCTAGTAAATAAAACTGGGTCCTCAAACATAGCAATCACATCTACTTCAAGAATTTTCTTCTCATAAAAATCAAACGAAAGTTTTATAGTCATTAATATATATTATTATATAAATATAAATTATTTGGCGTTTTTGGTTGAATGATTACCCCACAATATATTTTTCGATATAGTATTAATGTTAACAGTTGATTGTTTTCTTTTTATTTCTAAGGGCAGCTCAATGTTTTACCATTTTTGCCCACTTCTTTATTCGCGTCTCTATAACTGGTGGCTAGCTTAGCCCAAGCTGTTCTGCCTTTCGAAAGACAATAATTAAAGGTAACTTGCATGCCGTTTTCTAAAGTGTAGGGCCTTGGGCTAAGCGCACGCATAAGGGAGCCATAAGGAAAAGTATGCGCATCGCCACTTGTGTCTGCTTACTCATTGTAGACAACCTTGAGAACGATCGCACCGGGCCGGTAAGAGCGCATCCACACTGCGACTGCAAGGGTTGCCATATAACAAAATTGCGCTAGTGGCGCCGTGCCATAATAGTCCAAATTCAAATTTTTTTCGTTCAAACTTATGTTAACTAGAACCAACGCTTCGGAAGATGATTCGCTACAGAGAAACGGCACAAGTAACTCCATGTGTTCATCTCCATATTTGATGAGATGGTGTAATCTTAGTGGAGCAAATTTTATGACCTTTATTAAAAAAATCAACTCTGATCCACAGTTATACTTTAAATTATAAAGACTATAACGTATTTATGGTCTGTTCAAATATGATTCCCAATCTTTATGTAAACTATTACATAAAGTTAATTATAACACTGAAAATCAGTGCCATAACGCAGTTACCCATGGTATTTGCGGAACTTGACTTTATTAATGTTATTATTGAGGACACAAACTTTGAGTATCTACTCAAAAATGTTTCTTACTGATATTCCAGTTGTTTCACATGCATTGTTTTAGGCGATTTATGGAGGCAAACCAGGCAGAATAAACGTTACGCAACACAGTGTGAATCGGCCCTAATGAGTTGTGTGCTTTACACTAATGTACCGAGTATTGCTTCGAGGTCAGTCGCTACTCGGTCTGCAAAACAAAAAGTCCTATCAATAACGCTTGAGGCGTTTCCTTTGGTTTGCTAGGGCACTCGTTCGCAAACTGATTGAAGGTAAAACCTAAATTAGTTTAAATAAAAAGTTAATTAAACATTTTGTTACTTTGGCAGCTAAACAGGCTAAACTTTTGCCTGTCCTTTCGTAAAATTAAGAAATAATCTCATTTGTATTTAAATTTTACACATTAAAGAAAGTTAAAACAAAATCAAATCAGTGTATTCTGCGCTTAACAGTTTGTACACACGCTTAGGTTTTCCAATAGTAGATAATTGATCTACGAACAAATAAATTTATTAATGCTGGTTGGATTCAATAATAAAACAATACTAAAACACAAAATTTACAGTAGAGCCAGTTAAAAATAAACAATGCTTTTGTTTTTATGGTTCTAATGAATGAAGTTATAACAAAAATATATTAAAAATCACAACGTAATTAAAGCAGAAGTTTTCAATTTATTGCTTAATTTATTTTCTAGATGACTATTCATATAAAATAGCGGTATGTACCTATAGCTGTCATTCATAGCTAGGTTATAGTGATATAACAAATTCGCATTCGCGGAAATTCGCATGTTTTTAGATATTCGCAAGAATATGTTTTGCGAATATGAATAGCATTGCTTCGAAAAAATGTCGCCAAATCTATTCAAATTGAAATCGAACTGCAGTTAGTCGACCTAAAAAAAACGTCGCCAAATGTATATCCTCCGGCACCCTTTAGAGTACGCCATACTTTAGAAGGTGGTAGAACCAGTGTAGTTCGACCGGGAAAGTACCACCGCCACACTTATTTCTAGCGTGAAGCATTTCTTACGTTTCGATAGGTGGACTGCACGCTCTTTTGCTACTTCAGTCAGATAAAAAAAAACAAGAATTGAAAAAAATCAACATTTGCATTCAAATTCATGAATGTTAATTTGCAATCTTCGCGTTCGCATTCGCGAATGTCCAAATAATGACATCAGTTACATTACTACTAGGTTATACCCGCGGATTCGCCCTCTGCGGTATCCTATGCGGTAATCATATTATCAAGGTGGTAGAACCAGTGTAGTTTGACCGGGGAAGTACCACCGCTATTTCTAGCGTGAAGCATTTCTTGCGTTTCGATAGAAGGGTTTGGTTGCCGGCACATTTTCCCATGAGGCGACCATCATAGCCCTCGGGAGTAGCAACGCATCTGTGATTGACTTCATATAGAACCTATGTTCTATATGAAGTAGCATACAGATGTCCATGGGCGGCGGTGACCACTTACCTTTGTGGACTGCATGCTCGTTTGCTACTTCATTATTATAAAAATATATATACAAACGCATATTGTATCGAGAACGTCTAGTTAGACTAGTGTGCCACTATTGTGCAGGTTTGTCAACCCGCTTATCAGATGGCGGCTTGCAAATTTTTGGGCACATTACCATGTGCTATTGTTAGGTTAGTTATGAATATTTAGAGCCCATTTTAAACTGTTTTTTATACTATGTAATGATAGTATAATAGCTTTAAGTTAAGACAAGGTAGCACAGAAAATTGTAATGTAAATAATGACTTTATTCAGACATAGTAATAAACAACTAACCTACGGAAAAGCTACAGTTTAATAAAAACCAGTTCCAAACGTGCGTGCATAAATTGTTTTATTCAACATACAAACCGAACGTAAACTGCACCTTTGCAGAAAAATTAAATAGATAGAGCGACCACTTCCGTGTAAAAAAAGCGACGTCTACACACTATAAATAACAAAGACCGAGCGTCACAAGGATACAGGGGGAGGGGCGTTTCGAAAGTTGCGTCGCCTTGACCCCGATCTGCGCCGGCGCATGGACTATTATATCGTTTTTTTTCTCACCGATGGTCAGTTTGGCAGGCTAACAGCGCGCAGGAATTTGCTGATTCCGTCTTTCTTTTTTGCACTTTTTAATGGTTTTGGTTCCTGATAACGTGGGGTCAGGTGTTATCGGGTGGAGTTTAATTGGATGCTACGGTATGATAAAATGATTAGGAAACACATAAATAAACGGTTTAGGTTTAATGATTGAAAAGGGGGAACAGGAATTCAGCGTTAGTGTAAAAAGATACACAAATTTAAGTCCTATTGAAAAAAAAAACAATGTTTTTTATAAAACCAGCACTTCAGACATTAGCGTCGAAGTCATGTAATCTTAGGACTGAGACTTTTCAAAAAATATTTAAAAGAGTTTAAAGCTATTGACGTGTACTACAAACTTTTACAAGTCAAAGGAAGGCTTAAGACTATATACTTAACCAGTAAAATATGCACATATTCGTTTTGTTTTGGCTCTAACGACTTATACGACTCGATCGAGCATAATCTTCTCGAACAAAGGTCCTAAGATAAAAAGAACTCTACAATTGAGTCTTCATTTTAAAGTCGAATCTTACTTAGAGTCCTCTTTTTTATTTCATTTAAAGACTTTGTTTCAAATATGAAAATACAAGGTTTCATATAAAACAGCCCTTCCAACTGAAGATAACTGCACGTTTTCACGCATTCTACACTCATAGCCCCACACTAGGATTTTCTCCTGTGTCGTGGGTACCATGGACATACACAAGACGAATACACAAATACCCAGACCCAGAACATGAATCTAAACTCATCATTCAGATACCGGCTGGCCGGGAATCGAACCCGGGACGAATTGCGTGTCAGACCGGTATCGTAACCGAGCGCCACGCGGGTCGTCAAACCACCGCAGACGAGTTGCTCCTCCTGAGGACCAAGATATGACCAAGACCTAATTTAAAAGTGAGCCGGAAACGTCCACCGAAACACAAGAACTGCTTCGCGGTAGGAATAGGTGTGGCGGTGGTTTTTTTTTTTTTGTTTTCGAGGGGGAAACTTTCAAAAAGTACCCGACGTCGTGGGAGCGACGCGGGTTATGTGGGATTCTTACCGCACTAAAACCACCCCGGTGGCCGACCTCGACGCTGCGAAGAGGACTCCGGGAACTCCAGTTGACCGCCGCCGGTGTCCTCAGCGTGTGCCCGTGGCGGTGGTACCTACCCAATCAAACCGTGCTCTCTTTACGGAAAAAAGTAGCTACGATGTTATTTTTGGTCGATATCAAAAGCAAAGCAACGTTGGCAGAATAACCGGTTTGCTAAATATGGCGTAAAAACTGTGAATAGAAAGTAGCGTATCTTTTCACGCGGAAACGAGAGCAAAATTTTACTTCTAAATAAACTTTTGAGTTCAGTTTAGTGCATTCAGCTTATTGCGTTGCAACGAATGTTCTTGTAGCATCAGACTATATTTTATTCATTGGAGTAGCCAATGAGCTTGCAATTTCCTGGGGCTAAGTGGTCACTGCCGCTAATGGCAGTAATAATAGATAATAATATCTGTAACCAACTCTTTATAAAGAAGAAAGTGGTCAGAACCGCCTGCAACCACGACCAACTCAATTCTACGTGAAGTTGACTGCATACGAGTTACCACTTTTTTTATCTTCCTGAAGTAGCAAACGAGCATGCAGTCCATCTGATGGTAAGTGGTCACTGCCACCCATGGACGTCCGTACAACTTCATACAGAACATGGGTTCCATCTAGAATCAATCACAAATGCTACTCCCGAGAATTAAGATGGTCGCCTCATGTGAAAATGTGCCGGCAACCACACCCTTCCAATGAAACGCAAGAAATGCTTCACGCTAGAAGTAGGTGTGGCTAGGTGGTTCCCTCATATGTCAACCAACCGGCATCTACACTCTTCATCTGCTACATGCTAGAGGAGACGGTGTTCTTACTTTCGACCAAACCAATCAGGCTCTACCATCATTTAAATCTTGAGGGTACAAAGTCTCATTTGATTTTATGAACACTTTCTTAAAGAAAACGAAAAGATGTCGAATGGACATAAAATTAAAATATCAATAAAATTGTTAAATATACCTCTAAAACCACATACTTTTTGAAGAATATCTCCGCATATTTGTATTAATATGCCCTATATTATAACATGAAATCGCTTTTATAAGACGCGACCATCTTAGTGCTGAAGAGTAGCAACGCATCTGAAATTGACTTTAGATAGAACCTTTGTTCTGTATGAAGTTCATTACAGATGTCTATGGGCGGCATTGCCATCAGGTGGATCGCATACTCGTCTACTACTTGAATTTAAAAAAAACAGCTTTTGATTCCAAATCCATGATTCCAAATTTTATAAACATAACTTTATATTTTTATAGTTATACAATGATTCAAGTATTTTAAGCAAACTATTTAAAAATGTTTTATAAAATTAATAACTTCAGGGCAATGTTTAATTAATTTGAGTCCCACTTTTAATTATATAGTAAAATTGCGCATTTAATTTACGTCAACGATACATTAACCTCCCCTAGCCGGCGGCATTCTTCCGATGACGAGGGTAGTTCTAATTTATCGTGGAACTTAATTACTTTAGTTACGCGTCATATTAACGCTTTAGCGCTTTTTTCGCATTTCCTAGGTTAGATTTTTTATATAAAATTAGAAGCTTTCTGATGTGGTCACTATTGCCTGCGAACATCTGTTATTAACTTCAAATAGGTACGAAGCAGAGTGTACGTTTTTAGGTCGCTGATTATGAAAAATATAGCAACTTAAATTTTTGCGTAAGTAGGTAGTAAGTAAAAGTAGCAGGTAAATATATACATATCAAAATACCTTCGTGAAGGATTACCGACCGATCAGCAATACAATTCTCACCTTACAACTTAGGGATCCTGTGACCAACACAGAATAATGCACTTAATCTTTTTATATGTGAACATGATGAACTACTAATAGATGTTATTCAAATTCTTTCTTGCTCATACTTATTTTATAAGTCATATTCAAAAATTCTTTATTGTTCATGCTTATTTTCTAAGTCGGGTCTTACAAATAAATTTTGGTATAAGCATGTACCCTGTAAGGGTATTGCAATATATTCTTATACATGATAATCTACTAAGAGGTAATGTATGACAAAAAACCATCAAATTTGGAATTTAATTTCATCAATTCAGTATTTCGACCAGTCTGAAAAACTGAACAACATAGCTTGGTTAATGCTGGTACTCCTGTAAACTGTAAGGGTTAAGACCCTAATATACAACTTAGTTTAACTTCAAATCAGAAGTATCTGAACGCATTACAAAAAGTAATAGATATTTACCAGGTGGTAAAACCAGTGTAGTTCGACCGGGGTAGTACCACCGCCACACCTATTTCTAGCGTGAAGCATCTCTTGCGTTTCGATGGGAGGGTGTAGTTGCCTGCACACTTTTATATGAGGCGACCATTTCAGTACTCGGAAGTGGCAACGCCTCTGTGATTGACTTCAGATAGAACCTGTGTTCTGTATGAAGTTGCGTACAGCTGTCCATGGGCGGCAGAGACTACTTACCATCAGGTGGACTGCATGCTCGTTTGCTACTATAATCACATAAAAAGTATGGCGTTTATCGAACCATGAAGCTTTTTACCTTTAAATAGAAGTAATTATAAATAGCGGCACACATTTCTAATATTAAGTTAACATATGGTCCATCCGTTCTGCTATGACGTCAAATGGCTGAGCGTGGGTACTAATGCGTCACTAAAGTCACTTTCTATTAACGACCATTGAACAACCCTTCTGATATTTTTATATGTATGGAAATGGAAATCTTTCATAATGTTCTAATTTTAATAGCGGGACGTATGTTTGTAAGGATAAAGCGGTTTTAAGTATACTTTGTCGTATTTAAGAAGACCATTGTGACGGGTAACTAGTAAACTAGTCGAAATTCGATCCTAATTTGAATGAAAAAGACTAAACCTTATATCGTCCAAGGTAGCACCAATATTTCAAAGTAAAAAGAGGTTTATTAACTAAGCTGCATTTATAAGCAATAGCGGGTATTTTGACAAAGTCATCTGTCATTTTTGACGTTATGAGTTTCATAGCAAGACATCGAATGTTCTATTTCGTTTATTATGTATGTGTTTGTGTTAGATGCAAGGTAGTGAGTGTAATGTGTTTTTGGTTGTATGTTTTATGCATTATTTGAAAAAAAATATTAGTATTGCGCAATCCTTCTCTACATCAACTATAACCGTGCGTAATTTCATACCCCTCCGCCTGCGGCAAGTACCTATCTTAAAAACACGTCACAAATTTTTGCTTTACGTATTAATAATAAGTATAAATAGTTTTAAACGCTGTTGACATTTCCTTTTATTATTAGAAAAATAATATTCCTTTTTGCAATCGTAAATTTACCTCAAGACTCGAAACATGTATGATAAATAAATGTTTAATTAAAATTAAAGCACTTATAAAAATTGTTTATATAAAATATATCGAAAAAAATATATTAAAGTAAGTTGTACTAAGTGTAACCTTGAAAATGCAATATACGTAAGCACAGGCGGCAAAAAATATAATTGCACATGTTACGACCTTAATGAAGCTATTAAATTTCAATATTTTAATCCTAAAACTACTTAACAGCTGTATGAAAAAATATGTGGGTATGGAATATTTATATTATGCTTTTATTTAATTTTCTAAAGGACAATGCCCACGCCGATGTTAAGATTTCTTATATCAAAACAAAACGTGAGTTAATTTAGGATACTTGGTTTATTTATTAACAAAATGTTCTATACCACTAACAGCTGACACTGATTAATGACGTCACTCTTGGTTTACATGTATGTTTTTTTTTCAATCGTTTTTGAGGCGTTGGCTTCTTTCATTTCAGCCACCTTTTTACTATAACCATAAGTTTTAAAGTTATTTTAAAATGTTTACGAGAAAAAAAAAAATATAAATCACTACTCTGAAAGTATTTCATTATATTCAATCTTGTTTTTTAAACAAAGTCAGTTTTTCTATCGTTTTGAATACTTAGGTACCTTTGAATATTTACACCTTTTACACATAAATAATAATTATTGTAACATAATAATTATTATAACATAATAATTATTATTCTATTAAATATAATTAGAGCAGAACATCACTACATTCAATAACGAGTATCATTAAGATTGAAAATCATCATGGCGACCAAAGGAAAAACCAAACGCAGGCATTATTCACCGAACGCACCTAACGAACTCTTTTAAAGAATATCTCGTTACCGCTCCCTAATTACGACGAAATAATACATGAAACGGCCACCATTGTTTGTCCGAAAAAAATTGTTTAAACACAACCTCAAAAACTCAAATGCAATTAAAAAAAGACTTCCCGCGAAAAATGACGACGCAAGATGGCCGCCCTATTTAGATCCTGCCTTCTATTGGCGCGCTAGCTTTAAATTTAAAAATGGAATGCACTGTCCTTGGCGAGCGAGGTTCGTTGACCTTCCGATGCATTTTGGCGGTTTTGACGCAGAATCGAATAGTCGCAACCGCTTCGTGTCGCCGTTAATGGGTTTTAGGCCATTTTCCGTTCGCTTAGAGCGTTTTGTTGCGTCTTTGTGTCGAACGACGCGCCAAGACTGGTTTGAGCTCATTGTCGAATGAATTTAGACTTTCGCTGTATCAAGTAAGATTTAATATCGCAATAGAGGTTAATTTGGCCTTAATGTTAGCATTACACTAATTTAGTTCTTACTCATTTGAGATAGAGTTGTAAGTCAGTCCCTTGAATGTAAATGGCGAATGAAGTCTTATCATCCACTGAAGGTGAGCTAGACGGAGAGGACTTTTTTATTTTGAAGGAAACGTTTTAATATTTATAAACTTTTTGAACTCGTTGAATAGTTGTGTACTAACTGACAACTCTTTTGAATTTCGTAGGAATCCTTTGAATTTGGAATCGCGGGACCGCTCCGAGCCTAACAAACCAATTTCAAGCTCTACCCTCGACGAATTGAGAGTTATTTTAGCATTTCTATGTAAATGCATGAACTTTGAATTTACATTCGCATAATCTCAATACACAGTAATGTTGATACAAATAATGTAAGCTGAATGTATTTAAAAAATGCAGTCAACTTATCGACTTAAGGCTGTGAATGTTGTGTGCGTATGAGTTATTCACTGTAGCAGCATGATTCCCAAAGAGAGGTTGAAGTAGTACATAATCTACGTTGCTCCAATTCAAATTGATGATGAAACATTTGAATAGCCAAACTCTACTGACCATGGAACTGTAAAATTTAGCTACTAGCGGTCACTCATTCAACTCTTGACCGCGTTTGACATTGCTTGAGTAGAGAATGGTTATGGTTAACCAGTTAAGTTTTGTATGAGGCGACCATCTTACTCCTTGTGAGTAGCAACGCGTCTGTGGTCAACTTAAGATATAATCCCAGTTCCATTTAAAATTAAATATATACTTACAGGTAAGAGCAGTAGTTACTAATCATGATCAGAAGGAGTGTATGCTAGTATACTAATTAGATCTTTAAAAAAGTACATACGTTTATTCCTAATAATAAGTTACAGCACAAAAAGTCTGAATTAATTCAACCAAAGGCTTAAAGTCTTAATTAATTCATGTCACATGACCAAGCCAATAGATAAGCATTGTAGTTGCTATCAAGTGAATTATTCAAAACATTTCTCTAAAACCTGTTTAGGCCACAACGCATGAGTCATGTTGACGCATAGACGCTGACCTAGGCAATAGAAATAGAGTTACGATATAAAGTGCCTCAACGGGTTACAAAAATACTGTACATTATTTCACTCATTTTTTTAGACTACGACGCGTGAGTCACCTTGACGCATGGGCGCTGACCTAGGCAATAGAAATAGAGTTATGATATGAAGTGTTATAAAGTGCCTCAATACAGGTTACAAAAATATTTATAATTTCACAAATTTTTTAGACGCTATGACGCGTGAGTCAAGTTGGCGCATACACGCTGACCTAGGCAATATAAATAGAGCTATGATATTACACGATATAATGTGCGTCAATACGGGATACAAAAATATTTTATGTTATTTTACAATTTTTAAAGAGGCTATGATGCGTGTGTCAAGTTGGCGCATAGACGCTGATAGATAGACGCTGACCTAGGCAATAGAAACAGAGCATTGACGCACATTATATACAAAAATACTGTAGAATAAAACTTGATTAGATATTATACCGTAAAGTATTTCATGTTTAGACACTACAACGCATGATTTACTTTGACGGCGACCTAGCTGACGATCACTAAGCTGCAATACGTCTCACGATAGAACATTCCATGATACTATTCGCCCAAAAAGTAATTTCAGTGAAACTTTTTTAGATGCGTGAGTCACTTTGACGCATAGGTGCTGACTTAACTGAATACTGTTACGATACGACACACGATACGACTTTCATTAATACTAAAATAATAATATTAAAATGTATTTAGCATACATTGCGTCTTATTGACGCACAGTCGCCGTAGATCGGCGTACAATGGAACTACTGTAAAAACCTATTATACTTATAAATACTATACTATACTATAAACTTATAAATGTCCACGGAAGGTAATAGCCATTAGATAATCTGCTAGAACTCTTTCAGTTTCTACATTAGAGAAATATACTTAAAATAATACATTCAATATGATTTCTAATATCCATCCATCCAGCTTTTGAAAGTCCACTGCTGGACATAGGCCTCCCGTAATCTGCGCCACTTTGACCAGTCCTGAGCCATCTGAATGCAGCGGTTACCCGTCGTCTTCTTCAGGTCATCAGTCCACCGGGTCGGGGGGCAGCCTGCACTCCTTTTGCCGAGACGTGGTCTCCATTCGAGGGCCTGCCCATTGCCACTTCAGCCTAATAATTCAGATTTTTCTGAGATTTCTAATAAGTGTTGGGCTTATTATAGGTGTTCATAAACACCTATAATAAGCCCCTTAACATCAGGTGATCTACGATATCTACTTCTATGTTTAAAAAATCTTGTCACATTCAATCTAATATACCGAAATAAAATCGCATGTCAAGTGACGCATGACGCACGACCTACCCAACTGAATAGAACTAGCGCCCACTTGTGGACCGATTCCGCGAATAAGCCTGTCGCCACATACTACTTTCGTGCGTTTTTTATCTGTGTCGTCATGCGTTTTTGAGTTTTTTTGCTTGTTTTTATGATAATTTAAGTTGAATGGATGGTACAAGTTTATTTAATACAGGAAATACATGTCGTTGGCATGTAGATGGGTACAGGACTCGTTTCCCGCAGGAAAATGTCTGAAATGTGAATTTAGATTTTTGGCCTGTCTTGATTGTTTGTGTCGCATTGTTGTGTCGCAATGGATGACGTTCTGACAGTGGGTTCTGGGGTCGATTCCCGACCAGATATTTAGATTCTTGTTCAGGGTCTGGGTGTTCGTCTGTTTGTGTGAATGGCCCGCTAGTATAAAGCGTTTAAAGTGTGTATAAATAACCGAGTGTGTCTCTGAGTGATTTACAATATTTACGCGCAGTGTGCTCGCGCCCGAAGCGAAGCCTAACATTACGAAAATAAACTAGCCGAACTGAATTTAGTGCGGTGCAACGACTCCGTAGTGGTGGGATGTTTGCTCGATACAATTATATTATCGGTTTACGGTTTTTGGCTTAAAGATTTCGAGATGTTGTAACTATATCGATATTTATTTATTTATGCTTTATTGGAATACAAAATTAAAAAAGAATTGGCCAGCCTTTGGGAAGCGCAGAACAAATCGAAAACGGTACCAGTAAAGGAAATGGACTCTTGTTTTTGACTAAATTAGAAAAAATAACATAAAAGTTAATGCATTTGTCAACCATCCAAGTTCCGACAGCACCTTATGTTGCTTAATCGGATCAGATCAGATTTATTCGGATAGATGACTTGATTCACACAAGCCGCGGCATACAGACATAAAAGTGGAGTACTTGTTTCTCTATTTTTTGGCAACTGATACTCTTTTTCTTTGTTTAATAACTTTTAAGTAGATCTAATATCATCCAAAATAGTCTGTCTGAATAGGTATCAAATATTATGTCTAAATTTCATAATTCTCATTACTGTCTTTCTACATTTTTTACATTCTCATAACTCTCATTCTTTCATAAGTATTATGCATCAGACGAAGAAAACTTATAATAATTTGCACATTTAAATAACAAAAACCTTAAATATTTAATGAACCAAGCATGGTATTACAAGTATTCACATGAACTTATCATGAAAAACGCATACTACGCCTACATATTATAAATGTCCTTGCAAAATGGCTTTATCGTAACAAATATTATTAGTAAACTTTAAACTACAGCGCAACAATTTGCTAAGTGGTGTGCTTTTGTCTATCGATAATAACCAGTTTCGGTTTCCTGTTACAATAGTTTAGACGGTTGTCAATTTTCGAAGTAGATCAATAATTTCAGTGCAATGTTTAATTGTAAAATAAACAAAGCACATGCGTCATGATACAATAAAGTAAAATGTACGAAGATATGCAATTAACTTAAAACCGCTCGATTTAATATTATGATAATGTAATTGTTAAGGATTCAAACTACTCGTATATTAAAGATATGAATAATTTAATAAAGTCAGTAAGTCGCTATTCAATTTATTAGCTGCGAAATACTTTAAATGAGACTGTGACATGCATGAGTTGCATGTTATGCTAAAATTAAATCAAGTTAGCCTTGGAACAAACGATATAATGTTATTGACTGCAATTATAATGGTAAGAATAATACTTAGCGAACCTAACATTGAACATGTTTTTGTCGGTTTACGATTTATTTAAACTTGTAACATATGAAATTCATGCCGAATTTTGTTTGTCTTTATTTTTTATGCACTTTAAACAAGTTTTTGTTTATCAGTAATAAAACCTTGCTAAGAAATAAATAAGCATACATTAAAAGTGCATGCACGATAAAATTGATATGCTTAGACGGTGCATGCAATAAAATTCTCGCCGTCGAGGCGATTTCCTCTTTGCAATTTTATTTGAGTTGCAGTGTGGGGTACATGGTCTAACATCAAATTTCAACTCGTCAGCCGGATCACGTCATAAAGCTTATCTTGTTCAACATCATCGTAAAGCCGAAATTAGCATGTGTAACATAGTGTGGCCAGGAAACGATCGTTTCTTCATGCCACTCATATTTATAAACCAAGCGCATATTAGCATGCACCCGCCGTGCACTGCTAATTTAACAGCACCGGATTGGGCGGGCACTGAATACTATTCGAAGTAAACAAATTTCGGTATTTACATAGTACTCGTATAATTTAAGAGTTCAACGGACTACCCAAATGCGTTATTCAGAAGTAGTAAACATTTAAATTGTTAATAACCTTATGACTTAGTCTGGGCATAATTGAATTGAGTACATAGATTGTTATATGGCTTTATTGAGCAACGTTGCATCCTGTGAATATAAATATTTAACGCTTATTTCAATCAATGAGAATACTTAATATATTTTTGAAGAAATACTGCTTAAGCTGTTTGTTTTAGAAAGTTAAACTACTTTTAAAATAAGCTAATATGAATTAATTTAATTACGTTATAATACGTTTAATTATACTCAATATTAATTTGAACTTAAGTTATATTTATTTAGGGTAAATCGAATTCAATATATATCTCAAAGACCTGCTCATTCTAAACAGTATTAAATCGCAGTATAAGAAAAGGAGAAACGAATTTAAAGGTTTTTAATTAATCATCATAAATAACCTTCATTATAACAATAAAATCAAATATATCTCCAAGTATCTGCGTTAATTATAATGTAAAGATCAATAAGGTCACTAACTACTTCTTTAATAAAAAGCAATAAATAACAATAGATACGGAAAAATTATCGACAGAGAATTCCTGTATCGATAGACGCATCAGACTATCGACGCACTAGTTTCTAATTTCACGGCCGCGCGTGTGCTAGTGTGCGTGACCTTGCCGCGCGGGCGTTTCGGCGGTCATTCACCCCGGTGCACTCCATGCCTTGACTTTGGATACTATTTATATCTATGTGTTCCTCTATGCTCGTGTGTGCGGGTGTAGGCTGACCAAATCATGTAGGATTGTAAATCACTAATATTTATATTGCGATAACTTGCTATATAACGCGGTGGTGTTGGCTCGTTTATTTTGGTAAAGCTTAAAAATGCATGCGTATACGTTTTGATTATGTGTGCTCATAAGTCGGATATTTGTGAAGTAACGAATTTTTCTACGAATTCATAGATGCTCTATACTTTTTCATTTGGATAGGTCAGTATATGTTAGTTGTACACTATTCGTGTCTATTGCCGATGTTCATGTGTGTGTGCAACCTGACCAAATAAAATAGATGACATAAGCAACGTAGGTAGATAATTTATCATCTTATGTTCATTGTTTGTTTTTACTTTTTAATTTTGTAGTTTTATTATGCACGTGTATGATTTTTGGGACTGTGTGGTACAATGACTTGCACAGAATGGAAAATTTATAGTTTGCCTAAATCACTAATCTTTTAACACATAATAGACACGTGAATGACTATTAATTTTTTAAATTAACCGATGCACATTCCACATGTGTGTGTGCGTTTAGATTGTGTATTTATATACATATAGAATTTTAGCATGTGTGTTTTTTGCATTTCTATGTGGTCGTATATCTCATCTCTCTATCAGACTAGTGATGTGAAATCACTTCATATTGATTACCGATTTGAGATTCGATAAACTTCTAGTGTAAATTACTAATTTCTGCATCAAGTTTTTATAGCGACGTACTACATACGACTCAAATGTTGCAGTAGAATTAATGTCATTTCGCTTGCTATATACATACGAGGGCAGAAAAATAATAGAAGAATATAAGAAAATAATTTATTGTGAAACCAAGGATATGTAATTGTTTACGCCCACCCATGTAGAAAATTTGAAAATAGTATTGCCTTATCTTTGACACCCGTCTCACCCAATGTAAATATACAAGGAAACACTTTCTACACACTCATAGCCTTTCTACAATATATACTAGCCGGAATTTGAAAAAATCCTAGGTTTAGTGTGAGGAGGGAGTAAAGGATGCCCTCTTCTAAATCTGGCCCCTGATCTAATTCTCCCTCCTTCCTTTCAAACCAGAAAACAGCCTAATACTACCACTAAACACCGCTAACGAAGCAGAAAAAAATGTAGCGATGCTGCTAGCGTAGTGGAACTAAGAACTGTACCACTAAAAACGCAATCAATTCATGGAGTCTATTAGGTTACTTCTGAAATACAATTTCAAGGGTTCAGCAAGGACGAATTCATTTCTAATTGCTGTAGTGTCTAGTTACAACGTACTAAGTGTTATCAAATGCATCAAATTTAAATTAATTAGTTTTTTCATGCAGTTAATTGGTAATTAGCGGTTATCGTTCGATAGGTGGCATTAAGGCGTAAATAGTTAAACCTTTTAAGGGCCCCTCATTATCAACCATTAATGTTCAACTGCTGGACTGGCTTTTATAATAATAATAATAATAATAATAATAATTCATTTATTGCATTATTACAGGTATAATAGTTATTATAATTTATTAAAATTCCTCTGTAATATACCTATTAGAGGTGTGCAAATTAGTCATAATTTAAATAGTTAATCATATAAAAACATTTAACATTTATAATTACAATAGTCACAATTCAATTATTAGGAGTAACATTTAAAATTATGGTATAAAAACAGGAATAAATAAATTAAATTAAAATGTCAGTCAATAATTAAAATATTACAAATAGATAGATGTCAGCATATTTTGTCATTCAGATAGTCATTAACATTATAATAACATTTTTTTATCAGCATTGCTTTTAATTTTCTTTTAAAACACATAGCAGTCATTTCTTTTATGTCATCTGGTAAATGATTAAAAATTTTTGGTCCCATTATGTATACACTATTGCTATAGAACCTTGTTTTAGAATTTGCGTGTGGTAGTACATAAAATTTTTTTCGTGTCTTTCGTAATCTTTTGGTATATTCTATTTCAAACAAAGTCATATTATTCTTAATGAAAACACACACTTCTAGTATATAAAGAGATGGCACCGTTAAAAGATTTAATGCAGTAAGTATGAGAAGGGTTTTTTTTATTAAATAATTTACATATTCGTTTTTTTCCCTGTGGGGTAGTTATTCTCTACATCGCATCGTACGGCTGGACACGGTACTACGACTTATTTGTTGCGTACTATTTGATTCAAACATTTCATGTTAGCAAAAGAATCGAACCCACAACCTTCAACGTTAAAACCTCTCTATATATCAGCAATATCTGCCCAGTGACAGCAATTACAACCGCTCTATTCTGGTTCAATAGGTGTAGTAAGGGAAATACAAGAGCGATTCAAACTTAGTCTTCAGGAACGGCACCACTATTGTCAATCTCAAGGTGTGAAATAATGTAATTTTAGTGGTCGTAGAACTCTCCATAGTATGATTCCAAAGGTACCTCTGCCACACCTATTTCTGTCAACTACGGCAGTGGTATGCGCTACTATGGTCTGGTCTGAAGGGTATGGTAAGGGAGGCATTATCCAAGGCCTTCCATCGTAGTCCTCAAGAGTAGCATCTGTAACCAACTCCAGTAAGACTGATGTCATTGAAGATTAAACACCTGATTACAGATACATTTGTGGTCGTGGTAAATTACCATAAGGTGAACAAGTTCTTTTACTAGTTGGACATAATAAAAAAACGATTAGTTGTTTACTACCTATAGATGTTAAGCGGTGGATATTACTATCATTTACAAAAAATATACTGAAAAACTTGTTTATTCGATTAATTGCTAACACGTAGTTAATTAGCGGTTATCTTACTTAGTCGATCGGTGACTTTGAGGTACCTAGTCGAGACTAAGTACCTATGTAAATAAAGTGTATATAACGAAGTGGAAAAATTCTATGTTTGCGACATTTAATTATCTTGTCATTTTTTACTTTTTTATTTTCTAGGATTTTATAAGATATCATTATTTCTTAGCCAAAACCGAGTGAAGGAAACATATTATATACGAGGCTTTGTCGTTTGTTCATGTATAATATATTTCAAGATTTGTATAATTATAGTCAAGATTGTAGAGTCATATTGTCGCTGTTACATTTTAATATGTAACGGGTACTCACGATATGCGGTTTTTGAATTTTTTGTGTTGATATTTCGAGGCAGTTACGTGGATCGTGGTAACGCCACATCTATTTCTGATGTAAGGCAATTCATGCGTTTCGTTGGATGGGTGTGGATGGCAGACATCTTAGGAGGAGGATTGATTACAGATATTTACATCCGTGACGGGAGTGGCCACTTAACTACAAAATCATATGCAATAGCAATTGATCTACAAAATCATATGCAACTTGAATTGAATATTAAAATCTAAAAAAACGATTAATGACTTAAAAATCAATGCGGGAGTCATAAAACTTTAATAAAAAAACGCACTCACATCGTCTAAATTTCTAGAACTTCTCAACCGAGTATTCGATACAATTGTTTCATTAGACATACAAACATTTATAAACACATGCACACCACTAATGGTCTAACACACTACATGGCAATACGTGCCTATCGCTTACACAATGCATCGATGTGTGCGTCTATCCTTCCTTGACCTAGAGCGGCGACTATCGTCTCTAGGTCAGGAGCACTACACACTACACGTCTCGACTAGCAAACGAGAGCTCCCACCCCGCCTCGCTCGCGTTAGTTTCTCACAAACGCGGGGTTAGTGAATAGATTTCCAGAGGTCTTTGCGTTCTGGACGCGTGATAGTCGACTGTCTCGTCCAGTTTGAGAAGATCTTCCCCGCTGCGCTGAAGTTGCGGTGCACGGACGGGATAGGGGGGATTGAATAGCTTGGCACGGGTCCGATTAGCTTGGACGTGTGGCTAGCCGACTAGACGAGTCGTAGACGGCCGGATCACGCAATCTTGGTAATGGCGGGCAGCAAGTGTTTGGGTCGAGGTAACGTATTTCATTAAAGTTTCACATTAATTTCGGATTACGGTTAGGGTGGATGTGTAAGGGGTTGATTGGGGTGTCAATGGCTTAAGTATGTGTAAGTTGTATGAGGTTCCGGATTGTTTAACCCATTTGAAGTGTGAATTAACTTGTCTGCAACGGATATTTCGAATTTGACAAGTAGAGTCTGAAGTTGAACACTTAAGATCCTATCATTCAGACATTTGAAGTTTACATTTGGACATAGGCATTGGTTTTGGCTCAGTCTCCGGGCTCGTCACACGTTTGTTCGTCTTTCCATGTCGCAACAAAGACGCCGCTGCCTGTTTCCTGAATTTTAGAGAGAATCTTAAAGAATCTTAAATTTATTAAAACACTCTTTATTTGCATTACTATATCAATGGAAATCGTCACATGATACATAATAACATACCTTGCATGTATTCTCCCTAATTCTTAAGGGTTGTCGACGCCATACTTTTTCTTCTGAGTACGTTACGTTTCGTTCTATTTTTGAACGTCTTTTTGCTCGTCTAATACAAGACAAAGGTTTTCAAATGTGCCTACCCCATTAGCGCCCCTACATTTCTAAGCCTTTCTAAGCTTTTCTTTTGCGTTTCTTCCCCTCTTTTCTTGAAATATATGAAAGATGTTAGATATGGCTGTCTCGGTGTGTACTTCTGCTCTTTTATTCTTTTTAAAAGTACTTAACACTCCACCCTTACGTTCCTTCTTAGGGGAAATTTTAATTATCATTTCTTTCTCTATATGACGTCTTAACGTTTATTCCAACGAAAACAACACGATAATTAGGACGCTATGTGAAAGTACATTGTACTTTTGTACCTATATAAAATTCATACTCTGTTTACAATAATTGTCTATCTTTGTGACGTCATATTTCATAGAGCGAGACATAATCACTCAACATTTATGAATTTGATTGTAAATTTAAAAAAAAGAATTTGCTAGACATAGAATTATCTATTTGAGAATCCAATAAAGAAACGCTTTTATGTGTGCAAAAGGGTCACAACAGTCAAAAATACTTTATTTTTCAAAGCGTGAGGGCTTAAAACACAAATTTAAAAACTTTTTATTTAAACTAAATGAAATAGAAAACGATAATATTGTACACAACACGCACACTAATTTATAATATAACTACTCACGTACACATGGAAGGGATTCGATATTTGAAATATGAGTTCTATGAAAAGTTGGAATGCGTTCAGGATTAGCGCGCGGGTGGTAATTGAAATATTTATCATTCTGTGGTCGCACTTGTCTGTTTTTGTCTTTGGTATGCTAATATTTTGCGACCAGAGGTCTGAATTATGTTAAACTATTGATTTCAAATATTTATTTTATCCATAGAATTCTGCCTATTACTCTTGACAAACATGTTTTTAACATATTCCTTTCTAATTCATTTACTCATCCCAGATAAATATAGAGTACAGCCTGTTACATATTTGTATAAACTTTCCTAAACTTCTATTGAATAGTTAATCATATGACCTGCGAAGCTCTGAGGCTGCCAGGTGACTTATCACTCGATTAGGGAAATACATATCTAACACATTTTTATTGGATTATTCATGAATCCAATTGTGTATTTATTTTTCCTAAACACCATATTACAGGAAATTCCATTGTGCGCCTATGGCGTTATTCGCCATTGATGAATCATGCAATCCATACTTTTAAGGATTTCTATACCTAATCAAAGTCACAAACCTGTCCTTAGTAACAAAAATCTTCCAACCTACTACATGAGTACTATAAAATTCACAAGCGCCTATCTTAAGCAGTGCAATCCTGTTCTTCGACCCTCTGCCCTTCGCGTCTAGCTCAACAAGTCCTTAAGGACCCTCGACTCTTTTTATGAAACAACCAGCCAACTACATTGACCTCTCGAGCTCCATACAAAACCCCTCAGCCGTGCACTTTTATAAGAAAGTCAGGGACGCGGCATCTCATTTAAGGCTGGTCGAATCGAAAATACTTCTCAACGGATAAGAGACCCGTTCAACCGATGTTCAAGAACGCAAGTTCTAAGTTTTGTTACATATCTCAGATCTCAGCTTAAAGCGATGCTTACTCTGCCTAAGCTTCAGACAAGACTGGCCACTTATAAAATACTTCACTGGTTAATAACTTTTCGGTGAGAATACACTTTTCAAAGGCTCCACAGACTCAACATTCGCATCAATGCCATGATTTATTTGGATTTATATCACAAAGCGCCAATGCATTATTGAAAACAAAAGCATTAATCCATTTTAAATAGCGAACGTCGCCGCCATTCCGAATGCAAATTGAAAAAAAAATGCATCCTCATTCGAATTACGAATTGAAAAATCGCAATCGGTCTGAATAAAACTTCATTTCAAATTTCGAATTCTGTTTAAAAAACATTCGCTAATTATTGAACGCAGCGCGTCTATGTACTGTCCAGCCTATTTACGGTGGTCCGTGAAGTAATGTATGTATTGGCTTTAAATTGTACACGATTATGTGCTTTAATCTCTTTGTGGAAAGCGTAAAATTGCGTGGATAATTTGGACAGATGTTACACATTACGTCGCCCACTGTACATACTTTCGCGTACATAATGTGTGAATGTGTGTGTTATATAAAGAAAAAGGGTGTTTTTGTCTATCTGCCAAATAAAAATGAGGGCGTAATGTCCGGTTGCACGGGTCGTTTATCGTGTTCGCCTGACAGCAAAGCGTAATAAGGATATTTTACGCTTTTTCCTTTTTTTAACATTTTTTTCTTTCTGCAAATATAAAAAAATAAGTAATTGAAAATTATAGACAGAACTTTTAATTTAATTAAACAGAGTCATTTCAATGTTGTCAATTTAGAATAAACTTCATTTAAATTAACTTTCGTTCTGTAATATTCATGAACACAGGAAAGTAATTATTTACTTTAATTCTAGGGTAATATTATACAACAAAAAGAGATCAACACGCTTAATATACCTATTGTGTAACTTAGTAAGTGGGAAACGATTACACAAAAACACATTAATTTGCTAATTTCAACAAACACGACTAATTTTGATACCGATAAAGAAGTAGGCACATTAAGTTCATAACATGGCGACAACTTTCTATCTTGTAATTAATGTATCGCTATTATAGCTTGCACCTGCGTACGAGCATAACAATAAAAATAAATGATCATTTTTGCACTATATAAAGTATATTTTCGATAATATATTAACCTGTTATTTTTATACGTATTTAAAGTATTTTGGTACTACTAGGATGTCAGGTTCTGACATAACATTTGCGTGCGGACATTTTATATTTTGCCTGTACGTTAAAAAGTCGATCCTTGATAATATCCTTTATAAGTCACTAAGCCTTGTTAAAATATATTGCATAATTCCAAAATATCTACCAGAAAAATTAATTACTAAATCAATTGTCAATAACTTTTGCCTTTTGTTAACTACTGAAGTGAATCTTAAAATTCGCTTATTATGAAAACACGCTGTAAAATATGTTTTTAAAATGATAACATTAGTAAGTGAAGTGTTACAAAAAGTCTTGGGACAAAAAATACGTTCTTTTGTGTATTGCAGAGTATTTATTCTGTATCAATAAATATGGTAGACGTGCTTCTATCAAATCTCATTAAGCCATTGTAGAGCTCAGAACTCTCTAAGAAAGTTATGTTGTTGCCCTACTTTTGAAAATAATAATTAAGACTAGTCAAATGGCATATATGGACAGAAGAGCGAAGTAAGACGGCTATTCTAGACCTACTGCACACTGCGTTTTACTACCAAAATGTGCAGCTGAAAAATCTTAGAATAAGCTAATTTTATTCAGCAATTAAATCGTATACGGCAGTTGTAACCGAAGAAGATAGAGATCTGGACGTCTGGTAATTACAGCCATGTTTATGTTCCGCACAGATTGTAAACCCGGACTCAGGTCGATTACATCGGTGCCGTTTCACTGCTGTTAGGATTTTGGGCCTTTGGAGAAAACTTGATTTTTTAATCCTATTGATATTTGTTTATTATAGTGTTTTGGGGATATTTGCGAATCAGAAGTTCGGTGCAGTTAGGTTTTTGGGTCTTTGGAGAACATTTGATTATTAAATCTTATTTATGTAGGATTATTAAAGTGTTTTGAGGATATTTGATTTTGAAAATCAAAAGAGTTTTGTACTAATTTGAGCACTGTACGATTTTTGTCTTAACTTACTTGATCGCGATGAAATGAGAATGGTTGAGATGTTGACCAAAAAGATTGAAGTGACCTCTTTTTTTACTTATCTTTGCTGTAAAGTAATGGAGTCATTTACGTATACTTAATAAAACACTTTCCAAAGCTCTGACACCATATTTTTATTT
Organism: Spicauda simplicius; assembly: GCA_949699795.1. Lineage (NCBI taxonomy): Eukaryota > Metazoa > Arthropoda > Insecta > Lepidoptera > Hesperiidae > Spicauda > Spicauda simplicius. The sequence goes on from OX453065.1 coordinate 20,810,452, forward strand.
AAAAAGTGCTAACCATTTTGTTTCCTTCAATGCATACATAAACAAATTTATTTAGGAAGGCTTATAATTGCACCAAATTATCAAATTGACTAAGTACTGTAGCATATAAGTAAGAAACCTTCATCAAAACAAAGGTTGTATCCAAGGTCCTCTGCCACGCAGACAAAGATTTAATGGCTTTTGCTTTAATTGTGACGTGTCTTCGATTATTCATAAATCTGCTATCGGCACCATATGGTTTAATATTCTCTCCATTAACTGAAAAAGACCGGTTGTATACTCTACCATGCTGCTTTTGTGAGTTAATAAAGAAACTTCCTTAAAAACTTATTTTGTGTTGCTTGAAATGTACATTTTATACTCTAAGTTAAGAATATGACAAGGCCTGAATGTTTCGATGTTTTATTATACACTTCTGGTAAAATAATATCATATAAAGTACCTATGTACTTATAAAATTCACAGTAAGAGACAAAACGTCACCTCCAAATTCTTTTGTTGATTGATTTATCGCTTCTGACAGGTAATTCACGTTAAATTTACGTCTAACATAAATAAAAACGAGAACATTAAAATAAAACAAGGAAGCGCAAATCGTACTTACACGGTTTTCGCAACGGAGCGGCTGACATTCGAAATTTAAATGAAGTAGCTATCGCAATTAGTGCGCGCACACATGCACACGTACACGTCACGCACACGAGCGCGCAAATAAAAATGTAGTGATCAAAAATGTGTGAAAGAATGACACGCACACGTAGACAGCTCGCCACAATTCAATATCGCTTGTCATTGGCTGTAGCGTCCGCATACTGTGCACAAATTAAAATAAATTATAAAATTAGGTTTAAATTGACTCTGTTGCAATTTATTATATCTGGTTATTATTACGCGTCATTAATAAGCTCGTTTTCAAGTAGCATTAATACATAATGTTGTTGTTGAAATTTTAGTTTTATTTTTGCCGGATTTTTTTTTCAATTCATCGCTATTAATGAACGTCAGAATACCAAAAAATCAATAAATACTATCACTATTGACTTCATACTTTTATAGTGTAACGCAAGACCTTTTAAGTCTAGTGTCCTAATGTCTCATTTTTACCCGACTGCGTCAAAAGGAGGGTAATATTTTAATAAAGTAGCAATAAACGATTTTTTTTACTAAAGTTCGAAAAAAACTTCTCCGATATTTAACGAAAATCATTACTTTTTATACATTAAATATACTTGCGAACCGTACAATAATACAACCTGTACACTATCGCAGCGCACACACGCGCGCGGTGTGCGTTACGCCGGCACGGCCATGTGCTGTATTTGGGTCAGTTGCAGAAATAAACGCATCGCTCGTAAGTGGGGTGTAAGTTAGAATGATTTGGGCTTAGCGACCGTTTTGAGACAAATGGACTGACTTTATTTTGCTTCGTATTATTGTTGTATTCCTCATGAAATAGTAAACGAGCACGCAGCCCACTCGATGATAAGTGAGCACTGCCGCTTATGGACGTAAATAGGTAATAGTTCTATCTAAAGTTAATCACAGATGTGTTGATACTGCTGTTTTTTCTTATATGATCAGTCCAACTGGTGGTAAGTGCACTACCACGCCTGGACAACTATAAGCAACTTCAGACGGGTTCTAAATTATGACGTTTTTAGTTATGTTATGAATTTTGTCGCTACCCCTGAGGATTAAAAGGATACGTTTTGGATAAGAGTTTTCTACCAACACGCCCTTGCACTAGAACAAAATTTACTTAAAACTGTTATTAGGAAGTAAAATAGGTGTAAGTGATGCCTTCAGAGATGAACTACAGATTATTATAGTGCGAAAGATGATTAGTACTAATCTATTTAAGAATATGTACTACAATATGTAACAGAAAAAATATAATCTTTGTGAATCTTTGTAAATCTTTGTGACAATGGACGAATAATTTACCAGATATCACATAAAGAATATGCATAAGTATAAAAATTACACTTATTATTTCACTCCAAAATAGGGTATGTGTAATCGCTTTCCTTGGCTCATTATCATCTGTTTGACCTCTGCTGGTATAATCACTAATATTACCACTTAAAATGTCAGACAGTCTGTAAATTGCAATTATTTTTTCAATGTAATGCCGTCCTCATATTTTTTGACATCCAAATGTTCAGAAATGGAATCTGACACTACACGCGACACTAACTTAATTTACTTAAATGTTGGAAACTAAATTTAAGCGCTAACGGATTTCAAAAGCGAATAACATTCTACGTGGATCTTTTTATTTTTACATAAATTCTTAAACCGATACAATTCTTATTTACATTGCATCACGTTTGGTTTTTACCATCTATTGCAGTTTAAAATACTGCCTCCTTTACTAAATATTACACGACAATTAAAAAACGACCAAATACCAATTAGTATGCAGAACACGTAATTTAGATAAGCAATTTTTCGGCAAAGTCGTTACCGTTAATTCGCTAAATACAAAGCTAATAACTTGTTAAAATATTTTCGATAAATATTTAAACATTTGCCTTGAAATGAATTCTTTCGAGGATCAATCAAACTTATTGTGCGTAAACATCTATTATATTTTAATTAAAGGCTTATGTGACCTCTCACATATTAAAACTGAGTTATCCAGCGGCGAATAAAAGACAAAGGTCGGTGAGAACAGGTTCCTCGTTGGCAATCGATTTTATGCAATGAATATCGATTCATTACTTGCGGTTATTGGTGAAATTTTCGTGTAAATGGCATCATTAAGTGCCAGTGTTGTTGGAATTTTATAGCATGCCCAATAACCTTTGTCGACTTCTCGTCCCGATGCTATACTTTGTTACAATATTTAATGTACAGATGCCGATTTTAATATACGTAAAATAATTTACCATAAACATATTAAAAGTTTTTATATCCTTCATTTTGTTTTTGTATAATCTCCACATCTATCTCAACGACATCTGTCATATATTTTAATGCTTAAATAAAGTTAAAAGAACATACATTCCAATCCAATGGAATACGAGGGATTTAGGTATATAATAAGTAGCAAGTAACACTGGTATATATATTTAATTATATAGAATTTACTTTGATTTCAAATGTATGGTCTCTTGCTTTTTTAGTTTAATGTTAACGCATTACTAAAACATTTGGCATACAGTTTGTTTTAAACAGTATATCCTTATCAATATTTTATGGTTTGCGTATATGTCAAATTAATACTTTTCACCTGCTTAAACAAGCACTTCATTACAATGAACACTATTCTACTAAAACCTACCTACCAAAGCACCTCGATATAAAACGGCAGATATTAGGCTTTTTCTCACGAGTAACAAAAATAAAGGAATCCTAGAACCGGTCCTGCCGGCTAGACGCGCCTGATCGTCGATTTTTAATGCGTGTAGCGAGCGCTGCATTTTTGGCAATAGGGCGCAGAGACTAGTGTGGAAAGGGCTTTTGTTTCTTTATGGTTTACTAGCTTTTATCCGCGACTTCGTTCGCGTTGAAGCTGTAAATAAATATCAAAGAACATTACATTCAAACAGAAGTGAATTAACGAGATTCAGTGTTTGAAAATTACCACATACAAAATATTTTTTTAATATACGTAGTTTAAATAAAAATAATCATATGTTCTTTATAATACCTCTAAGAATATCTGTACAAAGTTTCATGATAATTGGTTTAGTAGTTTTCGCGTGAAAGCGTAACAAACAAACTTACATTCACATTTATATGTAGTAGGGATGTTACGTAAAAAGTTATCGATCTTTTTTTTTATATTTTTATTCATGTACAATATATATTTACGAATATTATCGCGAATAATCACGTGCCAGTACATTAAAGCTGTCATATCGTTTGCTTAATAAAAATAAGATGTTATTTTTAACGTTTAAAGGTGTAACATAATTTTCGTCGCTAACAAATAGCTTTTTATGTGCGACGTAACCTAAATTCGGACATGACGAGACGTTGAAGGACTTGATGTGATCTTTATGTCCATGGGAGTAAGCGAGAGATTCATTTGAGTATGTAGTGAGATGCAGTACATGCAGTCAAACAATGAATCGAAGAGTGACCCGAATTCACGTTACATCTGTAACTGGGTCGGGGCTAGGGTTGCCACAACTTAAAAGCATAAAAGATTAAGAAAAAAAATACCAAACAATCAATTACTTATGTGTCATTTATTCATCCCACTGCTAGTAGATCTATTCGACTTACAATGAAATAATGACCATAAATATTAAAACATTGTATTTAAAATATATAAATAAGTAAAACACCTTAAATTTGCTTTATTAAGCTTAAAATTATTTTTTAACTCTTGACAATGTTGAATATAGAGACATTAGTTACCTTAAACTTGAAGCATTTTAAAATTAAAGTAACTACTAACTCATAGATTTAACTTCTACTTATAGACAACAATAACCTTTATTAAAAACCAATCTACTTCAAAAAAACTATTATACATTTGTATTTTTTGGCAAGGTAGCAACCCTAGATCCTCTGAATTGACTTGAGATTTAGGCCGAAACGAATAGGGGTCGGGTAATGACTGCAAACACATACCTACTAAGGGTGTCTGCTTCACAACTCATATTATTACATACAAATTTGGCAGCAAATTTGTATGAAAGTCGTTAATATAGATTATAATACTAGGATGCGCAGGCGCAAAAGGACATTTATTCTTAACATTAAAGGTTTCCAACTATTATCGCTTTTGAAAAACAATTATGAACCAAAAAACTATTTAGAGGTATTATGTGCTATTTTTTATTTACATATTTTGGTTACCTAATTTTATATGACACGCCCAAAATGCGTAAAATTGTACTTTCTCCATAAATCTACGTCACAGCAAGGCAGGGAAGAGAAAATGTTTAATTTCCACACTTTATCTGAATAAATACTGAGTTACAAAAAGTAAGATTGACGATTAAGTCTTGACTTAGAAACGGCGAAAGTTTTCTCATTATAATTGTCGCAAGTCTACCTATCATAACTTCAAATTACTACGGTTAACAACATCTTCTAAACTTACTAACTGTATGATAACATTGGTTGATATAGTGGAATACAAATTAAAGATGTTTAAGAAAATAGTGTACTAATTTATTTTTTTATTTTTTTATTTTTTTTTATTTGACTGAAGTAGCAAACGACCATACAGTCCACCTGATGGTAAGCGGTCACTGCCGCCCATGGACATCTGTAATCAACTTCATACAGAACATGGGTTCCACCTGAAGTCAATCACAGATGCGTCGCTACTCCCGAGGACTATGATGGTCGCCTCATGTGAAAGTGTACCGGCAACCACACCCTTCTATCGAAACGCAAGAACTGCTCTGAGATTGACTTCAAATGGAATTCATTTTCTGTATGTTGATTACAGATGTCTATTCAGTCAGATAAAAATATTATATTGTTATCATATTCCATATCGCTGCTTTGCTTATAAATGTACGTCGTCCAAAATTCATCAGTTTTAAGTTTTTCAAAAGCTTTAATACATTCCATTATATGCATTCCTGATAGATAAAATATATGTTTAAATATCGTCGAATACCTTTGAAATATCTACTAAATACTTGCCAATAATGTATAGACATAAAACTCTAGCATAGAGCAGTAAAAAGCTAATAGGATAGCTTTTCTAAATATAAAAAGCTTCTTTTTCACAGTCCATCTCTTTATAAAAATAGCTGAGCTACTATTGTTGCCGGAAAGTAGAAAAAACATAAAAAATAAAGACATGGTAAGATCAAACCCACAAAATTCATAAGTTTACTGTGGTTTCTCAATAAAATGCGTTAAACTTAAACGGTGTAGCATTTATAGTATTATAAAAAAATCCTCAACCAGTATTTTATTGCTTACAAAACCACTTCCATTATCAGCTAATAAATGAGTCGTAAAAATATCAGAAGGAATTCATTTCCAATTTTGACAATATGCAGGAAATCTGATACTTCCTCAATATATCTGTATCTGTATACAGTAGCTGTTGCCCGCGACTATACATGCAATTTAAAAATAAAATATTGCAAAAAAATATTTAAATCTTACTCTTTTGAGGGGGAGGGGGGGTAATATCACTGGGATTAGATCGTCGTATCGTAAAGACCAGACGGAGTGGTGGGCCCAGCCGCTCACCTGGGTGAAGCCCGATCGCGTTCAGAGAATTCCCAGTATGCCCCAGAATGCGATAAAAGTGCCTTGTTATTCGACGACTACTCCACCGCCACACTCATCCCTACCAAATAATGTTGCTTTGTTCCGGTCTAAAGAGTGTAGGAAGGTCATACTTATTCAAAGCGTTCCAACTTAGCCCTTATGGGTAGCAACCGATCTATACCAAGTTCAGAAATAATGAATCTTGTCTATGATAGAGTACAGAAGTTCATGAGCAGCAGTGGCTTACCATCAGGTGAGAGCTGACGACAGACTAAAAATAAGACTGATAAGCAAGAGTAAAAAACATCCGTTAATCCTCTCAGTCTTCCTCTATAATAAATAATCTTAATAATACTAAGTTTGTGAGAATGTATTCGTGTTTCACTTGAAAATTTCCCGTCGGATTTCGCTGAAATTTGGTTTATATAGATAACTATATAGGATACTCAATACTGTGGTACACATAATCCAAAAGCAAAGCTGGGGGTGTAATATAGCAATTAATAATTATGCATTAACAATAGAGAACTCACTATTAATATTTAAAAAAAACTTTTTAGGCAAAACTCAAGTGTACTCCACGCTAATTCCAATTGAATAGAGACACGACATTTGCGAATTATTAAGTCAGTCAACAGGTAGCTATCGATAACATAAAGAAATGAATCAAGACAACGCAACTTTCCAAACTCAGTAATTTATACTTTTTTCTCTTCATTGCATTGCATCACTGCGTACATGCAATGTGACCTCGATACGCACACATGGACGGCGATGTGTGCGTGCACACACACATTCACGGGCTTATACAGGCTGGTGTTTTTCTGAAGCGAATTATGAGATGATTATGTACGCATTTTTTTGGATGGTAACATTTTTTGTTTAACAGATTTAATACTTACAACATTTATGTGAAAATGTGCATATTAAAATAGGGATAGCGAGAGCAATCATATTTTCAGTGTCATAGCTAAAGAAAAAGCTGGCAAAGTGCGAGTAGGACTCGCGCACGAAGGATTCCGTACCATTATCAATAAAATACCATTTGTTATATAGAAGCTCCCTTAATTATAAATTTTCGCCGCTTCATGGGACACAGCCTGGTGACAAGCAGACGAACAGACAGCCAGACGGAGTCTTAGTAATACTCTTTGGGTATAGAACCCTAAAACCGAGGATCGTTTAGATTATATAGAATACTTAAGGAATATGTATCTGAAATTCGTTCTTCAATAGACTCATTCTACAATAGTTGTTCAAGTGATCTTGTAAGTACACTCTACGATTTTACTCCTAAATAAAAAAGCACCATAGTAAAATAATTTTATCAAATTAGTGTATTGTCATTGACAAAATTACATGCAAATGTTCATCAATGTCATCGGTCCTCAATAAATCTACAAAGTTTGAACGAAATCTGGCCGTTTAAAGTGGGTCAAAATCGCGCCCAAAGAAGTCGGTTACAAACATACAAACTAACATACAGGTGAAGCTAATAAAAAGCTAATAATAAAAAAAAACAAAAATATTTTAATGAACAACTCTTTCACAGCACTCTGTATAACCGCCGTACCAATACAAATAAACACAAAATTTCCTCTCTCATCTGATCGGCTCATAATAAAATGTGGTTTTTTTATCACTATGTACTTTTTTCTATGTACTTTAATCTCTATATACTACATGGCGGCTCTCATTTCGCTCCGTAATAATATTGGGCGGTGCAATTTTTGTTTGTTCATCGTAAATGAGTAGCGGATTGATGTATGTTGATTTAAACAAAAAAATGTGTAACTTTTGTAACATGCTGTACCTTGTTGATTGGTGTCTCTCGAAAGGTCTGAGGTTCGAATCCCAGGTGCTTACCTATAGTATTTTATATTAGGTTTAGGTTTAAATAATCTTTATCCCTCATAAGACGTACTATTAAAGAACATTGCCACTTAAAATGAGAAAATTAAAAGTTTAAGAATGAAATAGGCTATAGCAACCTGCACGGTCAGTTTTAAAGGAAAGTAAAAAGATGCGGAAATCTTTGTCATAAACGGTCTAAGGTCCTTACTTAGGCTTGTGCAGTTCCGAGTTCATAGGGCTACGACATCCCCTGCCTGTCGTAAGAGGCGACTAAAAGAGGCTTCCGGGGTTGCAGCCGGCTAGAGTGGGAACTTGAACCGTTCGGTCAAGCGATCCCGGGAAGGACGGCGCTATATGTGGTCGCATACCGTCGTAAAGACTAGAAGGAGCGGTAGGCCCAGCCGCCCATCTGGGAGGAGCCCGATGGGGCAACGCGCTCAGAGGATTCCGGTTGCGGTCGGCCCGAGTTCCCGGAGTCCTCTTTATAGCGCCGAGGACGGCCACGGGGGGGGGGGGGGTGTTAGTGCGGTAAAAATCCCACATAACCCTGCGTCGCTCCCACGGCGTTGGGTACCTTTTGAAGGCTTCCCCCTCGAAAACAAAAAAAAAAAGGCTTGTGTAGTGGGATCCACCTGATAGTAAGTGGCAATTACTGTTAATTTAAAGATTAGAGTCCCTACATGTGTACCCACAAACGCTTTGCTATCCCTAAGTAAGAACGCTTTGGGTTCTCCTATACTTACATACTAGAGAACACCTTATTATGCGAATACAAGTGGGTTGGTGGTGCCTTCAAAGTCGAACTACGTAGAGTTACTCTTCACAAAGCACTTTAACGTAAGTTTGAGAAACAGTGACCCTGCTTATTATTGACAATAGTTTTAAGTATCGATGTTCATCCTTCGGAAACTAGTTTAGACATGGGTACAACCCATTATTGTCACACTGCTGAGCACAGGTCTTCTCTCAGAATGAGAGAAGTTAGGTCATAGACCACCGCGCTGACCGAGTGCGAATTGGTGGACTTCACACACCTCCGAGTACTTTTTTTTAAAGAACTCTTGAGTGTATAGGTTTCCTCACGATGTTCTCCTAGGTATTTTCTGCTGATTTTAGACATAAAACGTTTTATTATAAGTACCTATATACCTTGTTCCAAAGAAGAGTGTAATTTATTTATTTATTTAATTTGATCAGTCACAAAATTACAAAATACACTAGTTCATACACATTTAGACCATAAGATAAGTTTATTGCAATTTTAGTTACGGATGAGCACAGCATGCGTAGCTAAATAGGCATTTAATTAAAAATTAAAATTATTTTAAATTGTAATTAAAAATCCCTGTGTAACTAACTTCTTGCTTACACATCAAAGAGAAAGCGAGAAGTAAATAAAAATCTCAATTTAACACTTATGGAATCTTATCCAAGGCTTTTACTTTAGTTTGTCATATGTTTGAGACTAGCTGTGCTCTATGGTTTCACACAATATTTAATATTGAAATACAGCTATAAATTGTAATATCCCTTTGAGTGTTAATGGATTTTAATCAAATAAATATAAAATGTGAACTCCAGAGGTGCATTATAGATAAATTTCAATCTTTTTAATTATATATTGCTTATGCTGATTGATGTTATTTCAATTCAGAGGAAATAAAGAAAGCTACGAAGTAACTAACTCAGATATAAAACACATTAAGAAATTGTTAATGGTTATTGAAGGAAGAAAATGAATTTCATAAATTACATAGTTCTTTGTATATCTGTACTATGCTTCAAATATCCATAATTAAAAGCCAAAATTTAGTTATTCTAAAGATTTACTAATATAATGAGTGTTAACACATTTTTTATTAATTTTGTAGCTCATGTAACAGTTAAATATTGCCACTACGTTTTCAAAAAGACAAAGACAACGCCGCGGCTCGAAACTAGCGAACATACTCAATCACGGTATCGGATTTTTTGTTCGGCCATTTTAAATGCCGCCGTCCATTACATATTTACGTGCATTTGCGGTGGCACTTTGTTCCGTTCGTAAATTTGTTCTATCCCGGAGGCCTATCCTGGACTCTCGGGATCCGACGGTTCGGTCGAAATTACGAATATCTTTCGAAGTTTACGAAGTCTTGAACTTAGAGTACTTAGTAATAATTTAGAGCGATTGTACTCTGGCATGAACTTTACGAACATGTCAGAACATTATTTTGGGTGAACAGATAACTTAGGTTAATACGAGTAGTTAATATCGTATTTCTAACGATTTAAGTTAGAACATTACGTCAGATTACAAAGCTCAGTTGAGGCTTATCTGACCTTTTCAATTTGTCGTAATGATGTACCCGGAGGTAACCACCCACGCATGTTAACAAGTTCATGGGTTCAAGTTTGGAAACCTAAGCCTTTACGTCCCGTTTTTGTACACGATAAAGAAAAACATCATGAAGAAATCTACAAATTTAAGATCTATTAAGAAAGACGCCAAAACTCTAGCAATTCGCACTTGGCCAGCATCGTGGATTATGGCCTAAACCTCTCTCACTATAAAAGAAAATCAGCATTCAGCAGTGAGTTACAAAATGGATTGATGACAATCGTAATTTCGATAAAATGTTTTATGAAAATATTAATATACTAGCTGACCCGGCAAACTTCATTCTGCCTAAAAGTCAAAAATCTAAAATTATCAGTGTTCCTCCGCTATATTATGCACGTATAATACATAAAAACCTTCATGTTGAATTACTCTATCTATTTAACAAACTGTATTAAAATCCGTAGCGTAGTTTTAAAGATCTAAGCATACATAGGGACAGACAGCGACTTTGTTTTATACTATGTAGTGATTACATTTAGAAACTAAGCTCATTCAACTATATCTACTATATACTATATACTACTATATACTCATTCAGCTATATTGGTCTACGGTCGTAGCAAGGCGTTTGTAGCACGGAAGCATATTCTAATCATCCCTCCTTGTGTACCATATGGAAATTTTACTTAATGGACTGACTTTCGCAGTTTTTTAGAATGTCGAAGTACACAGTTTTTTCCTATGGTTGTTCCCTATCGGACGCATCCGAATTTTCGGTACCCGTTGTCAGAGTAGGCCCACTGGAGCTTCGCTGAAAGCTAATTTGCATCTCTGATGGGTTCACTGACTCCAGCCTTTTATTTTTACGCCTCTGATTGATTAAAATACTTAATTGAAACGCTAAATCCATTCCGTTCCAATGTAACAACGGCTTTATTAATTTTACGCTAGGACTCGGGCAGTATCGTCGCCACTTACGTATTATATGAATTCTAATTTTATTGAAAGGAAACAGATTAGCATATCACCTATAGATACGTAGTCATTCCGTGCCTTTAAATTACAATACTTTTTGAGGCGTTATAACTCTTCGTGGATCGACACCTCCACGCTTATTTCTGCCTTAAAAATACTGTTAAGTGATTCTGATTAAAAGACTGTGGTATAAATAGGGCAGAGATAGCCTAATGGTTGAAACTTGCCCTCTGAATCGAGAGGTCCAACGTTCAAACCCAGGCACGCACCACTAATTTATGTGCGGATTAGAAATTAATTATCACTGCTTTTCGGTTAAGGAAACCTACACACCCGAGAGATCTTTAAAAAAATTCTCGGAGGTGTGAAGTCCACCAATTCGCACTTGGCCAGCGCGGTGGACTATGGCCTAAAACTCTCTCATTCTGAGGGAAGACTCTTGCCCAGCATTGGGACAATAATAGTTTGACTTCAAAGTACGTCTTCAAACAATAGTTCAAAATATGTAAACGCTATATTACACATGAAAATTAGCCTAAATTACTATTTTCGAAACAAAACAGAACTGTTTTTCGTTCTAATAATTAAATTTGTTTAGTGGTTGGTTGGAGAATGCCACAGGAAATAAGTTTTCATCCGGCCGGCTAGTTCGAACAAGACACTATTTAATAGGAACAAGTTAAAATAATGTTCGTTTCTTTATTTATATATACGTTATACCCTTCGAGGATCAAAAACGATCATAATTATTATAACGCTTTATTGTTAAATTAAACGGTTTTCTGTATTTTCTTTTGGAAACTTTCATGTTAAATTATTTGCGCTTAAGAACAGTAGTGGTAAACTTTTTGTGTCCTAAGTGGTATCAACGTATTTGTGGTAGAACATAATGGGGGCTCGAAATATACGTATAATTTTTTTCAGGCATTTATAGCAAAGTTTTACTTTATGAATAGAAACAATCAGTAATTTGACTATGGAGACATCATCGCCACATTCACATCGCATCAACCCATTATTGGCCCACTGCTGGGCACGGGTTTTCTCCCAGAATGAGAGAGTTTAGGCCATAGTCCACCGCGCTGGCCAAGTGCGAATTGGTGGACATTCACATGTTTCTGCCTAATAGCACAGCCTAATAGTGACGACCCGCGTAACGAAGTGGTTACTATACCGATCTGACGCGCAATAGGACCCGGGTTCGATTCCCGGCCAGACAGGTATCTGAGTGAAGAGTTTAAATTAGTGTTCTGGGTCTGGGTGTTTGTGTATTGGTCTTGTGTGTGTGTCCATGGTACCCACGACACAGGAGAAATCCTACTGTGGGGCTATGAGTGTAGAAAGCGTGTGAGACTACCTTTATTTAATCTTTATTTAACACTGTTCAATAAAGGTGCTTCAACGAAGCATTGAAACTTATAGACCTACAAATAAATAGTCATTTCCACACATCAAATTTGAAAATACAATGTTTTTCAAACAAGAATTATGAAAACTAGTTGCTGTTTATACTATAATTTTATGCCTCATATTAATAGGATACAACTAACTTAAACCGATAAAAACCACCCAAATCAAACTTAGTTGTTAATAATAATGTTACAAACCGTATCAAAATGTTTCTACTTTGAACTGTAATTCTTGACAATTAACGGCAATAAACTAATATTATAAAAAAACATACAATTACTTGGTAAACATTAAACTTTATTGTTTCTTATGATCAACAAAAAAATTATTTGAATAATTCATTTTACACATAACCTTCGTAACAAACTTTAATTGTTAGCATTTGTAAGTTTCTGCATCACAATAATGTTACAAGTCTATAGATTACTTCCTTAGTTACTTTTTGGCATTGAAGGCAAGGTTAAAACTTTGTACGTAGAACCCTACGAAGTGCAACGTCACTGCAACACGTATTTTCTCCTATTAAAACGACATTAAGCTCTATGTTATATTTTGAAGGAAAGGGAAAGTTATTCTAGGCGTTCAAACCTTTGCCCTGTAATCCCGGGACCAGAATAGGGCTCGGAATCGTAAGAGGCGACTAAAAGGGGCTTTCGAGGTTGAGGGCGGCTAGAGTGGGAGCTCGAACCGTCCAGCCAAGCGACCCCGGGAAGGACGGTGGCATGTGTGGTCGCAAGCCGCCGTAACTCACAGAAAGTGCAGTGAGCGTATTCGCTCACGAGAGACGAGCCTGAAATAGGCATCGCGCTCGGAGGACTACGGTTGTGTTCCGTTGGATATCCCAGAGTCCACCACGCAGCGCTGAGGACGGCCACCGGTGGGGTTTTAGTGCGGTAAGAATCCCACATAACCCGCGTCACTCCCACGGCATCGGGTACCTTTAGAAGGTTTCCCCCCTCTTAAAAAAATGCGTTCAAACCTAGTCCTCAAGTTATCAATACACGAGTCGACCTTTAGAGAGGACTCTAATCTTATCTGCAGCTAACAAAAGATGCTGGAATATATTGCCTAAGTAAGCGGCAAATGCAACAAATCTATAAAGAGAATCAACAAATCTATAAAGAGAAAGGACGTCAGCCTCCGATGATGTTGGATCGACGGCCGCTAGTGACTACTGAAATTGTAGCCAATATCCTTGTTATCCAATCTAAGAATGGCTAGTTCGAGGCTTTGTAAGTGGAAGGAATGGAGGATATTTATATTAGTACTTAACTGGTTAGTTAGCTACTAATATATATATCCTCCATTCATTGGAGCAGGGTGGTCAAGTATGCTCCAGAGCTGTTTTAATTAAAAGTAGTTCCCAGTGGAACTTAAGAAAGCTAATAGTCAGTTTTGCTTTCAATTGTCTTGGTTTTCTACTTAATATTTCGCTAATTACCACCTTAATGTATAAGCAAAGCCACGCAATGGCACAAAACAAAACCAACACATGTCCGAAAACCTTTTAAAAAATAAACGGTGTCGGCGCGCGGGCAATTTGAAAATAGAACTCTCACTCTCATCGGCCATTCGCCTTTTTTCTTTTTTTTATTCACAGCCTGCACGATAGAAATAGTGACGTATTTTCCAACCTCCGCTTTCACTAGTCGCAAAGCAAATAAAGATCGGAAAAACGCGGTCGGATTTTTTCGCCCGACATTTTTCAGGGCTATTGATTTTTTTTTGTTGTAATTTCATACGCGTTTAGTGGCACGCCACTTTTATCACGATCCGGATGTTTTGAACTGAATTTTCGTGTGCGATGATTTTTTAACTGGCCGTTTCTAACAATGACACATTCGCCATTGTTCGGTTTATTTTGAGTGGATGAGATACGTTTTTTGTTTGATGATTTTTATCGGTCTAAATTCAATTAAGGCGTGATTTCCTTCGCAGCTTTTATAGAAGCTTACATTAATCTTGAGTAAAGACTAAGTTTATTAATTTTATAAAGCAATCATTTAATTTTTATTTCTATAACCATTTATAATTAATTTAAATTATAACTAACCATTTTATGTTTTCTACACTCAAACTATGCTAGGACTATGCTAGGACCATTGTGTCGAGAAGAAAAGACGAGCACTATGGATGCTGAACCTCCCAGAAAAGAAATCTTATAGCACTATTTACATATCTACTTTCGTGTATGATAATGTATAAAAGTAAAATCTGATCATTTATCTAACTTGCTCACATGGCATCTTAGTTTTTATATTTAAAAAATAAAAGCTACGTATAAGGTACTATAATTTTGCACAAAAAATAAGATAGCTTTAAACCCATTTAACAGATTTCTCAAAAGATAGCGGTTATCAACGCATTTGTTGCGGTTTTATTAACTTAGTTCCGATTGAAACTTGAAATATTGATTCCTTATTAGTTATATAATTACGCGGGGGATATAGAAAAGCCTTAATGTTATAAAAAGTATTAAATCGAAACTCAATGTTACAAATTTTGATTAATGTAAAGTATTATATATATAATTTAACCTTCATGGTTGCTGGGACAATAAGCGCCCCGATTTAGTCACCAGGTTCAGAACTACACAGAGGCAATCGTGCTGACATAGCCTTCTATGACATGATGATGTCAGGAGTATAGGAGATTTAAAAAATACGTCTTAGTGCATTATTTCTTTTATTTATATGTATCTTACTACTCAAACATTGATCCATATCTAGCCATACAGCTACGATATATATATTAATACACTAATTTTTTGAGGGCAAATAAATTATAATGGCAACTTCATAACATACTAATCAGAGGTGTAATTGTTGATTATTGTTACTGTCTACTGCAAGTATAAAGTGTTTTAGGTAAAAATATATTTTTTAAATAGACCATTGATAAACCGGTAGTATAATTGGAAATACAGGTTCGAACCGACGGTATCTTTATATTTTCGAGGCAACTTGGTATTTTCGGAAATCGGTTGGCTATAAATCTACATAGCGAGTTTGCCGTAAACTTACACCCTGAACATAAATTACATCATTCGAACTGACTGGGAATCGAATCCGGCCCCAATGTGAGTTAGAGTGGTACGGCGACCACTCTGCCACACTGGTCTTAGATCATTCAAATTTTACAATAATTTACAAATTAAGTTATATTGACTGCTACGCGTACATGAGCGTCGGAAATGTGTATCATTCCCATAGCTGGTGATATAACGTAAGGGTTATAACAACTACTTCTCAAATCCTAAGTTCCGAAGCGCTTAGCTGATTGCTTCCTAGTACGAAGCCGAAGCTATTTCCGCCAAAAATCACATAACTCAAGCACGCGGGCCGAGAATCTGCTCCAACATTTAGGTTAAAATATAAGCATCTTGCATAAGAAAACGTTGGGGAGGCACACCCCTCCGTATCTCCGTTTTTAGTATTTTAGTAAGTTCGGGGAGAAATTACCCCCAAGGGGTGCAAGGGGGTAGGGAGTAAGATGTTGATGTTTCTTAGTTTTATATTACTGGTGTACTTTATTGCTTATTTGTGTTAGTGTGTACGTTTCATTCTACGTGTGAGTTAGTTTTACGGACGCTAAGCTCCTATGCAGATGTGTTTTATGAATACTGGTTCTAGTGGCCCCATGCCACCCTTTTTATAGATCTCTTTTAGCATCGCCATTACGTTTTTAAGGTTAGATGTTGCCAACTCTGATTTTCCCGATCGTATTTTTTGATGATTCGCCTCTATAGTTGTTCTTGGATCGGCAGATCTGAACCGAGGACTAAGCACACTAATTCAGCTGGATTCCTCTATTGTCTATGGAAAATAATAGATCTGCATTGAAAGATTATGGCGGCCCTTCGCCGTTTAATTATCTACGCCATTGTAGTTTCTAAAAATAATTAGTTTGTTCGTTATGAAGCTTTTATCGGAAATTTCGGTGGAATTAGGTTGGTTTTCTCACTTCGTTTCATTGAATCGAGATTCCTTCAAATAACTTGTGTTATTTTATCAACTTTATATTTGAGATATTTCGTTGATTGGTCGTTAATTTCACGTGTAATTTTGTACACTTGGAAACCCTTTCCTTTATAAACCTTCCTTCCTTTTAAAAAATGATGATATTTAAGTTAAAATGTGGGAATAAATTCAAAAATTAGAAGCCTTTGCTGAAATGAATGCATACCAATAATTTTGGTGTTTATCTATGTAGGTGTCGAACCCGGTATCCCTTGTGTGTCATCCGTACTATAAAAGTTGCGTTAGGCTTTTCAGGTAAAAAATACTAAAGTGGTCACTACTACGACTGAATGAGGGCTCTGTATGACATCTGTAACCAAATTCAAATGTACCTACAGAAAGCCAATTACACATGAACTGCTACTCCTGTGGACTAAGATGGCCATATCCGGCATTAACAAGTCGGCGTACACACCCTTAATCCAAAACACGAGAACTGATTCACGCTTCAAAAGATCTGACGGTACGTTTCTCAAGGTGGAACCAGTGCAGTTCGACCAAGGAAGTACCACCAGCACAACAATTTCTAGCGTGATGCATTTCTTGCGTTTCGATGGAAGGGTGTGGTTGCCGGCACACTTTTACATAAGGCAACCATCATAGTCCTCGGGAGTAGCAACGCATCTGTGATTGACTTCAGATATAATTGTTCTGTATGAATTTGATTACAGATGCCCATGGGCCGCAGTGGCCACTTATCATCAGGTGGACTACATGCTCGTTTGCTACTTCAGCCAGATAAAAAAAACGTGTCTACCGTACACTGATTCTAGCATTCTTTAAAATTCCCTTTTCTTTTAACAAAAGTATACATTTCCGACATCCTTATACAGACAATAACTTTGCATTTGCCCTTCCGTAGTCCGGGTTCGCACACGCACTGCGTTAAATTACTAATTCAGAGGGTCTTTATCAAATAAGTCAGGAGACATGACACGGTGTTTAGAATCTTTGCTACGCGCTTTGCATTTCTGAAACCGGTGGGTACCATCTTGCTTTTATGATGAAGTTAAGGAGAGTTAACTTTTTTATATAGGTAGTTGAAATTATAACGTACTTGCAGCCTACTGTAGTAAGTGGTCACCGCATGGACCATCCATCCATCAGCCCTTTGATGTCCACAGCTGGACATAGGCCTCCCCTAAATGGCGCCACTCCAACCGGTCCTGTGCCCTCTGAATCCAACGGTTTCCCGCTGTCTTCTTCAGGTCATCGGTCCACCTTGTAGGGGTTCAACTGGTCCAACTATATAACTAAGGTTCTATTAAAGTCAATCAGAAGCAATGATACTCGTGAGGACTAAGATGCTCGCCCATGGGACTGAGGAGGCCACATCCTTCCGCCGAAACGCAAGAAGAAAGAAAAAAACATGACAGCAGTACCTGCTTGGATGACCCATATTGGGTCTATTTTAAAAAAAACATGAGTATAATGGAACTTGCATATTTTTAATTAGTCTCCTTAGGGATATTTCAGAGTAATAATACAAGTGGATGACCTCAAAGACACCAACCTTATCTAAAGCTAAATTCGCCCGTATGCTTTTAAAAATATTTTACAAAAATAATTATTATTTCTTAACCAAAATAAGAAGTAATTATATTTTATCTCATGTTTTTAGATGCAGATACAAAGATAAAACGAAGTTGTAAAAAACAAGCTAAGTATCTTCCGTATTTTAGGTAATAATTTTACCTAACAGAATATGAAGGACTGTTTTTGAGTTATATCTTATATAGGTAGATATTTAATAAGCCAGACAAACAGGTTTCAATGGCCTTAAATTTACACACAATACTTTTTTAATTACTCAAAAAACTATGTATAGTGGCTTTTTTCCGTACAAATATAAAGAGATATTTATGATTCGACCACACTTTTGGAGTGGTAAAAACCTTTATGACTCGATTCCGGAAGCATCACCGCTGTACGCATTTCTGTCAAATCACAGCAGTGTTAAGACTAAATTTATACTTATTCCGGGCTTTCCAGCTTAGCTCTTAGGGACATAGAAATTTAGGGAACTTAACGCTACTAGTCCCCCGTCGCAACGGTCGAAATTCGACCGTAATTTAACTTAAAAACCTAAACTTGATATTGGCCAAAGGTGCACGAATATTCTATTAATAAATTGTATTGATTTTATTGATTAATTAATTAATCACCCATTAAAGGTAAAAGGAGCTTATTAAGCTGCATTTAAAATCAATAGCGGGTATTTTGACAAAGACATCTAACATTTTTGAAGTTATGTATCTTCATAGTAAGATATAGAATGTTTCATTTCGTTTATTGTTTATGTGTTTGTGTCAAATTCAAGGTGGTGTGTATAATGCGTTTTTACTTGATTTTAGATATGTTTTATGCTTTATTTGAAAAAAATATTAGCATTTAGTAATCCTTCTCTACATCAACTGTAACCGTGCATAGTTTCATTCTCCTCCGTCCGCGGCAAGTATTTTAAAAACGAATCTCAAGTTTTTGCTTCACGTATTAATATATATCAAGGATTGTGACTGTGGCCATTCAGTTAAGGTTCTAATCCAATCTGGGGTTAACGGATGTCCATGGTCGATAGTGGACACATACCATAAGGCGGAGTGCATGATTTTATATTACGAGACCACCTATGTTAACTCAAATATTTAAAAAAAGACACGCTTTATACACTCATAGCCCCACATTAGGGTTTTCTTCTGTGTTGTGGGTGCCATGGACACACACATTACGATACACTAACACCCAGACCCAGAACATGAATCTAAACTCATCATTCAGAACCCGGAACCCATTGCGCGCCAGACCGGTATAGTAACCGCCCCACCATGCGGGTCGTCAAATATTATTTTTATATTTAACGAAAACAACAAAGACGACACATTTTAAGACTCATTTGTTTATTTCATCACGTCAGACTCTTAAGACACAACCCTTAATAGGATACCTGGACTGGTATCCTTAGTAGATTAATAGTAATAGAGAGATGGGGGGTTTGATCTATCTCCCCGCGGTGACCGGCCGTATTGGGGATCTGATTAGGAATAAGAAGGAAAAATGGGCTAGTGATGAAACATAATGGTGTCCGAGACAATACAAAAGACGAAAAAGGAGACAGCGCCGAAGATGGGAGGATGGTTTTAAAGCTATATCAGGACCTACTTGGAGGCGTAATGCTCTCAACCGCCCACTATGGTAAGCTCTTGGGTAGGCCTAGGCTGGAAAGCAAGACAATCTTATCGTACCGGTATCAGGTAGTTAAAGTTAAATGTAATGTAAGATTGTTAAATACAGGCTATAATTATTATAATTATAGAGAGATGACACTGGGCTGCATGGACCACGTTTCATTAAGACTGAGTATCCGTTCCATTCTATAGTATACACAATCGGAATAAAGAAAAATAAGAAGTTAAAAGCAACGTCGATTTCCGAAAGCCGGGACGGTCCTGACCCATATTTACGAAGATTTGCCAGCGATTATTTCATGACTTAACGACATTTAACCCCGAGGAATTCTAAGTCAACTTTAGAAGCTTCATCTTTGTAAATAAACAGACTTCTGTATTACGATTAGGATTTCTCTGATGCCATTCAATTTGTTTCGTAATAGTCATATTTATTTTTGATCTGATTTTTTTGTATTAAGGTTCTCTCATCAACTCATTATTGGCCCACTGCTAGGCACGGGTCTTCTCTCAAAATGAGAGTTTAGGCCATAGTCCACCGCGCTAGCCAACTGGAACTGGTGTATTAAGATTGGACTGGTGTATTAAGACACGTGGAATTGGTGTATTACGATTAATTACACCTATTTGAATAACGACGTGGCATAGCGGTACTTGGTGGAGTTCCGCTTACTGTTTAACATGCAACAAGTTCCGGGTTCCACCCCCGCGTTGAACATTTTAATGAATTTAGATTTCTGATTTTCATTTCCAATGTACTTCACATTTGCTCAACACTCATTATAATAAAACTGCCAAAACTATCCTCCGAAGCCCAGTTGCGTATGATTTTCCTCTTGCGGTCATTATTGTTAAGAATTGCTGTATGACGCCAATGCCTAAGCTAAAATTATTTGCCATTTCCCAGGTTATATAACTATGACTTTTAGAATTAACTCTGAGCATACTTTCCGGTATAATGGTTAACTATTTTAAGAATAAAACAATATCTCCCAGTACAAAGTTGTAGCGTAACAAAATAGGGCGAGGTGAAAAAAATCCAATTAATAACTTAATCCTGCAAAGAGAAATAAAAATATCCGCCGCTACGGAAGTAGCATTAGCAAAGTTGGCCATAAATTGCGATAATGCTGCACAGCTTCCTACACAAATACACTATTATGAGAAAAATAACAATTATTTATCGCACGCTCCAAAAGGCGTAACGTATACACCGAATCTTTATCATATGTCCTGGTTACGTAATGGGAGGTATCCCAAAAATTATACAACCCTCCGTTTCATACGAAACATCAAAAACTCTAATCAAAACATTACGACACCCCCCACCCTAAAAGTTTACCCCCGTCAATATTCTTAGTAGAATATAATCAATTCTTAGAGAAAGAAACAGTCTCCGTGTATTGATAAATGAGCGCTCCCTTCATATTTCCGCGTTGCCCCCTCGAGTGGGGGTTTTAAAGCCCCCCTAAGGGGGGACGTCTTAGGAACGTGCAAGATAGTAAGCAGTAGGGCTGGGGCTAATGAACTTTCGAGTTTTTAGGGTGCTTCTTATAAGATGTTGAGTGTAGTTGCGACAAGGGATAAATGCGCCCCGTCTTCCGAATTTTAATGGAGGATGCTTAGTTTTAACCCTCCCTGATAAGAAAGGCTCGAGACTTTGAAAGTATTGGAGATAAAATTATTGCGGGGTCGCATGAGAAATATTTCGGGTACGTTAACGTTTTATTTTAAGAACGATATAGAATCTTAAAAAACTATATGTATCTATCGTGCTCGCAAAATGTGAAACATGGTTTACGATCTATAATTTAAAATGACATTTTACCTGATATATCTACAGCTGGTTCATATAATTATGAGTAATGACATATTTTTAGTTTAAAACGATTTTTAAGTAAAATAATGAACTAGAAAACAATCTTTTTACTTAAGTTTTGTTTGTTAAGTTCAATAATTTATTAACAATATTGCAAATAAAAAATATTAACTACCTGCATCGGTAGGTAGGTATTGTAAAAGATATCTTTTACAATGTCTAAATTGTAGTGTCATGATGAGTTTTCAACACACGAGTTTTAATCACAACAGGGAAGGAATTAGGTCAGGTGCAAAAAGATGACAACAATAATTTCAACAAAAATAGAATACGGAAATACTTGACTATAACGAAAAATGATATAACTAAGAAAATAAAACAAAATGATTAATTAAGAAAGCATCATTAGCCGTCCGTGCACAACCCTGCTACGAGGCCTACGCCCGTAGCACGTAGTCCGCTACGGCGTAGGCGCTAGTGCACCCCTCTTACACAACTTTTTACTAAGAACCACGCGAAATGAGTGGATAAAACATAGGTAGCTTCACTGTACTTTTTATATTATTTCCCTTTTATTTTAAGCTTACGTTGAACTTTTTTGGTAAAAGCTCTTATTCTGATGAATGAGCCACGTAAATCCGTATACGCACGTAGCGTACTCGTATTCGCTGAAAAGGATCTTTGGTGAATGTAATTTTTATAATGCTAAGCAAAAAGTTGCCTAGTTCTCTATGAATGCATAAAGCTTTTCATAGAATCATTTCGGCGTTATTAATACGCATAAAAGCATAGCTACCTAAGAACTAAGTTGAGTGTAAAATTTTTGTGCATTTAACTGGTTTGGAACGCTGTAAATGAAACCAAAACTGCAAAAATTTTGGATTTAAGTAAATAGAAACCGCATGTATTATGAATGCGTTTTAAAAATAATAAACAGGTATGCCAGTACAAAAACTATCTTTTGAAACGAACTGCTTAAAACTACTTTAAAATGAATAATTTTTAGATATCGCATACGTATACACATAAATCTAACAAAACTTAGCTAGATGAGAATAAAACACATTTAAAAAAAGACTTTAAAGACATTACCTATTGAATCATCAACGCGTCAGTTAAAACCCATCCAATTTTCTCTAGAAAAAATCCTTACCCCCGCCGGAATCGAACCGCAACCCGGTGGAGCGCCAACCGCCCACCGCAGCGCCCCCGCGGCGTTCTTATTTTAAACAACTACGCTTATAATACATCCCGTTTCGCGACTAAATATCAGCGAATGTAGCGGGGTACTGCGATTGAGAGATCTTGATACTTGTTAAAACTATTTGTTGCTGCAAAAATAATCGTAATAAAAGACGTAACTCACTACGCTTGGAACTAATAATTATTTGTTTATAATAAAAAAAGAATATGGATTTATCATGATTTTAATATTTTGTTATTATTTTCATTTTATGTCATGTATAGCAATGTATGTAACTATAGATATGCAATTAAATGTTTTATTTTTCGTTCAAATTATTTGATATTTACAGATTGTACTTAAGTAAAATATTTTCATAAATTAACTTAAATACATGGGAATAAAACTGGAAAGAATAACAACGTAATATATTTCAACATCAACATTATAATATTGATTTAATTTAACATTATATTCTACATTACTCATACGATCCAAGCAGATTAATTGAAAATATGGAAAACAAAGATAAACCTAACTTCTATAGATCTATATTATAACCCAAACTTCATACAACAACAACTAACATTTTAGTATTTTGACCATACCAAGTAAAGCAAGTACAATTAGCAATCTAAAAGTTGTTACACAACCATTCCAAGAAACCAATCAAAGCATTCCACAGCTCAAGTTTGTCCGAGCGCAGTACTTCCGCGTGGCGTATTTACAAGTATTGTAAGTATAGAATTATATATTTTATAACACCCCCGACCACCCCCC
Organism: Spicauda simplicius; assembly: GCA_949699795.1. Classification (NCBI taxonomy): domain Eukaryota; kingdom Metazoa; phylum Arthropoda; class Insecta; order Lepidoptera; family Hesperiidae; genus Spicauda; species Spicauda simplicius. The sequence goes on from OX453065.1 coordinate 20,834,198, forward strand.
GCGCAAACTAAGTCTTTGCGCATCTTTCTATCCCCACCTTTTTGCCTTCTTCTTTTAAAACCACCCGTCGTATGAACCCCTTTCCCCTTATTCGACTAATTTCGGGGTACAACTGGAGAATTATTTCTTGAGAGTGGCGTGTCGAAGAAATTTGCACTTTAAACTCGAGCACTAAAGTTTAAATGAGGTAAAGGCACTCACACAGTCTTGGGACTGTATCTTTTTACTTCGAAAACTAATTCGGAATTAGAAGACGGAAACAAGTGCGCTGGGAGGCTGACGGAAAAGCGATCGTATGCGGGTTGGTTAGAGTTGATTTTCGGTCAGATGTAGTAGTAAAATTAGAACCGTTTCGTCAAAAATATGAAATTAAAATCTTCATACTAGCGAAAGAAGTTTTAGCATCTTTGTTTTAGAGTGAGACGGGTGAGGCTGCATTAGTCTCGCTCTGGCGTGGGGTGAGGGAGGTGGGTAGTTTGGAGCAAAAAGCCTTGGTTCCTTGATCAATGTGAGGCGCATTCAGAATTAATCATAACTGGGTATTTTCAGTCTATTCCAGTTGGGCGGAGGGGGGTATCGGATTCGTATTCTTAATGAAAATACGGCTCTTCCTGTTTACATTTCGTAATAAATTGTTTTACTCCGATGTTTGCGACGTAACGATAATAAGAATACGGATTTCTTAGCAGCTGATGCTTTATTCTTCCATTTCATGTGATCTTTACTCTTCATTTGAAAGGAACTATTGCAGTTCATGGAAAAAGAATGAAAAACATACTCAACCCCATATTAAGATTATAATACATCACCTAGATATAATTAGGTTACTAGAGGATTCGAACCCAAAGCCCATTATAAGACACAGACACAGCTACTGCACAATTCTTTACGTCTCAATCATATGCTTCAAAATCAATAGATTTCTTTCAATTTAAACCCTTCAACCTCTTCGTATAACAAACCAACTCTAAGTAATATATATAATTAAATATTTATATTTATATGAGGCGACCATCTTAGTCCTCGGGAATAGCAACGCATCTGTGATTGACTTCAGATAGAACTTCATGTTTCATATGAAGTTACTTACAGGTGCCCATTAGCGGCAGTGACCACCTACCATCAGGTGGACTGCATGCTCGTTTGCTATTTCAATCTTATAAAAAAAGTAGCAAACGAGCACGCTGTCCACCTGATGGTAAGTGGTCCCTGCCGCCAAAGGACATCTGTAATCAACTACAAACAAAACATGGATTCCATCTGAAGTCAATCACGGATGCGTCGCTACTCGCGGGGACTATGATGGTCGCTTCATGTGAAAGTGTGCCGGCAACCATACCCTTCCATCGCAACGTTAGATATGCTTCACGCTAGAAATAGGTATGGCGGTGGTACTTCCCCGGTCGAACTACACTGGTTCTACCACCTTCAAAAAATAGTAGCAAACAATAATGCAGTTACCCTAAGTTATACCCTTAAGGACCAAGTTGAACGTCTCTGGTATGTCACCTTTACCACACAAATTATCTTTAAATATGATAATAAAAAATCTGGGTTATATAACAAAACATCGAATCGTTGGTCACTGCAGCCACTTTAATTCGTCAAAACCAACCAATGGACCTAATCGAAGATTAAATCAGAACGTCGTCAACTCATTATTGTCCCACTACTGGACACGGGTCTTCTCTCAGTATGAGAGAGTTTTAGGCCATAGTCCACCGCGCTGGCCAAGTGCGAATTGGTGGACTTCACACACCTCCGAGAACTTTTTTTTTTTTTTAAAAACTCTCGGGTGTGTAGGTTTCCTCACGATGTTTTCCTTCACCAAAAAGCAGTGATAATTAATTTATAATACGCACATGAATCAGTGGTGCGTGGGTTTGAACCTCGGACCTCCCGATCGAGAGGGCAAGTTTCAACCATTAGGCTATCACTGCTCTATCAGAACATAGAACATATATTGTTTCACGCAATTAACATGATGACGTAAGGTATGGTATCGCTATTGAATAAGACAACTTCCTGCCTTCCTTTGGACATTGTTGGAGGCGACTAAGGGAAATAATCCATAGATGAAAAGCAGCTTCTTCCCATGTAACATTAATATATATCGTCAACCCATTATTGTCCCACTGCTGGGCACAGGTCTTTTCTCGGAACAAGAGAGTTATAGGCCATAGTCCACCGCGCTGGCCAAGTGCGAATTAGTGTAACGTTAATATTGACTGTAATTAGTAAAAAACCCCGTTACTGCTGGACATAGGACTGCCCGTCCTATGTCCAGCAGTGGACCTCAAGTTCATGAATAAACGAATATAAAAAAGTTCATATAAATCGATACAAAAACGAACAGCTTTATACAATAACAAAGACAACTGTTTCAAAGCTTGAAATCGTGGTCCGTTCGAGTCTTGTAATCAATTGTTTTGGGCTTAATTTCCAAACATCCAAGGTTGCGGAAATAAGAACATTTCGCAATGTTTACAGTCGGAATTAGTATTCCTGTTACGTTTACCTATAGCTATGTATTTAGTTTTATAGCTAAATTCACTATGTGTATGTTTTTGGAGGAGTAAATCCATACTAATATTATAAATGTGAAAATATGTTTGTTTGCTCCTCTTTCACGTCGCCACATAGCCATTCCATGATATGGTTTATATGCTGGAAGATAGGAAGGCGAAGAGTGACGTAGGCCACTTTTTACCACGCTTTCACACTCCCATGAGAATATCGATGTTTTGTTAGTTGATACATATTTAGTAGTTCCAGACGTTGTTAATAGATGGCGTAAGGAAAATTAATTCCATTACATTTTCTGAATCACGCTATCCAAATGCTAATGTTAATTCCCTTTGACCGTGCAGGCGAAGCCGCGGGTAAGAGCTAGTTACATATAAATCTAAGTGGAACTTATTTGGTGTCATCTACTTTTTTACAACTCTAAAGTAGTAAACGAACTGTAGTCACCCATGATAAGTGACCGCTGCTATCCATAAAGATCTGTAATTAAATTCCTGTATCGGTTTTATCTGAAAAACAGGTGCGTTACTGCTTACAGGAACAAGATACTCGTCTTAAATGTTAGTGAATCGACATCCACGCCGTTCAACTAAAACGCAAGTACTGATTTAAGTTGGATGTAGGCTGTTGTTCCTCCTCGGTCATTTTACGGTAGAGACGTATGGTCGCCAGCTCACATTCAATTGAGGCTCATTTTAATCATATATTATAACTCGAAGTAACGCATTTGTGATGTAGTTTTAATTGACCCCTGTTGAGTATAAATTTATTAACAGGTGTATATGGGTAGCCTGTGACCTCTCTTTTAGGCAGACCACATATTTTCAAATTCAATCAGAAAGAACATACTGCTGTGTAGACGAAGAAAACTCATTAAGTTACGAAACTAAAATCCTCTAGAACAGAAGTCTCAACGTAATATCTAACTTCATAATTGTCTGGAAGTATGTTTGTAGAACAATTTTTTGGCAGATGTTATGAAGAATAGGGTGGTTTGGCTTGAACGCGCTATAACATTAGTCTTCAAAGCGGAATAGCGCCCCTTTGCCGTATTAGTAAGCATTGTTCAGCTTAAAGTTATGAAACACACCCATTTATAAGTAATACAGCCTTAATCATATTTTTATGTATAGGCTATTTGGACATTCAATTAGGTCTGATTTTATTAGTTTTGAGGGTAGAATCAGAGTAGTTCAACCGGTGAAGTACCTCGTAGAAGTAGAATTATAGTCCTCGGGAGTAGGCTTCTGTGTTTGACTTCAGATAGAACAGATGTTTTATGTGAAGTTGCTTTCAGGTGTCCATGGGCAGCAGTGACCACTTACCATCAGGTGAATTGTATGCTCGTTTGGTGAACTGCTTTCCCGTTTGCTACTTCAATCTTATAAAAAACAGTTTCTTATTATATCCGTTATTATAAATAGTACGTCATAGTTCGTTCTCTATGATACCTATGCTAGGCTGATGCCTATGCTTACCCTACAACATCAGTATTGCTTTCTAATCTATAAGGTTTGACAAACAATATAAATTAAAGTTAAAAAAGTCATATATTCTATAATGTATTTATATAAAACATTTTTAAGACTGATAACAAGTAATAATATAAATTCATTCATATTAACATAAACTACATCAACATATATCTATACTAATATTATAAAGAGGAAAACTTTGTATTTTTGTATGTTTGTCATGAATTAACATATTAACTACTGAACCGATTTTAAAATTCTTTCACCATTAGAATGCTACGTTATCCCTGAGCAACATGGCTATTTTTATTACTAGAATATATAAGGCGTCTTTGCTAAAACTTGAGTAATGTGATTCAAAGTGTCATAAATTCTCCTAATTTTTTTTTTCTTTGCATACACTGTGATACATATTGATAATAGAACAAAAAAACGTTCTACAATATAAGAGAACATATCAATATCTACGAAAGACTTGGACACCGCCGCCGCACAATGATCAGTGTACCCTTACGCAGAGCAGTCTTCGCCATTTTTTTTGGACTACTATCCTAATAGCATCAATACCCACTACTTACTATGACTATAGACCAAATCCCCAATGTCCAGGAGTGGTACTCAAATTTATATTAGTTGGTTTATGAAGGTGGTAGAACCAGTGTAGTTCGACCGGGGAAGTACCACCGCCACACCTATTTCTAGCGTGAAGCATTTCTTGCGTTTCGATGGAAGGGTGTGGTTGCCGGCACACTTTTACATGAGGCGACCATCATTGTCCTCGGGAGTAGCAACGCATCTGTGTTTGACTTCAGATAGAACCCATGTTCTGTATGAAGATGATTACAGATGTCCATGAGCGGCAGTGACCACTTACCATCAGGTGGACTGCATACTCGTTTGCTACTTCAGTCCAATAAAAAAAAAAAGATAACATTCTGCTAGTGTAATATAAACAGCTTCAAAATACCTAGTAGGTAGGTAGGTATATTTCCGAAATTAACACTAACACTGTGTAGTTATTAATTATTCAAAATACGGTTCTCACAGTGAACTTACAATTAATCAACTAATTACACAGTATAATAATAATACAGTAAAATAATTATAACAACGTATTTCACACCAAAACATATCGATACCGAAGTAACGACGCAATACTGAACATCACTACAGCAATGTTTCTGAAGTTACAGGTAACGCTTCAAAAACAAACTCTATCGTATTATCTAACCGCAACGACATTTGCTATACAAATTCGTCAATAGATCAACTCTACAAACGAAAGAGGGGCGATTTCCACTCAAATAGACGCGGAAATGAATATTCTGTCTCTATCTAGAGACACAGGAAGTGCGACATACCGGCATAGTTTATTTTCGTTAAATAAATGTTATTTCCTTGCCTTATTATTATAATATATTGTGTTTTATTTAATTTGTCTCAGCTAAGTGATGAATTGTTGATTTTTTTGAAAAGATAAAACATAAAATTATCTCCGTCAACCCACTATTGTCCCACTGCTGGGAACTGTTTTCTCAGAGTTTTAAGTCGTAGTCCCCTGCGCTGGCCAAGTGCGAATTGGAAGATTGTATTAAACTTATTTGCAAGCCTAATTCTCTTATCAACCTATTATTGGCCCACTGCTGGGCACGGGTCTTCTCTCAGAATGAGAGAGTTTTAGGCCATAGTCCACCGCGCTGGCCAAGTGCGTTGGTGGAACCTAATTACCGTATTCTAATTTAGTACTAAAAATATAAGAGCAGTGATAGCCTAAAGGTTGAAACTTGCCCTCTCAATCGGGAGGTCCGAGGTTCAAACCCAGGCACGCACCACTGATTTATGTGCGTATTAAAAATTAATTATCACTGCTTTTCGGTGAAGGAAAACATCGTGAGGAAACCTACACTCCCGAGAGTTCTTTAAAAAAAAAAGTTCTCGGAGGCGTGTGAAGTCCACCAATTCGCACTTGGCCAGCGCGGTGGACTATGGCCTAAACTCTCTCATTCTGAGAGAAGACCCGTGCCCAGCAGTGGGACAATAATGGGTTGTACACATACACACTAAAGGTATAAATTACACTTAAATACATGAATCCATTCGATAATAACCAGCGTAGTCACCGTTATGATGTTACCGTTAACGTACATGTACTGATTTCCAGTGTTTTAACCTTTCAAACAAATATTTTCCATCAAACATACCACGTGATGTAAAACAAAATATGCAAACACTCGATTACATATAAGGTAATCCATATTTGATGTTCCTTTTGTCATAATGTATTTACAAGTCGCATAGAATCCATCCATCCATCCATCAGCCTTTGAAAGTCCACTGCTGGACATAGGCCTCCCGTAATCTGCGCCACTTCGACCGGTCCTGAGCCATCTGAATCCAGCGGTTACCCGCCGTCTTCTTCGGGTCATCAGTCCACCTGGTCGGGGGGCGGCCTGTACTCCTACGAACGATGTGGCCTGCCCATTGCCACTTCAGCTTACTAATTTTGAGAGCTATGTCGGTAATTTTCGTTCTCCTACGGATTTCATTTACAAGTCGCATAGAATAGAAAAAGAAAATATAATTTAAAATATTTCTAATGTTTTGTGACATACTCAATGGAAAATACAAAAAAAAATACTTAAACTCTGTTTAACTGTGTAACTCTGTTGCTGTGGAAGAACCGAGAGACCGAAGCGGTGGAAGCTGCAGGACTATCGAAGTAATTAATAAAATATACTTAACTTCAATAAATATCGCAATTTTGTAATAATGTAATTAACGCCGGGGAAGTACCACCGCCACACCTATTTCTATCGTGAAGCATTTCTTGCGTTTCAATAGAAGGGTGTGGTTGCCGGCACACTTTCACGTGAGGCGACCATCATAGTCCTCGGGAGTAGCAACGCATCTGTGATTGACTTCAGATGGAACCCATGTTCTGTATGAAGTTGATTACAGATGTCCATGGACGGCAGTGACCACTTACCATCAGGTGGAATGCATGCTCGTTTGCTACTTCAGTCAGGTAAAAAAAAAACGAGCCTGCATGTGTGGTAAGAAGACACTGGCACCCAGAATTTTGTGATAAGCCAGAAAAAGACATAAGAGAATGCGTAAAGAGTCGAATCTCAATTCGATATTATTTAGGCCTAGATTTTTTAAATTCATTTCATTAAAAAAATACAGACACGACCAGTAGAACCAGTGAAGTTCGCCCGGGGAGGTACCACCGCCACATCTATTTATAGCGTGAAGCATTTCTTGCGTTTTGATAGAAGGGTGTGTTTGTTGGCACACTTTTTATATGAGGCGACCATCCTAGTCCTCGGGAGTAGCAACGCATCTGTGATTGACTTCAAATATAATCCATGTTCTATATGAAGTTTGTTTCAGATGTCCATGGGCGGCAGTGACCACTTACCATCATGTGGACTCGTTTGCTACTCCAATGAGATATAAAAAACATGTTTCGGATTATTTACAATTTTTTTTTAAGTATTTATGGATGTTTTTGTTATTCTTACATTAAATTACGAATTACATTACGGTTTTAATGAAAAGTGTGATTTGTATTATACTTCCTAACTACTAAAATATTTCTCTCAAGTACACGCTGAAATGAAATATTCTGACTCAGTGTCCTGATATAAATAAGAACTGCCATAACTCAACACTGTAGATTATAACTAGAAATTGTACACTCTTTAAAACAACTTGCTTTATCCGTGACTATAACATCCTTTAGAAAATATATCTTTATATTAAAGTTATGAAAACATTATTGTCTATTTCATAATAATAATAATCTGTCGAAACGTAGTTAATGCAATTCCCTATGTGGAGTAGGCCTATTTTAAAACTCGAACATTTTTATTCAATCTTATGAAGTCATTTTCTTGTAGGTATAATAACATTTAATACGCATTTTATTTCAACAACGTGAAATACGGAAGTTAAATAACATCATTGAACGATTAAAACACTACCAGTTAATCCATAAAGAGAACATAAAAACCTCATCGAGATAAATATTTATAAAGAAACAAAGAAATCGCATTCAACGAGCTGAGCTGAGAAAATCGAGATGGCATACAGCGGTCTTCCGAACGGTTAACGCCTTACAAAAAGATCATAGCGATTTCACAATATGCAACATTTGCGTTGCTATGAGGAAAGCTTAGGCACTTATGCGCAATTGAAATGATCTACGGGTCATGTATTTCTTTATTAATTTGTTTTTTTTTAATAATAATAATAATTTATTTAATTCACAAGTTTGGAAAATTAGGACGTGGCTAAACATTATGTAGGCATAAAAAATCTCCTATATCATCAAACTTAAGTATAACAATCAATAGCAATGTACAAAAATACCTAATGGCTGAACTGAAGTTAAATGATTAATAAAATTATTTAATTAAATATCTCTCATAGTCTAATCATCTCCACAAATTCCTGTGGAACTCCCAAGGAATTTATTTCTAAATGTAGCTAATACAATCTAAGCTTAGTTCAAAAATAGCAATAGGTATAGAAACAATAAAGACAATTTACAAGTAAATGCTAATTTAAAATATATTATTAACAAAACTACACCTAAACCAAACTAGATTCGAATTAAATTAAAGTAATAAATAACTGTATCCTAAATCCTTTACAGTAGTTTCGCTTTGATCTCATTTAATTAAAAACTTAGCGTGAAAAACAATACGATCGGTGCCGGCCGCTCTAAACAAAACCTAAGCCCTCTAAAAGCGCGCAAAGCGACCCCGGCCGGTGCGCCTGCCGAAAAAAAATACAAAATAAACGCACAAGTACGTATACTCGTAATCTAACCCGCGGCGTCACATCGCAGCCTCCCAAAAACCCGTACCTACCTACTCGTATATTCATTTCCGTTTCGTTAATACCGCATACTTTTAACTGTCTAACTAGGTGGGAGGGGGCCCCCGACCCCCTGCCCCACGCCACTACTTACACGCGGTAGGCGCAACTTTTATAATACTACGTACTCGGGCGCTTTTTAACGAACCCCCCTCGAGGGGTCGCCACCTGCCACGCATACCGAAAAATACGCAAAACGGGGGGTTGGGGGCCGCTGTACCCCCCCGGTTAGAAGTGGCCGTATTTTGCGTATTTTTAAATTATTCTCCACATGCGGGTGTTTGTGATGTTTAGTTCGAATTTTTTTCCTCTCCGTATTCGCATTATCTGTGGCCGCCGCGATGAATGTTGTACACAATCCTCGTGGAACTTCCGCGCTCCGCCATTTTACAAATATTTAAGCATTTTTACAAGCAATTTTTTAATCTCTCGCGCGAACTGTGAACCTTTTGTCCAAGAAACTAAAATTCTATGTCAAAACATAAATTTCAAGCGGCGCTGTATTTTAAAGAGATAGAAATAAGCTTCTATACAATACAATGCTGGGAAAAAATAAAGATTTTATTTTTATATCTTGAATGTTTATATTAAATAGGTATATACCTACTTATTATCCGGTATTTTTATCAACACGAATTTGTGGACATTAAACTATCATTTATCAATTACATTTACTTAATTTTATTTTAAATAAAACCAATTAAATACAGAAGAATATTACACGCTTAATACGATGTACACATAAACATCATCAGTTTAATAAGACGTCAATTATTGTCAATGAAACTAAATATAATTACAAAACTCAATTATATTTCATACAATCTTAAAACCTTCCAAACTATGCACAGCCGAGATGATTGTAATAGAAACAATCCGCCCGCCTACGAGACGTCCGCCCTGGGCTTCAGTAAATTCAGATTGAAGGATCCATTAAAAGCTATTTGCAGTTATATTCCGGGAAAGTTTTATTAAGAAACTGACATTTATATCAAGAAATATTTGAAGGAATTTCTGCGGTATTCAATTATGTCTTTCTTACTATTATAATATAACTAATCCGTAAACTTTGCTAGTTAGACTACTGTAGGCATTATTTTATTAATTCACTTTTTACCTCAGTTGTAGTATAAACTTTCTTTTAATGAATCTGTGTGTGTATTGTATATTTATTGAAAATAAAAACACTTAATTACTTAAATTATATAATTCTCTTATATTCAGAATTCTAAAAAAATAAGTGCCTAAGTAATATATTCAATGTAGAACACTAAACTCAGCAGCCTTTGAAGTTTTCACAAATACGAATAAGATATCGCATGAAATCCAACTTACACATTGATAATTAGAACCAGTTTAATACACTAATTATACAATAATTGAATAAAAATATCAAACACATTCTAATAAATAATAATAAAGTAAAATTAAATAAACGATAACATATAAAAACAATAACAAAACTTAGTTCTATAAACGTGTTGTTTTATTTCTCACTTTACATGACTATTAAATATTATATTTCGAAAACATTATAATATATAACCCAAATTTACAATTTATTTACTAAAATTTACAATTATAATAAAAGTAATATAAATTATTATTTAATATAGTTCTATATATATTTTAGTATGAGTACATTTACAATATACTAGTCTCAAGTAAGTACACCAGACATTGCCCAGTTCCATTTTTTTTTTATTGTTCATATACCCCACAGTGCCCATCAGGTTAAAAGTATACACCAAAAATGTTAATTGGATTGCTTAAATAGAGTTGGAGATAATACGGTAGCACGTTTATTTAAACTAATAATGTGCCCAGTGATCAAAATTTGACAATAATCATAAAACCACAAAACTATATTGATATCTCTAAAGCAAGAAAAAATCGGATAACAAAACCAAAGAGAAGGTACTACTAACTTTGCCTATTTATATATATAGATATAATCTTAGACATATAGTGTAATATAATATTATAGTTAAAGCTTAGGACTATTATTAAGACTTAAACTTTAAGTTACAAATAACAATTCCTGTGAGTTATGGCACAATCTTGAATTCTTTATGGTACACGAGTTATTTAGATGGATTGTCATTTTAATTAATGGCTACTATGTTAATCCTCGAGAGTAGCAACATATCTGTCATTGACATTTCCAGTATTAAGTTACGTACAGATTTTAAAATATAAGATAGAAGTAGCAAACGACCATGCAGTCCACCTGGGAAGTGGTCATTGTCACTCGTGGACATCTGTAAGCAACTTCAGTGTGCCGGCAACCACACCCTCCATCGAAACGCAAGAACTACTTTACGCTAGAAATAGGTACATATAAAAAGACTAAAAACAACCAACAGCTTAAACAGTCGATGTTCTGAAGCTAAACTCTAAATAGGTAATCTATTCATTAAAAAAGTAAAAAGACAAAAACATATGAAAAGATAATCTGTTCACATGTTTTTATTTTTTATGGTTGGAAATATACTTATATTGTAATCGTTCAACGAAATCTACAAAGACTTGTTTGTGAGGGAGATGAACTATTGTCCTTTCATATTTTCATAAAATTTTACAGAGGAATTCCTGGAACACAACATCGATAAACATTGAGTATCCCAAGTGGGTACACGAGGCATAGCTTTTATTATTAATTACGATACCTTTATAACCTTACTACTGGTGTTTAGGAAGGAAAAAATAGACTATAGTCGACATTGGTCAAGTGCAGATTGTTTATTAGAACACATATATTAGAAACATTAGAGTCCGTTACGAAAATCGCGACCGGACTGAAAAATTCTTAACTTCATTACGATAGTTTTCGTTGACGTTTACGTGGGTGATAATTTTGTAACTATAACACGCTTTTTACACTCATAGCCCCACACTAGGATTTTTCCTGTGTCGTGAGTACCATGGACACATACAAAGACGGGCACACAAACACCCAGACCCAGAACAGGAATCTAAACTCATTCAGATACCTGTCTAGCCAGGAATTGAACCCGGAACCCATTGCTCGTCAGACCGGTATGGTAACCACTCGGCCACGCGGGTCGTCAATTATAAATAATTTATTCGCATTGTTCTTCTTCTTTCTTAATAATATAAATAAATCAATATCAAACGATAAAAAACAGAAAGAAATAATAGATATAATATAAATTGGACATAATAATTCTTAGAAAGTGATTGTATTACAGACGAAACTAACTACTACTACTACTACTACTACTACTACTACTACTACTACTACTACTACGAAAGCTAAACAAATCTAGTAACGAAAACATGAAACAAAACAACATGAAGATTCCTCGTAAATCTAGCAAAATGCCTTACGGAAAATACTCATGATAAATGTATTAAGTGCAGTTCGAAACGCGAGCCATTTGCCACCCTTCTAAATCCACCCTGCAAATTAATCTACAAATGTACACTACACTCAAGCACTGTAAACTTTTTTGAAGAACACAATATTGTGGTTTGATTTTAAAATAAACTCAGGCTAAGATATGGTATAAGAAATATATCAAACTTTAAGATATGTTTTTATATAATATGGTACAAAAATATATCAAACGTGATTCAATCTACATATATATTGTGATTATTATTATCGTGAAACAGAAACTAAGGATCCATTTTTAAGATACTTGTTGCAGATGGAGGAGTATGAAATTAAGCACGGTTATAGTTGATGTAGAGAAGGATTTGGGAATGCTATTTTTTCAAATAATGCATAAAACATACATAAAATCAACTAAAAACACATTACACACACTACCTTGCATTTGACACAAATACATTTATTTATTTATTTGCTTATGCACACACATAGAAATCAAATACAATGAGAACTTAAAATTAACATTAAGTGCAAAGGTACTGCTTATTTCTAATGAAATCTCTTCCAGCGGCATACATATATAATAAACGAAATAAACTAATTTAAATATTAATACAATTTGATTGAATTTGAGGAATATTTGTGCTACTTTGAACAATATCAAGCTTAGTTTTTGAGTTAAACTACGGTCGAATTTGCGTCGCGTTGGGTGACTAATAATAAAACGTCACTTAGTTCCCATGGAAACAAAATAGGAAAAACTGATCTGATGGTATTGCAAAAGCCGTAAAGCGGAGTATGAGAGGTGAGGGTGGGATTTCCGTCATGTTCGCCTGACAGCCGCCGCATTTCCTTAACAACCTTATTTTCATATTCTTGGTAACTGTTTCCACGGTCTCGGTAAGGTTACTTTTTCAGATTTATTTATTTCCGTAGTACTCCATGTGAATATAAAAAAATGTATTTTACAATATTTAAGTGCCTCTGCATGCCTAATATAAAACAAAATCGCTTCCCGCTGTCCGTCAGTATGTATGCTTAGATCCTTAAAACTACGCTACGGATTTTAATACAGTTTTTTTATTAGATAGAGTGATTCAAAAGGAAGGTTTTTATGTATAGTACATGCATAATATAGTGGAGGAACACTGATAATTTTAGATTTTTGACTTTCAGGCGGAACGAAGTTCGCTGTGTCATCTAGTGCATGATAAAGACGTTATTTTTTGGAGAGTTGGAGTCATTAAACCATTGAACAGTAACAACGAGGCAAAAGGCAAATAAACTAAACTAAGGGAAAAGTAGAATATCTACGGTGGTGGCCACTTACCAGTGTAGGCGTGTCACCTATTTCTAGCGTGAAACATTTCTTGCATTTCGAGGGAAATGTGCGGTTGCCGGCTCCCTTTTATATAAGGCGATCATAGTCCTCGGGAATAGCAACGCATTTGTGATTGACTTCAGATAGAACCCATTATCTTTATGAAGTTGATAGTAGATGTCCATGAACGGCAGAACCACTTACCATCAGGTGGAATGCATGCTCATTTGCTTAATCACAAGATATATTTAATCGCTAATAATTAATTATTTGTGATTAAGTACATCTTATATAGTAAAAGTACTTGATCTAATATTATACACATATACATACTATATTTTCTTTGGAAATTATCTTAAAACGCTCGTATCTTAAGTAAAGTTAAAATACAATCGAGGGAATTGAGTTAAGATATTCAGAATATTCAAATATATTAGATATCTAACAAATCTGGAATGAGGTCATATTTTTTTCTTATAAATAAAAACAGCAAATTTAAATAGAGATGTACAAAACCAAAGACATACAATATTACTTTGAAGATATAATACAAAAACAAATAATTCGACACAAAATAAGTTAATATATAACAATACGAATATCAATATATTATAACAAAGTTATAACAGTAATACAGCAACACAGCATAAACCTAATACGACAAAGAACCGTTATTGCCCGCCCCATGGAAACGCGCGCTCCGTTGCAATGTGACAGATGCTAAAATCAACAAGCTAGTGGCGTGAAATCTGTTCACTGCTTTGAAGCGTTTAGGATACAGTAGAGAGCTCCAGTTAGTTTGGAACGTTGAAACGTATTTGTTTGGTATGTTATAATCGCTCTATTATTGCGTTGTTATAGAAATCTTACGCTCTATTTCTTTGTCTTATCTATGTACCTATGCATTGGGTATGTCTTTGTTAATAAAGAGATTCTACAGCGGAAGTCTATGGAAAAAATAGATTGGCTAGTCTTTGATTTATTTTAGTTTAGTTAGTTTTTGAGATTCTTATTTTTTCTGCTTGTGTGCTCAGGGGAGTCAGGAAAAAAACCGTTTAAAGGACTTATCCGTTCAGGTGTATGACAAGGAAATACTGAGTCTATATCTCAAAATATACGTTCATATATTTATGTAAATACGTAAGGATACACAATTATGAATAATAGTTGCAGAGCCGAAACTTATAAAGCTAGAATCAAGTAAATTGGACACTGGATTAATTTATGACTCTTAGGAAGTTATTCCTCCTGCATAAAATGTCGCACGCCAGCGCTAATTCTTTGATACAAATCTGAGACTATTAAGTTATATAGCTTTAGATAGAAATAAGGCAAAAACATAACAATATTATGAAACGACTAGTGTATCTAATTGTTAATTTTATTTCTTGCCACAGGCAGTAAAGACCTGGCATTGTCAAGACTTCCTAAGAACTAAGACAATTAAAAAAACACACACACGCTTTGTACACTCACAGCCCCACACTAGGATTTGCTCCTGTGTCGTGGGTACCATGAATACACACAAGACGAATACACAAACACCTAGACCCAAAACATGAATCAAATTTCATCATTCAGGTACTTGTCTGGCCGGGAATCGAACCCGGAACCCATTGCGAGTCAGACTGGTATGGTAACCGCTCAGCCACGCAGGTCGACAAAAATTACATGCAACATAATAGAATTTCTACTAGCGGTCGGTCACAGATGTGTCACTACTGATAAAGTTGTAATTCATATAAGTGTCTCTCCCTCACCCCTTTAAATAAAATACAACAGAGCCTTAAACTGCTTATAAGGAAGCAATAGGTGATAGTGCTACGAACTCGAATTGAAAGCTTACTTGTTACATTATGTAGTATTTAGATATTTTTTTAGTTCTCGGAGTATAAAAAAGTTCTCGGAGACGTGTGAAGTCCACCAAGTCGCACTTAGCCAGCGCGGTGGATTATGGCCTAAACCCTCTCATTCTGAGAGAAAACCCGTGCCCAGCAGTGGGACAATAATGGGTTGACGAGAGACGAGAGAGATTATTTTTGGTGTAATCAATATTTTTAGTGAAATTGTGGCAATTTGAGTTATCCCAGTATTTGTAAGTGCCTATTGCTGCTCACGGACATCTGGTATCAACAAAACAAAAGTTTCGCATGAAGTCGCTAAAAGATATGATGACTTCTGATGATTGACAAGATCACCTATAATATAATTGAAGTTACTTTAAAGATAATGTAATGCTTCAATTACAGTGTCAATTACATAATTTAATTATTTATTTCTATTATTTTAATTAGGCATTACATTTTTTTCTATCGTAAAGCAATTTATTGCGTTTCGGTGGAAGGGTGTGGTTGCCGGCACACTTTATTATGAGGCGACATTCACTGTCTTTGGGAGTAGCAACGCATTTGCCATTGACTTCAGATAGAACCCATGTTCTGTATGAAGTTGATTACGGATGTCCATGGGCACCGAAAAGCAGTGATACTTAATTAATAATACGCACATAAATTCAGAAAAATCTGTGGTGCATGACTTTGAACCTCAGACCTCCCGATCGAGAGGGCAAGTTTCAACCATTAAGCTACCACTGCTTTATTAGGACATCTATTATCAACATCATATAAACTAGGGGTTCTATCTGAAGTCAATTACAAGCGTCGCTCCTAAGGACTCGGTTGGTCGTCAAATTAAAAAGGAACCGGCAACCACAACCTTGCACCAAAACGCAGGAAATGCTTCACGCTAGAAATAGGTGTGGCGGTGATACCTCCCCGGTCCGTTATACATTCTAACACCTTTTCGTTATGTATTTTATATACGTATTTTATAATAATACATGGTAATTTGGCTCTGGTGTATAATTTACGATGCCATAAATATTTCGTTTCGATATTTTAATGGGACAATGTGTGACGGCTCCTAATTTCTCCGTGACCGAGTTGCCGTTTGACCCAATTTCTCATCAAAGGAAAAAGAGGGAAATCTTTACAATGTGTGTTTCCTTAATTTTATTATGAATGTATTAATTTGATGTAATTTTGAGTATTGAATTCGTTCGTAACTTGAAAATGAAATGTTTTGAATAGGGGTCGTCAGTGAGCGGGAAATAAAATTTAAAAAGGCTGTTGATTGGATACGCATGAAACAAATATGTATAAGTGATTTTTTTGTAAAAAAAGTAAATTGGAGTATTTCAGAGAGGTCTCTAAATAGTAATGAAGTTAACTATAATCTGACGAACGAAAAAAACATACTTTAATATCAGTTTTATATACAAGAAAATAGTAATTATTTAATTTCATTGCTTAACTATTACATTGGCACCTTTTTGTTCATAATATATTCTGCATACATACCTATGTTCAAAGATATAAATAATTGAGTTTAAGATTGTGTAAGGAGAATTCTAATAAAGGAGACGTTTCTCTTACTTAGACAATTGTTACGTGTAAGTCTCTTAAAATATTTTATCCAGTACTAAAGTATATAAAGTATAAATGTGAAACTATTTTTAATGACGTGTGTGATATGAAGTATCGCCTAATCAAAGAGATTCAGTTATGATTCCCGTTGTGTATAAAAGTAATTAATTCTGATAAATAATTAACGAGCATCTAGTTTTTAAACAAGATCTATGTTTTCGTTTATACTTTTTTGCACCTAAGAAATGAAATGTCTTTATTTTGCATAGGCCTACGGAGGCACTTACAAATTGTCAGTTACATTTTTTTTACACTACCACCGGATCGGAACACGACCTCAACTGAGAAGATCCGGCAAGAAACTCAGTGGGTTGTCTGTTTTCTTTGTATATCTTTTTATATTGCCATATTGTTTTTATTATGTGTGTTATACGAGATACCAAGGGTTGTACTATAAGAGTAGCTTTAGTTAAATAGTTTATGTACCATTACGCTCTCAACATACCCACTAGATTAAACACAGCAGTAAACTTCCAAAAAAAACGAAAATCCAACAAAAAACGTAATTACAGCGTACATTACCCGTTTAAATTAAGAGTTACTTATGAAAAAGCGTACACAGCCGCGTTCCCGCTCCACAAAGACAGTTGCCCCCACCCCCGAATTACCATCCCAAAAAATCCAATACCGATAGCTGTGCATATGTAAAAAACCAATTCTATATTAACTTGATCACATTTAACATATACGCTGTGTATGTGTGGTGATGTAGGCGTCACATAGGGGGTGATTAAAAATCATGACATGCGCAGAGTAATTTAAAAACTACCGGAGGCTGGGTTAATTTTTAAGTATTGATCAAAAATTGCGTATATGTTCACGTGTACTTATGTGAGGTGGGTGGCTGGGGGCGCGCGGCTCGTGCGTGAATTAGATTTTTTCTGTCGGAAATTTGTCATTAGAAAGTTCTATTGTGCGAGCTGATATTTCGACTTCGTATGGGGTACGTTTTGAAATTAGCTTGTAGGGTTATGCCTACGCTTTGTACTCTTCAGTTAACAAGGCTGGATGTTTGACATGGAAATCGCGTTGGAAAAATTTGTTCTACATATTATGTTCGTTATTAAATAGGCTTGTGCGTGGTTTAGGTAATTGTTTATCGCAAGGAAACAGAATGACTTAAATATAAGTCGAATAAATAGAACGGGAGGCATTTCAAGATAGGTTACAAAACAATAATCTGCTATCATTAAATACTTTAAGATTATTTATCACGTTCTCCCTATAAAAATCTTATTATATTTTAGAATACTTAGTATTACTTATATTTCATTTTACTTTTAGTCCATAGTTCGTTGACCAATTCGCACTTGCCTAGTGCGGTGGACTATGGCCTAAACTCTCTCATTCTGAGAGAAGATCTGTGCCCAGCAGTGGGACAATAATGGGTTGTACCTATACCCCATAGTTCGATTCCCAGATGAAGAACTTTAGAATTAATAAATACTATCATTTGTTTTAACGGCAAAGACAAACTTTACAAGAAAATACGTTCTTAAAAACAAACAAAATTTTAAGTAGTAGGTCAAGCAATTCCAGTTTGACCAGCGTGGTGGATAATAGCCTAAATTCTTCTCATTCTTAGACAAGCGTAAAGTCGGGCATTTAAATGATGTTTATGATAAAACCATGCCCTGCTTTTAAAGTAACAACAACTTAAGACTGAAAATAAATTAACGATAAGTAGAAGAGAGTAGTTTTGGGTACTTTAAAATGCTTTCGCCGGTCCAAAGTATTCTATAAAGCAGTGGTATCAATATGTATCACACCTCTGTCGGATAAGAACAGTGTTAAATGCTGCTTTGTTCTGAAGACCAGGGTAAGTCCTCGGAAGTACAAACACATCTGCACCATCCTGTGCCAACCTTTAGTGTGACTCGGTTTTTATCTTTGAACTAGTTGACCCGGCGAACTTCGTTCCGCCTAAAAATCAAAAATCTAAAATTATCAGTGTTCCTCCACTGTATCATGCATTTATTATACATAAACACCTTCCTCTTGAATCACTCTATCTATTAAAAAAACTGCATTTAAATCCTTAGCGTAGTTTGTAAGATCTAAGCATACATAGGGACAGACAGCGGGAAGCGACTTTGTTTTATACTATGTAGTGATGATGACAAATGTCCATGGGCCAAAAGTAGTTTACAATTAGATGGACTGCATGCTTTTGCTACTCCTTTATACAGAAAATGGAGTGTTACTTTTACATTTCGTTTAGATCTTTCCACCTACCTACCACCTAGGTACTTTCAAGCTTTCAAACCGATTTTCTGTGAGGTCAACCTCAGAGCACTATTAAATTAAGATAAGATCGTTTTGAAGATAATTAAAGGTATCCTCACATGAAAATGGGCAGTTAACCATTGTTAATGACGTGCACATTTCCACCAACGAACCTCTAACACTGACAGACTGATTAATCCGCTTCTTTTTAGGCCAAATGAAATGGAATATATTTTTTTTTTTATTTGGCTGAAGTAGCAAACGAGCATGCAGCCCACCTGAGGTAAGTGGTCACTGCCGCTCATGGACATCTGTTATCAACTTCATACAGAACATGGGTTCTATCTGAAGTCAAACACAGATGCGTTGCTACTCCCGAGGACTATGATGGTCGCCTCATGTAAAAGTGTGCCGGCAACCACACGCTTCTATCGTAAATATTACGTAAATAACTTTATCCTATCTTATCGTAGTAAGACATAAATAAATTTCTTCCGAAATAAGAAATATGTGATAAAATCATCTTTTATAGTAAAAAACTACATTACATAGTGTAAAAACAGTGCACAACGCACGCGAAACAAAACTAGAAATATTCAGTGGATTTCAAAAAATTTTCCGCGAGCTAATTACCAAAACCGAAACAATACATTATTGCCAGCATCCAGTACAATGTCATTCTTCCAAAAAGCCCCAAAAAAGCCATTCAACCCCTTTCATGTCTCGTCGTACCTAAGCCTTTTGTCATATTCCAGTATCTCATTGTCTCAGTAGCGAGTACGGAATGAAAGCTACTGAATGCTGAAACAAATTCTTTCGGAATATCTTAATGTTGTAAAACATTAAAAGCTGTACTTTGTTGAATATATTTTGATGTTTGGTGATGGGAAGGGAGATAGAAGCTTGGAGAAGCTTGGAACATGAGAAAAATAAACAAAAAAGTAATAAAACACAACATAATTCAATACTTAATCAATTCTCCTTCTACATATATTATCGTGTTTAAACTTAAAGAATGACGTGCTACGAAGTGGTAACTGTCGTCCATGGACGCCCAGTATACAATGAAAATAATATTTTAATCAGAATTTTCCTTAAGGGGATAAATCTTATACTCCTCTCAATCGGTGAGAAAGAAACAGATAAGCTGGTTAGATTTAGAAAAAAGGATGAAAATATAATTGCGTTTTGGTACAGCGCATAAACTCATATTAGGAAATTTATGATTATGAAGTAGTAAGCGAGCATGCACCAACCAATTCGCACTTGGCCAGCGCGGTGGACTATGGCCTAAACTTTCTCATTCTGAGAGAAGACTCGAGCCCAGCAGTGGGACAATAATAGTTTGACGAGAAGCGAGCATGTAACCAAATGCAATGCAAGATAAAAGAGTAGATCATATTCTAACTGAACTCAATCACAGTTGCTTTGCTTCTCTTCTGTTTGTATAGTTAATTAGATATTAGTCCAATAAACGCAATACCTACGTCTTCATTATCTGTAATTAGTATAAAATAATCCACCTTATACAGCAAAATAACATATAAAACAAAACAACACATCACTTTTCTAATACCCCATTCAGTGCTTTTATGCAAGCGTACCCAAAGATTGATTTAAAGCGAACATGTAGGAGGCTTTTAACTTTGATCTCGCCCTTCGCATGCCCTCACAGACCCTCTGCTTTGATAACTATCGCTCTTCCCGTTCTATCGCACAATGGCGATAGAGCTGTAGTGGCTACTTAGTTCCGGTGAGAGGAAACAGTGCAATTTAACTGCTGTGAATTTCAGATTTTTTATTCTTCGTGTTTAACAATTAGAAGTAATGCTTTCTACACACGGAATCGCAATCTAGTCTGTGTCCGTTTGTACAGTTTTTTAGAACAAATACCCTATTTACTGTAAAGTAATAAACTTTAAAATTTAATAGATTTATTACAATAGAATATAAATATTTTTTTTGTTTATTTTATTTATACTACCCTTTACACGCAAACTCTGTGCTTATTGTAATGTACATCTACTTTGTGAGATTATTTTTTAATATAGTTTATATTATGAAATAGTTGACCCGGCGAAATTCGTTCCGCCTAAAAGTCAAAAATCTAAAATTATCAGTGTTTTTCTACTACATTTTACATGCATCTTTTTCTTCTTCTTGACTTACTCTATCTATTAAAAAAACTGCATTAAAATTCATAGCGTAGTTTTAAAGATCTAAGCATACACAGGGACAGACAGGGAGAAGCTACTTTTATACTATGTAGTGAAATAGCAAACGAGCATGCAGTCGATCTGATGGAATGTGTACAAGACGACATTGCAAAAAACCCCAGATAAATTCAGAACTGCACCAGAGGGTGGCCACTCACTGAGGACTAGACATACCTCGACCATACACGTGTTTTGCCACACCCTTCAGATCATAACACAGCAGTGCATAACACTGTAGTTCATATCACTGTTAATGCTAGGAAGAAATAGGTATAACGTAGGTACTACTTCCAAAGTAGAATTACAGAGATTTCTGCCACGTATAAACGTACATTTTATAAATTACAAAATAATACAAATTAAGATTACAAATTAAGATTTAACGGAGGATAATAACGTGACGAATATAACGTACAATAGTAAAATATTGAGCACATTCAAACAACTAATAAAGCTACAAATCCCGTTTGACCGCCCTTTATTTACACACTAAGAGACCTCAACACTCAACACAACTCACCTCAACACAACAATATTTATCGTTGCTTATACATAGTACAATGCCACTATGAGAGCTTAGTGTTACAACCTATTTGTCGAATAAATGTAAGATAGCTATAAAATATCAAAGGCACCAATTTTAACAATAATACATGCTAAAACTACTCTAGTTCGTATTCTACATACCTTTCACATGCTGTAATAGACATAGACCTTTCCAAATATGGGTGTGATTGCTGGCACACTTTTATATGAGGCGACCAACATATTCCTCGGGAGTAGCAAAGCATCTGTGATTGACTTCAGATAGAACCCATGTTCTGTATGACGTTAATTACAGATGTCTATGAGCTCCAGTGACCACTTACCATCAGGTGGACTGCATGCTTGTTTCCTACATCAGTCAGATAAAAAAAAATAGGTGCTACTGCAAGCGGCCTGCTGAACGCAAGCCTTCTTTTGGACATCACCCCTGATCGGAAGTTAAACTGTAATCTTTGCGCATATTTTTATTAGTCTTATTTACTTCGTCGTACTATATTACTTACTATTGCGTTACATTATGTAACGCAGAACTTCTACCGGAAGTCATCAACAGATGAAATGAAATGTTTTTATTTTGCATAGGCCTATGGAGGCACTTACAAATTGTCAGTTACATATATATATATATTTTACACTACCACCGAATCGGAACACGACCTCGCCTGAGAATGATGCGCTGCCTCGTCTAAGTATGTACCTTATATATCAGTCAGCCGGAGTACAAATATTGGGAATAGATTCCTTACATTTCACTCTTTGTTAGGAGCCATTTAGCGACCTCTATTTTACGGCAGTTGATTCTTCGAGCGACCTAATACCGCTTTATTATACTATTTTTATGTATGACACCTTTATAAATACCAGTTCATGAAATGTATTTATTTTCTATAGACATACGAGAGCACTAATTGACAGTATTTTTGTAATTTTTATTTTAATTTCTTTACCTACTTCCTCGTTTGTCGTTCACACAACCCAAGGCATTTAATGATTCTTCAAGCTCTTCAATGTACCCTATCCATTATGATCCATGCGGACAGGAATATTTATGAAACGCATAGATCATTAAACGGCATATTTAAATTTGTTCATTGGCAAAATCAAAAAAGACGTACAATTAAACGTTAAATTAGATAAAATAAAAAAATAATTAATATTTCATTTCCGGTGCGTCTAAAGATGAGGAATCGATAAGTGTTCGTTGAATTTAGAAAGAAAAGAGACAGGAACATTGGTTGTATAATTTAGCGTTGATATTATTTCATGAATCGCCTCTCTCGGCTCCTGAAACATAATTATGAAGGTACAATGAAAATATTTGTTTTTGCGTAGGCGCTCTACGTCGTAGTACTACGCTACGAGCTACGTCTTGCCGTTTCTTCCGTAGGTCGTTAACGCGGCGCCCAGTCACTGAACAAGGCCTGAATATAAATAGCCTTACAATTATTATTAGCCAAATACAAGTAATCCTGATTGAGCACTTTTCAGAGCTGAAAGATAACACCCGCGGTTTGATTCACGAAAGATTTAATTTGGCTGCAATAAATCTATTTCCTTGTTGTTGATCATTGTTTTTTTTGTTGACATATAATAAAAATATATTATTTTGTAAAAAGATATGTATACATAGAAAAGGTAATATCAATTTATTATACTTTATTAAAAACAATTGTTTCACGGTTTATTTTGCGTTATTAGTAGGTTTCATTTTCTCTTTAAAACCAATGTTTCAGCTCGTTTAAGTAATTTCTCTCACCCTTAAAGTCTAGAAGTGAAATTGTTTTTTTTAGGTAATATCAACGAATTATCTTTCGATTTTATTTAAGCTAGATGGCATTTTTTGACATATATTTTATAATGTTTCAATTAGTTGATACAAAAAGCCGTTAATCTTTGAGATAGTAGAACTTCGTTATTCAAGCCTACCACCACCTCTCAAATAATTTTACCTAACAACAAGTGTTAAGGGGTTTATTTGAAATGTATAGCAATTCAGACACATATACGAAATATTTTAACTTAGTTCGCAGGATTCTAATCTTACATCTGGAGTTAATTATACAGGTTATCCAATTATCCACCAAATCCAATTATCCACCAATTATCAGGTAGACTGCAAATTTTAGGTACCTCAAAGATAATAAGAATCTTTTTACATTAGTTAACAAATTTAATGCAAATTGGAATATGACTCATAAGTGAGCAACAATAAAATTCAAGCGAGCACATGCATTTCGGAAAACTTTTCATTAAGCACGCCGTTTTTAAGGTTTTTAACCGCTGAAAAGGCTGCTTCCAGATTTCGACTCGTAAAGTACCTGTATCTAGCATGCGAGCTTACGTTAAGCCGTGTGTGGACAAACCCGAGTATCAGCCAACAAAAGAGCGGGGCATAAAATTTAATAATTACACAAACCATGCTCATAGTTGTGCGAGTGTAATGACGAAAAAAAAGTGTATCGCTCTCTTTGCAGGGAGCATCGCCCCATACCGCCGCGAAATTTTTCGCCTCCCTCGTCCGCGTTCGTTTAGCGAGATTCGATCCCGCAATCAGGGGGTAGGGGGGCATTTTTTGGCCTCCCCCTCCCACACCATCGTAAATTGAAGCATATAATTTTTATTACGGCGCTGTCGTGTGAGTTCCCCGGCGAGTTGTCAAAATGCGATACGAATCCGATGCCCCGTTTTTATCTTAGTTTCCTCGCAAACCCTGAAAGCCTAGACGGAAGAAGGAAAAGGAATAATTAAAAAGCTACACTTGAGCCTATCCGCAGGCTCGCCAGACCGGACAAAAGAATGCACGAAACATTTAATGGTAAATTGAAGCAACACTTCATTATGGCTGCAATTGCTTTAATTAGCTAATACACGTGCCAAAAACCTTCGTTCGTGTTGGAATTAACGAGATACTATCTTTTCACTCTTAAAATAATAAGTAATTGAACTGTATTATTCAAAAATATTACTTGGGATTTTGTAAAAAAATAGTTTAATAAATTTGGAATGTACCTATTAATTTAATATTTCCTTTTTAATGATTATTATAACACTTTATACGGTTAATACTAACATTCATTGTATTATGACAAAAAAATAATAATAAAACTTATAAAGTATAACAATAGTTTTATAAAAAAGTCGATGAAGTGTCCTAATATTTCAAATTTTTGATAAGATGTTAATAAAGTATAAATTTTCTCACCAAAATAAATATATTTCATAAAAATGGCAAAATACTAATGGCTGCTACCGACGCTATTGATGAAATTGAAATATAAACTTCAATTAGTTTAATTAACATTCTATTTTATATTATTCAATTGTGTCCAAGAATCATCTTTCATCCAAAAATAAAATATTAGGGAAATATGATTGTCTTCTCATACATACATCTCAAGCTCAGTAGGATTAGACCACTGAGTAATTAATGTAAATCAAGAATCAAGGATGAATCCAGAGTATCAGCTAACCTACAAAATTTTATGAAAATTGCTCCAGCCGTTTACAGTGAAGAAGTAAGAAACATACACACTGACAAACTTTTAGCTTTATAATATTAGTATGACTACTTCTCTTTATCGTTTCTGTCACACGAATGTTATGCGTAAATAAATATACTCATTATAATATTCTTCGTAAAACTCCTCATGCATTTCCTTAAATAAATTTTAGCCAAATTTTTGGTAGTAGGTACTCTTCATGGTTCTACTGCGGAATGAAATGAAATGTCTTTATTTTGTACAGGCCTACAGGGGCACTTACAAATTGTCAGTTACTTCCCTTTTTCTTACACTACCACCGGATCGGAACACGACCTCCACTGAGAAGGTCCGGCAAGAAACATATATTTATATCATGTTTATTACATGTTATTAAAAGTTCGCCGCCACTATAATTATTTCAGCAACTAATACAATGCGCTACTGTGAAAAAAAAAAAAACAAAAAAACTAATATATAATAATAATAAAAAAGGTACGACTTAGCAAAGCATGTGTAGCTAACGTCAAATAAAAATCTGATCTTATCTGGGGTTGATTAAAGAAGTCGTTGAACTCGTTAATTACTTCTATATTACATATATAGAAAAAAAACTTTGAAGATATTTCGCCTCTTTACTATTACAACGTGGCAAGTACAAATTGATCTTTTTTTGTTAAATTTCGTAATTATCATGTTTTTTTCTTAAATTTGCCGGTAAGTCATCAGGTAATATTTATAATGATCATATTAGGCCTATTTAAGTCAATTCATTTTGAGGAATTTAATTTTTTGTAACTCAACAATTAGCCTCCAATAACAATCGTAGTAGTAGATTTAATATACATGTGATACATACCTCTCAAATTATTTGCATATTATTTATTGAGTCTTCCAAAACTTTGGTCAATTTTATAAATGTGTATAGTTGTATACTCTTTGATGAGCCTATAATAACATGAAGAAAAATGATAAAAAACCCAATCCTCAAACCCAATATCTCCGTATCGGAATCAAGTTAGATCTACGCAACCACGTAGCCTGTCCGCAGTTTATCGCCCTTGCCCATCAAAAATTTACCCTCTTTACACCTAAGGGATGAAATTCTGCACAATCCTCCCATAATTGATGTCCGAAGTGTGCAAGCTGTACCTTCTGATTTGCGGCAACCTTCGCACTGGTTCGAGCCACATAAATGTAACTGGTATATTAATGGCAACACATGTTAAAATGGCTTAATCATTCATCACATATAAATGGAAATAAATTTTAACAAAACTCTGTAATTAGAGATTATTTGTGGAGAAAATTTTAATTGTTTCGCCCAAAGAATAGACACTGAACCCTTTCAATAGGGACACTACTAAGCCTCCCCAGTCTGTCAGTATGTTACAGGACACTATCTCATAAATCGTTATGGATAAAACTAAACACTTCAAAGTTTTACATAACGAGCATCTATATTGTCAACCCATTATTGCTGGACACGGGTTTTCTCTCGGAATGAGGGAGTTTTAGGCCATAGCCCACCGCTCTGGCCAAGTGCGAATTGGTGGACTTCACACACCTCCGAGAACCTTTTTTTAAAGAACTCTCGGGTGTGTAAGTTTCCTCACGATGTTTTCTTTCACCGAAAAGCAGTGATAATTAATTTCTAATACGCACATAAATCAGTGGTGCGTGCCTGGGTTTGAACCTCGGACCTTCCGATTGAGAGGGCAAGTTTCAACCATTAGGTTACCACTGCTCTCAGTAGGAGTATCGAGTACCTACG
The DNA here is from genome assembly GCA_949699795.1 of Spicauda simplicius. Lineage (NCBI taxonomy): Eukaryota > Metazoa > Arthropoda > Insecta > Lepidoptera > Hesperiidae > Spicauda > Spicauda simplicius. The sequence continues at coordinate 20,861,488 of OX453065.1, forward strand.
GCAGCTATAATAACAAACTGGTACTAAAAATAAAAAATAAAAACTTACAAGAAACTAGATAGATTTATATCCTTTCAAACTATACAACTCATTTAGAAAAATTAAAACTGAGTAAAAACAATGTATTTAATAACTGCCAGTAAATAATGCGATACATTAAACTGTGCAACAACGTATATAAAACTATCAACAAAACCACCCAAAAAATCAAAACAATATGGAAACGGGCTTTCGCATCACTCAACCAGTTGCGGCTGATAGCTGCAAATCGACAAAAACAGTAAAACGATCACTAAATCCTCTATCGCGTGCATACAAACTGAATTTTTTCACTTTCCACACCAAAAAAGCAACAACAAATCCAATAACAGTTTTTTTAGACGCCGATCTCTAAATTTTGCGAACGGCCGCGTTGCAACGCCCGAAAAAAATTCCCATTCATCTGTCCGTACGATGAAAAAAAAGCGCTAAAAATCTTCACACTTTCACTTTTCGTGTCGCTCAAATAAAAAATTCCGAACCGTTTTTAATCTATTTCAGCGTGCGTTAAAAACTCTTTTTTTTTTCAAGGTCGCCGATGCTCGCCCATAGTTTGTTTACTATTCCCGAATAGGACGTTCCATTGACATTTTTTTTGTGGTTAGAGAGCTACTGTTTGCACAAATAACAAATCCGATTTTATTTAGATAGCACTCCAGTGCATGTTTTCGAAATCCTTTTGTTCAAACACAATACGTTTGTTTTGTTTCTGTCATCTGCGATTGTGTCAAGGCCACACCTTTGATGAATCGTCATTGACCAGTACTCTCCCGATCTCGTGATACATGTAATAGAGAAGGACAATTAAGAAAAAGGCGAACAAGAGTTTTATCTTAAGTCGATCACACACGCGTTGCTACTCCCATTGACTAAAATGGTCACCTAATATGAAAGTAAGCTGGCAACCTCATATCTCCACAGAAACGTAAGGACTGCTTCACACTAGAAATTGGTTGTAGTGGTGATACCACCCCGGTATATGATCACTTTCTACCAGCTTACATTTTCTTTTTAATCATCGCAATTGTCTATTTTTATTTTCCCACTACATTAACATGCAAAGTAGTACGTAGTAGGTTTAATAGGTGAGTATATTTTATATCCTATCAGGTTGATTGGTAGAATTCACTTTATTGACCATAAAGTTTCGCTTACTTCAGACCAAATAATACCTTCCTTTATATTACTTTCCTAAATAGATTTGTTTTATGAAAATGATGTTGCAATCTAACGTACAAATAAAATAAGTTTATAGATTTAACATTGCATGCAGGTCTGATGGCAAGTGGATACTGTCAAAATCTTTACACACACTACATATAATGGTATTCATTATACTTAAAAATACGATGGTATGCAAGGTAGAATCAGTGTAGTATGACCGGGGAAGTACCACCGCCACACCTATTTCTAGCATGAAGAATTTCTTGCGTATCGGTGGAAGGGTGTGGTTGCCGGCACACTTTTATATGAGGCGACCATAGTCCTCGGGAATAGCAAGGCATCTGTGATTGACTTCAGATAGCAACCATATTTTAGTGGAAGTTGCTTACAGATATCCATGGGCGGCAGTAAACACTTGCCATCAGGTGGGCTGCATGCTCGTTTCCTACTTCAGTCAGATAAAATAAAGATAGAATGAGTACAGCTTGACAGGCAAAATACGACCACTCCACCTATTTCTAGCATGTAGCAGTTCTTGCGTTTGATGGCTGGGTGTGGTAGTGCGGTAAAAATCCCACATAACCCTTCGTCACTCCTACGGCGATGGCTACCTTTTGAAGGTTTCCCCCTCGAGAAAAAAAAGCCTCACATATACATACATCTACATTCACACACTTAGACTAAATCGAAAATGTGTTTCACGCTAAAAAGTGTAACGGTGGAGTCTCTTCGATAGAACCCTTGAAAATAACATTAAATAAGTTTTAGTTACTATTTGATATCAACTAGTCTGCAATCAATCCCTACTTCTATATTTAAAAAAGAAAAATGAATCTCCACGAGAATTGCATAAAAGAGAGTATCATGCTTAACTACGGTTAAATACATAAGCGGCGTGCCCAGCCTCCGGAATTATAAGATTTAGATACGCTAGCTTGGAGCCCCACAAAAGTCGCTATTTAATAAATAACTCGTCTAGTATTTTTAACGCTGTGTACTTACGGAAGTGCTAGCTTTAGTTCGGGTCAGCTAGACCTAGATTCTTTATTTTACTAGCTGAGTTTCACGGTTTTGCTTATAATGACATTTTCCGGTAGCATAATTTAATAGATAATACGTATACATGTTTCAAAGGTGGTAGAACCAATGTAGTTCGACCGGGGAAATACCACCGCCACACCTATTTCTAGCGTGATGCATTTCTTGCGTTTCGATGGAAGGGTGTGGTTGCCGGCACACTTTCACATGAGGCGAACCCATGTTCTCTATGAAGCCGATTGCAGACGTCCATGGGCGGCAGTGACCAATTACCATCAGGTGGACTGCATGCTCGTTTGCTACTTCAGTTAGATAAAAGAAATGTAGTTAGCGAATCAAAGACGGATTATCATGCCCAAGTTCCTTTCAGTCGATGATTTGTAAAATGCCTCAGAGAGTTGTATCATGGAATGTCAGCGGCCACTGGCTGGGTTGATTAGTGGTAACCCACACACATATTAAGAAATCTTACAAATAACTAGCTGTACCCTGCGCGCGTTGCTACGCCATCACAAAAAAAATACACCAGAAAAATTCGCGAGCTCATGAATAACGACTTTGCTAAAAATCATCACATGATCAAATGAATAGTTTACAATTCTGTAGAGAACATATAGACAAACATATATTTTTAAGAGGAAGGGAGAGAATATATTATAAAGAGAAAGAAGGTTTACTTTTGATTCAAAATTTATCAAATTACTGTATACCAATCTCATAGCGCTGCTATTTTCGAGTTTGAAGGGTGTGGTAAGAAATACGTACTTACCCATGGAGTAATTAACAACCACTACTGTATCGCCATAACATCTAAATATGTTTTACGAAAGCAATGTTATTCTGTTGTGCAGAATATGGTTCAGACAATTATGAGAAGATTTTCTTAGTTCTGAGAGGTAGAAAGTAGTCCACCAATTCGCACTTGGCCAGCGCGGTGGACTTTGGCCTAATACTCTCTCATTCTGAGAGAAGACCCGTGCCCAGCAGTGGGACAATGGTTTGACGAAGAGAGGTAGAAATCTACAACCGACATCACCTAAATGATATCGGTTGCCAAATTTTATTTTGAGTATAATACTGTCAAACAAATATTTGTAACGTACCGTTGACGTACCCGTTGATTATTAAAATGTATCAATTCCGCGATAATACTAGTCTAAAGTCAATATTTGTAACGACTGATTGTCAAGAAGACTTGTTGTTTAATGTTTAAAGTTAAGGCAAAAGTTAATCGGTCTAATTTTTTAGATTAAACTTATCTAAAATTTAATCTCAAGGCGTTAAATTTTCGTGAATAACAATAAACCCCATACCTATTTTTAGTTATTAATAAAAAGTTGCGTATATAATGATGTTATCAATTATATAAGATATAATCCTTAATAGTCTTAGATTTTATTTTGACGTAGCCGACATAAGTTTAAGAGATATATGAACCACTTAATATCTGATAAACTTCTTAATGAGCTAATTGTAGGTACTACAAAAAACATTGAATCATTTTTTACTAGTCTAATAAAAGCCCAAGTTCGTTCCTTATTTTATCTTCATATCAAATAAAGTTAAATATAATGTATCAAAATAACAATAAATAATAAGTTATAATAAGTAGCTCATTACGCACACCCGGATATCCGCGCTACCAAATGACCTCGAACATTCTTGTCACAAATCAACTGGCCTGATTAATTCTTGGGGAAAATCTTCCAAACGGAAAAACACACGAAACGTATGGAGACAATATGAAGACTCCGCGAACGTTGAAAGTGGAATTTAAATATGTAAGGAATTAGGAGAAGGGGTCGTGGGGTGGTGGGGTGCGGGAGCGAGAGGGGCCGGTTTTTCAAAAACTAGAAAGAGATGAACACGCTTAGTATCGCGATCTGAGCGTTGCTGCTTCCCGGTTACACTGCACTGGGGTTAGACGGATACGTCTTAAGATAGTCTTAATTAGTACCCTAATATTGTTGCTAAAAGTATATTACTGAGTATATATATGAGGTGTCTTGAACATAATTAAACGATAGTAATGAAGTTTTATTTGTTAAAAGCGTGTATCATTTAAATTTTCGGTTGACTATTAATTTTTAAAATATGTATTACAAATAGATCATCTATGCAGATTCGAATTTATCGCTTGTGTTAAGTTCAAGTATTTTATATGATGCTAAAACAAACGAAATGATTTAGAGTTTACATTATCAAAATAAAATTTACCTCCAGTATAATTCCATAAATAAACGGCTGTTAAAATTGACATTATCCATATCAATGCTTTTAAGTTATTGTTGTAAACTAAAATCTTATTCTATATTCTATACTAGTAACTTCTATCTTCCTTTACATTTTTAAGCTTTTAAGCTTCCCGGTTAACATACAAAACTTATCTGCCAGATAAACTATCAATCATTCTACTAGCTGAGCATCAATTTCCTTACGAAGTGACCAGCTACGCTGGCCTGTTTTCTGATAAACTGAAGCTAGAACCACAGATATGGACTATAGTTTAATTTGATAATATTGTTGACTTTTAACCCCTAAGGGGTTGAACGTTTGTATTATAGTCTGCGGAAATTAATTCGCAAGCCACAACAAATTTAAAAATGAGATCTTAAGATACAAGAATCTCGCGACCCGTGTGGTCGTGTGTAGCCCACGCACGCGCCGTAATGAGCGCGCGCGGGGGAGGTAGTTAGACAATTTTACAACTGCGCCGCTCCGTTTTTTGGGAGACTCGCGTCGCTAGGTGTGCTCTCATAGGGAAAGGAGAGACAAGACTGTGCAGCTGAGGTTACTTTAATGCCTAACGGCTTAGAAGAGACAAAGGTCTAGTACAGAATGTTGTACTTGAATTATTTAAGGAAATAGCGCTTGTACTCGAGTAATAGGAGTCAGTAATCTGTGGATAAACTGGCTGCAAGAGATTTTTACATAAATTTAACGTATTTTTTCAACATAAGTAAATACACAATCACGTAATCATTATTAAAAAAACACAGCCCACATGAAATTCTAATTATAAATAATATATTTTAATAGAAAAGATCGTAGAAGAAAAGTCGTCAGTAAAAAGTCTGTGATAAAAAGTGTAGTAAAAAGTATTAATTTAACTATTACTTCATTAAAAAACTATTATTATTGTAAAAAAATATAAATTTTATTTTACAACACTGTTTTACGATACTATATTACTTAACTATACACATGTCAATGTTATTTTATTTCTCAGTCTATTTTATCTTTCATTTAAATGATAACTTTGTAACATCATAATGCCTCATTAGATGCACGATGTATTTCATCACACATCTGTTTTCCCATACTCTTTGCGAACTCCTGTAGGTGAATACAAATTTGCATATGTCGAAATAATTTAGGGGGTACCCCCCATATTAGGTACACACACATAAGCGTTAATATGTGTTCGTATTGGCAACTAAGAACAAGAAAATTGCGTAGACGTAGGGGAAGCTCGAGGAAAAATGCCATACGACTTTCTTAGATGGAGGAATTTTAGCTTTATTGATCATTTCCTGGTGTTATTTCCCCTCCCCACCACCCTCTTGCGTTAATCGTAATGCCAGATATGTTCTGTAAGGGTTTCTAGATGAGTATGCATTCATGATTTAAATTGAGAAATATTTGGGTTAGTTTTATAATACATGTAATCTACAACTGGCTTTATATTTATATTTAGAGCAGTGATAGCCTAATGGTTAAAACTTGCCCTCTCGATCGGGAGGTCCAAGGTTCAAACCCAGGCACGCCACTGATCTATGTGCGTATTAGAAATTAATTATCACTGCTTTTTGGTGAAGGAAAACATAGAGAGTTCTTAAAACAAGTTTACGGAGGCGTGTAAAGTCCACCAATTCGCACTAGGCGAACACGGTGGACTATGGCCTATAACTCTCTCATTCCGACAGAAGACCCGTGCCCAACAGAGGGACAATAATGGGTTGAGGACTATATCACATAAAATACAGAAAACCAAATAAACGCGAATGGTCACTCATTGTCAACGAAGTGCACAAGTTTGTGTAACGTAACATGTGGTAGTAAGTTAGTATTATCTTTTGTCTATATCTACAATATATCAGTTACACTATAAGAAGCGAGCCAAACAATCGTCCCCCTACAATCACTGTCGTCCACAAAAGACCCTTGAAGTACTATTCGTCACACTCGTGTTTATTGAAGCCTCAAATTTGCCAAAGACATTTCAACGTTCCCTTCCTAGCATTTTAGTGATAAACAGCTATATATACGGCTCAAGCAAAAACACAGTAACAAAAACACTATAATGTTTTTTACTTTTTTAAACAAAAATTACCGATCGTATGTAGCTAAAATTTGGCATACAGTTAGGTTTTTTTTTTATCTGACTGAAGTAGCAAACGAGCATGCAGTCCAACTGATGGTAAGTGGCCACTGTCGCCTATAGACATCTGTAATCAACTACATACAGACCATGGGTTCCATCTGAAGTCAATCACAGATGAGTTGCTACTCCCGTGGACTATAATGGTCGCCTCATGTGAAAGTATACCGAATAAAGTTATAATCTTGATTAACATATGGGACACACACTACCATAGTAAAAGTGGTCAAAACGGGCAAAACCGCTGGAATAAGCTAGACTTATATAAATAAAGATATTGCTATCCGTGAGAAACAAATGGGAACACAAAAATACCTTAGTGTAAACTGTAGGGACTATTAAGGTAAGGTAAGCTGCTAACACGAATTCTACTCATAATATAAAAAACTGAACTCAATCACTTGAATCAACGTCTTAACAATAAATTCATTCTAAGCTCGTCTATTTCGACATTACAAAGCTAATATGTAAGACATAGAACAGTAAATATATTTACAACCAACTCTTACGCCCCCCTCAGGCTCATTTGAACCGTAAAACGGCGTGGAGCAGATCCAGCTCAATCGTTTTGCGCTCGTTAAAACCTAAAATTGGACCTAAGATTGGTCTTATTTCATAAGATATTGTACCTACTCGCGGTACTTGAAGAAAATTTGCCGCAAATTAAGTAGAAGGATTTTTACATAACAATTACTTTTTTTATCTGACTGAAATATATAAATTATTATAAATAGCAAACGAGCATGCAGTCCACCTTATGGTAAGTGGTGACTGCCGCTCATGGACATCTGTAATCAACTTTATACGGAACACGGTTTCTATCAGAAGTCAATCACAGATGCGTTGCTACTCCCAAGGAGTATGATGGTTGCCTCATATAAAAGTTTACCAGCAACCACACCCTTCCATCGAAACGCAAGAAATGTTCAAGCTAGAAATAGGTGTGGCGGTGGTACTTCCCCGGTCGAACTACACTTGTTCTACCACCTTCAAGAACATTGAAGAAGAATTTATTACATTGAAGTAGCAAAATATTGAACTTAGTTATTTATTGATGATAGTTATTGAACTTTTCCACCCATGAACATGTTTACGTAACTTCATATAAGACAGGGGTTCTATTTATAGTAAATTTTCTGAGAACTAACATGGTTGTCTTAAATGTCTTATATTACAGAGTTCTTAATAATACAAAACCTAATTTATTAAATTTACTTTGTATATAAAGAGAAAATTTGCATACATTCCGCCTAATAGTTAATAAATACAGTTGCTTATGAACATACGATATGAATCCACCACAAACAGGACTACTGGACTTGGCCTACCCTTTTGTTCTCGAGGGGGAATCCTTCAAAAGGTACCTGACGCCGTGGGTGCGACGCAGGGTTATGTGAGATTTTTACCGCACTAAAACCTTCCAGTGGCTGTCCTCAGCGCTACAAATAGGTCTCGGGGTTCTCCAAAGGAACGCGACCGGTATCCCCTGAGCGCATTGCCCCATCGGGTTCCTCTCGGATGGGCTGGGCCCACCGCTCCATCTAGTCTTTACGGCAGTATGCGATCACACATATCGCCGTCCTTCCCGGGGTCGCCTGACCGAACGGTACAAGCTCCCACTAGCCGCACGCAATCCCGGAAGCCCCTTTTAATCGTCTCTTACGACAGTCAGGAGATGCACTAGCCCTATTGTTATCCAAACTAGAAGGACTACAGGGAACTAGAGAGGCTAAAGGAACTACTGGGACGAAAAAAAAGACTTGGCCTACCTGCCATAGACACACGTTGCAACCCTTGTGAACTAATATGTATAGAAGCACTTAACACTGCTGTGATTACGCGGCGGATGTGTGGCGGTGTTACTATCGAGTGGGTTTTTTTATCCGATTGAAGTAGGTAAGCGGTCACTGCCGCCCATAGCCATCTATGAGCAACTTTATATAGAACATGGATCCTTTCTAAAGTCAGACAGGTGCAGGCAACCATCTCGGGAGTAGATTGCTACTCCCGAGAACTATGATGGTCGCCTCATATAAAACAGTGCCAGGAACCGCACCCTTCTATCGAAACTCAAGAAATGCTTCACGCTAGAAATAGGTGTGGTGGTGGTACTTTCCCGATCGAACTACACTGGTTCTACATGTGATAGGTACCAAGGCATCTGTGACTAACCTCAAGTAAAACTTATTATCTGGGTTAAAGATGTCTACAGGGGCAGTAGCCACACATCACGTGAAAAATTTCTTTTGAACTTTATTTTTTAAACAAAAAATACTTAACTATGCTTTACGTCTTTAGGCCTATATGTAAATAAGCGACTTACAGGTTTTACAATGGCGCCATTCATTACTCTACGTTACGTTACGTTACGTTAATTTACTCTAAACAGTTCTTTGCTGTAAGTTGTGTGAAATGAAATGAAATATCTTTATTTTGTATAGGCCTACGGGGGCACTTACAAATTGTCAGTTACATTTTTTTTTCTTACACTACCACCGAATCGGAATACGACCTCTACTGATAAGATCCGGCAAGAAACTCTGCGGGTTTGTCTTTGTTTGTGTAGAACATAGAATTACCTGCAATATTTAGTAATTAAGTAAACGTATTATATTAATAAAAAATAAGATAATTAGTATTAATTAAACCAAGCGCTAACGTACTAATAAAGTGTCTTTATAACATTGAACCACCTATACACATCGGCAATCGACTCCTTATAATAGGAATTTCTGAAACCGACCTCAAACAAGTCGCTACATCTGAAGACTATAATTTTAAGATTATGAGTTAATATGCAAATCTGGCGGCATTCATATCCTTCCATCTAAAACGAAAATCATCTCAAGTTAATCAGTCAGTTCATCTTCAAGTCGAAAACCTATTCTTTGATGCCACGACGGCGGTTGGACCTCATCAGGCTACCGATGCTTTTTTTTTCGAGGGGGAAGCCTTCAAAAGGTACCCGACGCCGTGGGAGCGACGCAGGGTTATGTGGGATTTATACCGCACTAAAACCCCCCAGTGGTTCCTCGGCGAAATGAAGAGGACTCCGGGACCTCCAAAGGACTGCAGCCGGAATCCTCTGAGCGCGTTGCCCCATCGGGATCCTCTCAGATGGGCGGCTGGGCCCACCGCTCCGTCTAGTCTTTACGACGATATGCGACCACACATAACGCCGTCCTTCCCGGGATCGCCTGGCTGGATGGTTCAAGCTCCCACTCTAGCCGCCCGCAACCCCAGAAGCCCCTTTTAGTCGCCTTTTACGACAGGCAGGGGATACCGTAGCCCTATTTTGATCCCGGAACTACAGGGACTAGCGATGCTAGTTCTATCTTTCACATATCATTCATTTACTTAATAAAAAAAATGGCGAGTAAGTTAGTGTTCAAGGCTGGCTCTAGAACGCTATCTAGACAAACTATGTGCGAATCTACACTTGTGCAAACATTGTATTTAGCGGTTCTCCATTAGATACGAATGAACAACTGTTTCAACTAAGACATTTGTTTGGTTATAGTCTGAGGATAGTTCTTTTAGCACAATTATAATACTAAATATTTTATTATTTGTGACACGTATGTAGTAATGCAGTGAGCATTGATAGCCTCATGGTTGAAACTTGCAGGCACGCACCGCTGATTTATGTGCGTATTAGAAATTAATTATCACTGCTTTTCGGTGAAGGGAAACATCGTGAAAATCCTATACACCCGAGAGTTCTTTAAAAAAAATCTCGGAGATGTGTGAAGCCCAGCAATTCGCACTTGGCCAGCGCGGTGCCCAGCAGTCGGACAATAATGTGTTGACGATATATGCAGTAATACACTGAATTTTCGTGATAGATGGGACTTAGTGACAAACGTGTCTGACAAGATGGTAGAACGTCTAATCGACCGAGGACCACAAGCAGTTTTTGCATTTTGGTGGGGGGTGTTGTCTGTTCCCCTAATATGAGGCGACCATCTTAGTTCTCGGCATTTGCAAAGCTTTATCTGAAGTCAGTTACAGTACTGACTTCAGATAAAGCCCTTGTTCTGTATGTAGTAGGTTGAAGATGGGCAATGCTATGGGCGGCAGAGACCATTGACCATCACGTGGACATGTTAGTTTGCTATTTCAATCAATAAAAAGACAGAAGTCAAATTCGCGTAAATGGGGGTATTTTGCAGGTGTAAGGGGATGCCGCCGGAATTGACCCACAAATATCTTACCACTTTCAAAAATGACTTTTACTATCAAAGATTAGTCTAAAATTTATTTTTTTATTGGTTTCAGATTAAGCGGCGGATTAAAATCGGCCAAGGTAAGAAACTTCGTCAATTTTCATAAACCTATTACGTAACTTTAACTAAACGTCTTTTATGGTAACTGCAGGTAAGTTTGTAGTTTTTTTTTTCTATACTTAAACCTAGCGAACCTAAGGCAGACGGGCTACCTGATGGAAAGTAGTCACCGTCGCCTATGGACATTCGCAATACCAGAGGAGTCGCCAATGCATCGCCGGCTTTTAAGAAGAACTCTTTTCGCACTTTTTTTTGAACTCCGGGAATACCTCGGGAGGAAGAAAGGAGAAGTTATATTTATTTTACACTATAGTAGCAAACGAGATTATGATTATGATTATGATTATGATTATGAGCGTGCAGTCCATCCATCTATCAATCCATCAGCCCTTTGATGTCCATTTCTGGACGGAGGCCTCCCCTAAATGGCGCCACTCCAACCGGTCCTGTGTCCTCTGAATCCAACGGTTTCCCGCTGTTTTCTTCAGGTCATCGGTCCACCTGGTAGGGGGGTGACCTGTACTCCTTTTGTAAACATAGTCGCTACTCGCGGACCTTTCTTCCCCATCACTTACCTTCAGGCGTGCAGTCCACCCGATGGTGACAAAATAAAATGACATAATAATATACAAAATTGAGTCCTATATATATTTAAGTACAGGGTTGCCAGACGTTCCGACTTTTTCATCAAAATCAAATGTCCCGCGCGGACAGGCTCAGTCCTGCTTTTCGGGAAGTACCGTTCTTTTGCTTGAACTTAAGTTTGTCGACCAAAAAGAAAAGGTCGCTAAACCTATACAAATTTAAATCGATCTGCAGTTTATCGACCAAAAAAAAGATCGCCAAATTCTCCGACTGTCCTACACCAAGGAGACGCCGGGGCCGTTTGTAGCGCGAGGACTTCTGTCCCGCTTTGGACTATGAAGTCCCGCTTTTTTCAACCAAAAAGATCCCAAATACCGACCAAAATAAAAAAAAAACTGGCAACGCTGAATAAGTATATCTCACCCAGAACAACCTCCAAACCTAAACACAGTTGCGCTAGATACTTAGTTCGCTAGTACTTAGGGCAGAAATAGGTTGAGCAATGGTGCATCAAAGCTTTGGTTGCACACTTTCACATGAGGCGACCATCATAGTCCTCGAGAGCAGCATCTGTGATTGACCTCAGATGCAACCCATGTTCAGTATATTAAGTTGATTACAGACGTCCATGGGCGGCAGTGACCACTTACCATCCGGTGGACTGCATGCTCGTTTGCTAATTCAGTCAGAAAAAAAAAACGTTCAACAACTTTCAGGCCATGAAATAACGTACAGTGACGTCTGTCAGAAATAATATTACGGAAATATTTAGAACATGGTATTTAGATGTTAAATACACATTAATTTTCATTTACATAAAACTGCATTTTATATCAGATCCAAATAAAATCATTACTTTTTAATAAGGTGGTCTACATTTATTTAATTTTAAAGTAAAAAACTATTATATCTAAGCTATGAAACTTTTTAAGTGTAGGTAATTATTTTTTTCGAGATACGACGAGTACGCTTTTTTGCATGAGATATACAAGTATAACTCCAAATAACATTGGATTTTTTTCCAAAATATATATTTCCAAAAGATACATTTACTGTCACCACTGAAAACTAAGTTAGTTTGCTTCATAACCATGTGGTACATCTTTAAGATTAAGATTAGATGGGTAAAAGTCGAAATGGTGAAGAATAAGACTCTTCACTGTTTTCGAGAATTCATCACGAAAACCGACGATTGGCTCACGATCTTCAAGATCGTGTCTTATAAACGACCTTTATCTCCGTCGGATCACGCTTCACATTTCAAAATATGACCAATTGATGAATCCGTCATTACTTATCATTATTTCCTCCGTGAATACTTAATACAAAATCCTTTGTGTGCAATCTCTCGATCTCAATACATTAAATTGATTGACAATGTTCATTGTGCAACCCGCTTAAACCTCGTATGCAACGTTCATAATCACTATAAAATAATACTATAGGGGGGGTTGGGAGGTGGCTCCGAGGGGCATAATAAATTCATTTGCTAGTTTTTCCAATAATTCCGCGATTGGTGGAAAAATGCCTGCTTTTCATATCGAATTGGTCGGTGTGCCGTCCTTTTATCTCTTTTTATCATTTGTGTTCGTGTATTATATGTTTTATGTCTGCGTATTTTTGGGGTCCGCGCCGAATTTACGAAGCCCTGTGGACTTGGGTAGTTAGCGGCTGTGGTCGTATATACGTACGTGTAAATTCGTAACTAATTAACTAATGCATAAGTATTGAACAATGCGACTCGCATTGGCCTGTTTATGTCAATTTCTTCAATATCATATGATATTTGTATAGGGTTTTTCTAATATTTTTCTTTTAAAAATTACATATACATACACTTAATTAGCAATAACTTATCATGGAGTTTTAATACTAAAAACAAAAAAGAAACACAGACATTTAGACGAAAACTGCACGCTGGACAGTTCTGTTTAGAAATCTATAAATTCTACTAACTTATGATTAGCCAGCGTGATGGGCTATGACCTAAACACTCCTTATTCTGAGATAATATCCCAGATATTCATGACCAGTTATACGGCAATTATGAGTTGATAAGTAAATTGAATCTAATAAGGCTATGTTACGACATAAAATTAAGTATCTCGGATTCTAACAGTGTTTAAAGCTCGGCTCCGGAGAGGCCATTGAAGCTGTTTTTTCTTTATAACAACATTAAATGCGCTTATTGGAGTTTGTTTGGAATCAAATCTTTTTATTGTGCATATCAGGTATAAATGCATTTTTAAATAGACATATAAATTTCACCACTATCCTGCACAAATGCAACAAACATAAAAATACATAAAAATATCTTTCAGAAAACTCAAAAGTATATCATAAAATTATTTAATTCGTACAATATTATTCATTAAAGCATTAATTAAATTAACTAATTTAACAATTAATTTTGTTATCCATCCATCCATCAGCCTTTTGATGTCCACTGCTTAACATAGGCCTCCCCTAAATGGCGCCACTCCAACCGGTCCTGTGCCCTCTGAATCCAACGGTTTCCCGCTGTCTTCTTCAGGTCATCGGTCCATCTGGTAGGGGGGCGACCTGTACACCTTTTGCCTAAACGTGGTCGCCACTCGAGGACCTTCCTTTCCTATCGGTTATCGGTCCTGCGAGCGATGTGGCGAATTTTGTTGTATTAATTAATTATTTTAGTATTAGGTATAGTATTATGACTATTTAGGACAATTCTTTTTAGTCTTTATTTTAGTCTAATTCAATCTTCGACAGCAACGTATACCTATATCTGTTGTGGACTTCAAATAGAACTGTAACATTATTTGTTATTGATTATGTCCAGAGTAACCGTCGCCACTTATTTTACAAAGATTTAATTATTAAACGAGCTTGCAATACACTTGTTAATAAGCAGTCACTGCCGCACTGATTCTAACTGAAGTCAAACGCAGATTATGCGTTGCCACTCCCGAGGTCTAAGATTGTCGTCATATAAAAATAAGCCGGCAACCACACTCTTACATAGACACACAAGAACTGCTTCAAGCTTAAAATAGATGTGGCGGTGGTAACTTCCAGAACCAACCTTATATGTTCTACCACCTTGGAAATCACTTACCATCAGGTGGACAGAACGCTCGTTTGCTACTTCTATTATACCCACATAAAATGTCAGTAAATTTGTTATTATAGCTATGAAACTAAAGTTGTAGCACTAACTTCGTAAAACATCGCAAAATAAGTGATACCTTACAAGGTAAATTGAACAGATAAATATAATACAGGGAGAAGGGAATTCTCTACAACCCCGAGGCAACAAGGTAAGCCTCAAATCTACTTCAATAAATAAAACACGTCGCACGAATATTCACTTGATAGAGGAGTCTGTATGTTTGTTAATAAATAAAGTTTTTTGAAATTGTGGCTGACTTACATTTTTTTATCAAATTGAAGTTGTTTGCTACTTCATTTAGATGGACACCTGTAAGCAACTTCATATAGAACATTCAGAGATGCGTTGCCACTCTCGAGGACTATGATGGTCATGTACATTTATGATATTCATATTTATTTTAAAGGTGTTAGAACATTGTAGTTCGACCGGGGACGTCCCACCGCATCACCTATTTCTAACGTGACATTTCTTGCGTTTCGATGGAAGGGTGTGTTTGCCACACCTTTCTATATAGCAACACATCTGTGATTGAGTTTAGATAGAACCTATGTTCTATATGAAGTTATAGATGTCCATGGGCGGCAGTGACCACTTACCATCAGGTGGACTGCATGCTCGTTTGCTACTTCATAATTATAAATAAATATATTATAGGAGACCATCTTAGTCCACAGTTAAAATATGTTTAAGGCGTGATCTTAGTCCCCAAGAATGGCTCGGATCTGCTACAAAGGAGATGTTTCAATCTTGGCTAGGTATATGTACACCATCTCAAAAAATCGAGAAAAATCTCAAGAATCCTAAAAATATACTTAAAATTTATGAAAACGTGTACTTTTCTGGTACAAAACCAATTAAAATCAACTACTTTCTTCGTTTTCCAATATGGCGGAACAACTGATTTAAACAGTCTGTGGATAAAACTGTAAGAAGTTGTCATTATCGGACAACTGTCATATTGATTCTTTTACTAGATCCATTCATCTGTCTTGTTAGATATTTTCACGGAATATTTTCGTGTGCGTATTGTGTTGGAGTTTCTATATAAATTGACCATCAAATAACTTGAAAGCAATAGAACTGTAAAATGAATGTATGAAGTGTAAGTCTAAAACGGCTTAATTATTAATTATAATTGACACTTAAATAATATAACTGCGTTGGATCAGATGATTATTTTGCGCCGCCATTATTTTGTGTTGCAATTCTAACTTAAAATTCTCGTCTTGTACCAATAAACCCAGTCGATTATTATAAAATGCTTAGTTAAAAAGTGCTCTATACTTTATTGGCATTTTTATCATATGATGTACCAATACCTGGCCAAAGGTCCATACATTTTGAAACATCTCCTTTCCATTGTAGCGGATCCGAGTTATTCGTTACAACTGCCTTTTTTTTGTTTTCGAGGGGGAAACCTTCAAAAGGTATCCGACGCCGTGGGAGCGACGCAGGGTTATGTGGGATTTTTACCGCACTAAAACCCCCCCGGTGGCCGTCCTCGGCGCTGAAAAGGAGGACTTCGGGATCTCGAAACGACTTCAACCGGAATCCTCCGAGCGCGTTGCCCCATCGGGCTCCTCCCAGATGGGCGGCTGGGCCCACCGCTCCATCTAGTCTTTACGACGGTATGCGACCAAACATACCGCCGTCCTTCCCGGGATTGCCTGACCGAACGGTTCGAGCTCCCACTCTAGCCGTCTGCAACCCCGGAAGCCCCTTTTAGTCGCCTCTTACGACAGTCAGGGGATGCCGTAGCCCTATTCAGATCCCGGAACTACAGGACCGCTTCGTCGCATGCTTTTTCATACTTGTTTTATAAGAAACGAACCATAAAAAGTAAAATAAATCGGTCCTAATGAAATCATAAGGAAAACGTTTATTACTGTTTTTAAATAAGACTCTTCGGCGCAGAGGGTCTGGGTTCAATTCTCAACCAGACTTGATGAATTTGGGTTTCGGTTGCAGGAGTGTATGTTTACAAGTTCTTGTGTGTATGTATCCATGGTACTGATAAGTCCTAGGTTGTGAACTATTATATATTTTTAAATTTTATAGTTCTAGAATGTAACATTGTTTTATATACTTGTTTTTTTTTCACGGACATATATGCTAATTAAACTATTGTGACAAAAAATGTTGATAAAGTAAATGAGCGAAATAAAAGTGTCGCCCCGTTGAAGTACTGAAGACACTAGCAGCACTTGCCTTGCAAGTTCCAGTTTTTGAGACACGGAGGCTTCAATCGAACGCGGAGAATTTTTTTTAGGTGAGTGAGGTGTGTGAGTGTGGACTCGGAGGTGTGTGAAGTCAACCAATTCGCACTTGGCAAACGCGGTGGACTATGACCTAAAAACTCTCTGGTTCTTAGAGAAGACCCGTGCCCAGCAGTAAGACAATAATGGGTTGTACCCCATTTGATTTTAACTTGTGGAACAGAAATGTTTCTTGTTTCGTTTATTTTTGTAGCGTGGCGGCGTTTTTTGATGTTAGATTATAGTAATATTTACATATAAGTTATTTCGTGAGGTAGATTCTGTAGTTTTATGAAGGTAGTATACACCTTTATGTTCCTTTTTTGAAAAATCGTTGTAAATTTTACACAACTGGAGTGATATTGTGTTTTAAAAGTAATTATTTAAAGCGATTGCGGTAATGTTCTCGTATGCATTGGTAAAAATGTTTGATTTAATTTCGCTAATTGATCATTACTCGAAATAAATTGTACACTTACTGTAAGCGTAGGTTAAAATATACATTTTAATTATTTTGTTACTCTTATATGACGTGGAATTCTTCGTGATTCACCGCCACACCTATTCCTGCTTAGGTAATACTAACAGTTGAAGTGTGTTTTTTAATACTTAAACCTAATGATAAGGCACCGTCGCCCATGGACATTTGCAACACCAGAGGAGTCGCCAATGCATCGCCGGCTTTGGAGGAGAGCTCTTTGTGTGTATTTAAAAGATGTTATACTGACTCTCTCCTCCCTCTTTCTTTACTAAAATTTTAGCTTATTTAAAAAGGTACCAAAAAATCTATGGCCGACCTAAATAGGACTTCATCTTAATAGGGTATGATCATGATAATGATGATTTATTAGGATTTTATTAGAGTATGTTGTTATTAGGAAGTTAAAAGAAGTCGGTAAGTAACGTAGAGCCTCGGATGAAGAGATAGTCTGGATATGAGATGTAAAGGTTAGAGGAAAAGGATGCCAGGTACAGATGACCTGAGAAGGACACTAGGCTCACGACAGCTAGGAGTGACATGGATTAGGCAAATGCTAATGATACTGATGGATTCATGCAAACCATTATTGTCCCACTGATCGGCACGAGCCATCTCTTAAAATGAGAGACCATAGTCCACAGCGCTGTCCAAGTGCGAATTGGTGGACTTCACACACCTCCGAGATTTTTTTAAAGAACTCTTGGATGTGAATGTTACCTCACGATGTTTTCCTTCCCCGAAAAGCAGTGATAATTAATTTCTTATAGGCACACAAAACAGTGGTGCGTGCCTGGGTTCGAACCTCGGCCCTCCCGATTGAGATGTTTCAACCATTAGGCTATCACTGCTCTACTGATGGATGAATATTAATATTTTATTACCTTCGTCGATGTTTCAACCCTAAAGACATGAAACAAGAACGTAGCCTGCGCTAGTTGTAGTTTCACGGAAGAGTTACGACGCCGTAGCGACGTAGCGCTACACTACACCAATAAAAACTAAATGCCTAATCAAAAACAAACATTCCGTGACTCCAACCAATAGGATTGTCATCGCAAATCATCCCGTACCGTAAGCGTATTGCCGGAAAAATGAAAAAAACCGACCGTATTGTTTCTACTAATAAAAAGTTCTAATAAACATGCAACTAAGCTACGGGCTTCCGGGCAAATAAAACATAAAAATATATCCTATTTTCATAGGGCGAGGGAGGCCCCCTCGAGGGGGTGGGGGCCCCCATCTGCGCAAAAACCCAAAAACATCGAAATGAAAATGAGTGTAGCAGGGAGGCAGGGAGACTGTGTTGGTAATTCATTTTTAACATTAAGCCTGTGTGAGTTTTTAAAGTACAGTCGATCGCATTATGTTAATGTGTAGTTTTGGCGAAAATTTCGGCAAAATTATGATTCCAGAAATGGTTGATGTAACTAATGTTTTGTGAGGAAGGAAGATCGTTAGTGGACTTAGCGGTGCTTAATTAGTGAGTAATGTTTAATCAGATAGCAAAATCATAAACTATATATTTATATTTTATATAATAGTAGGTAAATGGGATGGATGGGATTAAATATACATATATAGATTAGTGTACATTAACATTTAATTGGCTTAATTCAAAGTTTTTAGATTTTAACCGTTTCTCAAAACATATTATTATTATATAATTTATTGTTTCCTGAATGATATTTAATAAAATAAGTAAATTGTTGATATCCGGACCGGACAGTAATTATCCTTAATTTTCTAGACGAGTTGCGTATCTTCACGTCAGTCTTTTTGAATTAGTCCGAAAAGATCTTGGGACCCTTGTGATAGAACATATTTTTATTATAAACAATTTCAAGCTTAGCATCCAGTTTAAATGTCTAATACGCGAACCATTCCGGGTTTGATCCTTGGCCAGGCAAACATCAAAAAAATAGATTTCTATTGTAGTCTGAATGTCTTGGGGTCTTCTGCCCTAAAGAACCCTAGAGTAGGTAGTAGAGTAGTAAAACGTTCATTTTATATAACGAATACATTTTCATAAGTAGCTTATTTCCGTTCTATAACTTCGATACTATTTGTACAAATCCACAGTTGCGTTTATACTAGCAATTCAATTTAACTTTAATAGAGCTTAGTTTGAAAATAGTTAAAGTTTCGGTTTACGACTTAAAGGAATTCGAAAGGGTTACGATTCAAATAATTGTCTCAACCAAATTGATTGCTGTTTTATATTCCTGCTAAGTTCATAATCTTTTCTATCTTTATAGAGGATAGTATTTTAATTTTGGCTAATTACATAAGTACAGTGAGATGTAATTAAGTTTCACTACTATTTAAGTAACATATTTCTTGTAATGAGTATGATTAAGATAAAGTTGTACTAGATAAAGTTGATTAATTTAATTAGTAAAAAAAATGTTCCCAATTTTTTTCTAATACGATTGCTTAGCTCGAGTGTACGGGGTGCGAGCTCGCATTGTGCGCCCCACACACACCTACACGCACTAGCGTGAACATAAAACGCAATTTTGTATTAGATTTAATTTGACTCGCACACAGGCGCCCGTTAGAGAGTGTGCGTGCGGAAGTGTACCGCTTCCTACGCACAAATTGATTACGATCGTCGTCGAAAAGAGAAATTTGCATACACGTGGTGGATTTTTCTCTTTTACCGAGTATAAGAAAAAATTATCAATCCGTCTCCCGTTGGATCGCATTAATTTCCCGTCGATTTCGTCTTTCGACAGTCGACGGGGAACGAGGCGCGCGCTCGGCCGCACGGGAGAGTTTGAGCGCTAAAGACATAAGTTCGGGCGTGTGTGGTTCCGAAGACGTCGGGAGGTGCATGCGTGATAGTTTGCGGGCATAGTGCAGGTGCAGGGCGGGCGTCGGTGCAGTAGAGGCGCGGCCTCGCGCCGCGGCGCCGCTCCGCCGAGTGAGCGCCCGATTTAAAAACTATACGAACGAACCCGCGCAGCGAGAACCGTAATACCACCCCCCGCGTAATGATTTTTTGGCGATGAATTTATATTCGCGCGCGAGCGGTGCCACTTTTTCGACCCCCCCACCGACCCACCCCCCGCTCATTAACGCAACCCAGATATGCAATTCTGATCTTTGACGAGGAGGCTGTAGTGTCGGCGGGCGCCTCGCCGGGAGAGGTGCCCCGTTTTGTTTTTTCCCGCCCGGCTTCATTATTGATGGCATCGGGACGGTAATGCGGAAGCATGTGTGAACGTTTCATTACAAAAGGTGGACGCGGCTCGTGTTAATATTGCAGACCGGCCGGACCCGACCGGACGGGTGGACGCTTCCGAAAAAAAAAACAATTAAAAATTAACAATAAATTAAATACTTAGCTGCAATAATTCCGTAATAGGGTTCGGTCTTCAAAATTTTCCAAGTTCGCAATAGAGCGTCCGCGCGGAACTACGGCGCGTCGGAAAAGTTTGGGTGAAGTTCGCTAAAGTTTCTGGCACGTGTGTGGACAGCGGCGTGACGGATCGGCCACACTGTTGATACTATTTCATCGGACAATCCTTCCAATTCTCCCTTCTCGAATTCACTCGCGTAGCCACCGGAGTATTTTGTCAACACTACTTGTTTATTTCGTTCCTAGTGATCTTTTACCGGACATTGACTCGCAGTGACTTTGAAGTTTGTTGACTATTTGTTGAACTTTTTCGCTGCAGTTCTACGGTGCTACGGCCGGATGAAGGTAAGTAGTTGAAATAAACACTACGACTGAACTCGACATTACACTTTACAAAATTACCGAGCTTTTTAATTACACTGTCATAATTAATAATTTAAAATAATTTAATATTAAATAAATACTTTAAAACTTATTAACTTCATTTATTCACGTTTTAAAATGATTAAATAAAACAACATAGAAATAACAATTATTACGTATTATGTTAAAAAATGCCTTAATTAATTTTAAAATTAAAAAACAAGCGCTTCATATAAAAGTTTTTAAATTCAAACAATTAAAAATACACCGCCGAAAACTTTCCGACGAAACAAACAATTTACGATACTTTTTAAACCATTCAACTGTAAAGATTTTTTACCGATCGAATAACATATCTAATATTAACAGATTATTAAAATAGTGCGAAAAATTAATTAAGAAATACACCGCCGACAAAGTTCACACCAAAAAACGATTAGCAATATTTTTTTAAGATATCGTCCATCTGCATTTTTGATTTCGTCCACTATTATTTGGATTCATCATTATCATGCTAATCATAAAAGGGTGAAGGTACCTTGCAAGTGCGCTCGGAGCTCGCGCTTATACTTTTTGCATAAATAATTACTTTTAAATGTAATAAGACGTTCATCTCGACCGTTGACCTATAAGTATCCTTTGATGTATAGAGTTAACTATTTTTTATTAACTAATAAAACGTTTGTGCGTCCGTCTGTATCTGTTTTAAAATTTTGTATGTTAAGCGTTACGATTGTGCGGTATATTTTTTATTTATAATCTAAAAATGCATTTATTATTGTAAAATTGCCACATAAAATACGTTAATTCAAAAATAATATCTTAATTTAAAAGTACACGAAATAGTTTTAATTATAATGTACGTAATTGACCCGACGAACTATGTTCCGCCTATAAGTCAAAAATCTAAAATTATCAGTGTTCCTCCATTATATTATGCATTTATTATACATATAAACCTTCCTCTTGAATTACTCTATTAAAAAAACTGCATTAACATCCGTAGCGTAGTTTTAAAGATCTAAGCATACATAGGGACAGAGAGCGGGAAGCGACTTTGTTTTGTTATATAGTGATATAAATTTCATATTATGTGTATCCGTGTTCAATATAAATATAAATTTCTATTTTATTTGTCCTAAAACATACTAATTTTGTACACATTACATTAAGTCTGATTGTAATAAACTGTCATAATTTTCTACGTTATTTATATTATTCAATATATTAAACGATCGATGTCTTAGTATAATGCTTTATTAACAAAATAGCGTTCGTATCTGTCTTCCGTATCTTTATAAAAATAAATAATACGTTATTTTTATAAAAATGTAATATTTTATAACTTATAATTTGTTAAATGTTCTACAAAATTGACCACAAACACTCTTTTTATTCTTATAACTACGTACTTTCAATATCTACCAAGATTCAGAAAGTTATTTATTTTTTAAAAGCTATTGCTAAAAACTTTCCCAAACGCACGTCAAACTCCCTTAAATATCGTTAATCAAAGATAATTCGATTGAACCACGCATCACCCTCACGCACACTACACTACACATGCAATTCTAATTCAATTTATTACAGGTCTGATGAATCTACCCCACAGACAAATCTTACCCTTTTATTTCAAAAAACTATATTGTATATCTATGGGAAACGAAATTTTCATGGTTTAATAAAATGTTATCTTATTTCACTTTAATATTAGAGAATTAGGTAAAGTTAGATAAAGTAATATTGTATTAGAGAGCGTTTTTAAAACTGCCACATATGCATATATCTTATGTTTAAAAATATATACTAATTACGTTTATTTTATCGAAGATTGTGATTTCAGGAATATGTAAGTCACAAGGAAATTGTTTCGGATTACTACGCATTTTTGACATTAAAACCCTTATTAATAATTTAACTACGGAAAACAATTTATAATTGTGTCAGAAAATCGTTTAATTCTAAACGTATTAAGTACAGAAATCACATAACATTTGTGTAAAGCTACAATTTTCAACGTAACATCCCGCAAAAGATCAAATCGAGGTATTCAAATGGAATAGAATAAACTTTATTATTAAGTTACTTAAATCTTATTTATAGCTAAACGAAAAATGTATTATTATTATTATGACTCATTGACATAATCAGAGATCAAATCGAGGAGTTCAAATGGAATAAAATAAACTTCATTATTAAGTTACTTAAATCTTATTTATAACTAAGAGAAAAATGTATTATTATTGTGACTCATTGGCTTAATCAAGGATCAAATCGAGGAATTCAAATAGAATAGAATAAACTTTATTATGAAGTTACTTAAATCTTATTTATAACTAAGAGAAAAATGTATTATTATTATTATGACTCATTGACTTAATCAAGTATCCTAAGTGTCATATTATTTGCAACTTAAAAAAGTAATTGTAATAGATAAAGAGTAGCAAAGTATTGTCGAACAAACGTGAAATGTATTCGTGCGTTGTGCTTAACGCAAAGGGCGTTGCAGCGCCGAGGTCTGCTAGCTTGCAGCATCCTTGCAAGCTCCCCTGTCTGCTATTGTGTCGCTAGATTCCGTTTTTAGAGCAGGTTTACTCTTTGATTTTAGAACTTTCGAACTTTGACCGTTTCGGATGGAGTCTCTTTGTATTCGGTTTTCAATTGGATGGTATAATTTGATGCTATTATGATATGTATTTGTGTCGCTTAAATATTAATTTGTTTACATAAATGTGAATAGGAAATACCGACGCTTAAAGAAGTTTGAAACAGAAAGAAATACATTAAGTACTTTATGTAATTTTAATGTAAAAGTACTTTTTATTATAAGAAAAATTCTTAACGTTATACATTTAACAAATTATTTATTACCAGTCGAATAATAGGTACATAATCAATGGAACCTTAAAACAAATCTCGTGTACCGGTATTCCGGAGCTAAACGAGTCAGAAATCGAAAGTTCGTAATCAAGCGAAAACAATAAAAGGAGCTGCAAAACATCCACCCGCTAATCTCATCGGGTCCAGACGGCCATCGATTCGGCGCATCTATCTACTCGCAGTCGCACCGAACCCAGACTAGGAAAAAGTAAAAAACGGTGACAGACTCATTCCGTCCGACGTCTCAGTTCTAATCGCGCCCCCACACGCACGCGCGGCTTTTTAATTGCATCCCCCACCCCTCCCGGAAAAAAGGGCCACGATGGATTAGCATACAGCCTCGGCGCGAGAAACGAGCGCACCCCTTCAGTTTTTACGCGCTTCCTCCCGCCATATTTTTTCGCGGCATATTTTCAGCGGAGGGGGGCGCCGTGCGTGCGCGCCGCAGTCGGCGAGGGCCGGCGACCGCGCGATGTGCATGCATAGTGCCGCTCACTCCGACCACCCATATTGCACTCACGCGGCACACGGTTCGCCAATACACAATTTTATTATTTTTATGTGACGTGTTGTGTGTGACGGATTGTCGGTTTTGTCCGAAAAAATACTGGTGAGTTATAATTTTTTTCTAGACTAGTTATCGTGAATGACGTTAGAACTAGCAAAATTCAGTGATAGCTGGGAGCAAGGTCGTGGCTTGATGATAATATTATTTGCACAAAAATATGTGTTAGACTGTCGCGGATAACCTCGTTTTAGGACAACGCGGACCGTTGTCGTAGTTTCTTACATTTCATTATTGCTATAACTGATGTTTGCAAATCATTCGACTGTTCATTATTTTGAATTATAGTAAAAAGTATTTCGTGTTTGAAAGATTTGGCGCGAAGAAAGTTCTTGCTCCGAACATGAAAGTTTATTTTACGTCTTAAAAAGTTAGTGTTTAAATCAAAATTCTGAAATTTTATATAAATATTAACCTATTTAAATCCTTTTGATTAGATAACATATAACTTTATCAGAATATATAAATTTCTATTTATATAATTTTATTTACATTAAAAACTTATAACTTTTACATTATCAAATGCTTTCAAATTATACTAAACTAATAAATTAACATAATGCAATAAAGCACAGTGCATTCAATTTAATAAGCTAATCATTTAAAAGATACCTAAAACCCTTTGCGTTTCATTAATTCCTGTTGAATCTGTAAATACTAACTAATGAGACTTTCATCCAATTCTAAAGCTTCTAAAAACTTTTTAAAACTTAATAAAAAGGGTAACTTGACATAGAATCAGCAGCTTTAAAAAAGCGCATAATTTAAAACTTCAAATTGACTCGTTAGTTTCAACACGCGTCACTAGAAATGCACGCATTTTTTCAACTTCAAAAGTATTCGAGTCACTGCTTTTTAGAGCGGAATAAGGGGTACAATTAATAAAATTATAACTACTAAGCATTATGTAGTTTTGTGAGTTTAAAGAAGAATAAAATACCTGAATATGAGCTTAACTAGGAGTTCAGTACAATTATCGTTAGTTAAACATCTAGTAGTTCTGTCCACCAATTCGTACTTGGTCAGCGCGGTGGACTATGGCCTAAACTCTCAATCTGAGAAAAGACCCGTGCCCAGCAGTGGGACAATAATAATGGGTTGACGAGAAGTTAAATATAGCCGTATACTATGCTACTAAATGTTGAGAATAAAAATATTAAAATTACTATTTTTCCTCGCAAACCCAGGCACTACATTTCAGTTAGTATTACTCAAATACACGATGGGTTCTACGTCTCAAGTTCTTTGATAGCAATGCTGAGTTACATTAGAAATTTAAAATAACTGTCAAAATTACCATTCCTACCGATAAATGCTAATTATGTATTGAACGAGCACAGACCACAGTTTACAAAATTAACGTTAAAAGATTATAATTAATAATATGTCGCAACTATTAGCCATTTACGTTTTGTCTACTTTATAAAAATAAGTTGAAACTATAATAAGGAAAAATGTAATGGTAAACATGTTTTATATGTGTCAAAGTTTTATTTAAGTCTAATTATATATAGCACTGCAATTCATAATAAATATATTATAATTATGTGGGAAACAAGAAAGTGATAACACGTTGTATTTCAAAAAAAGGCAACTTATGTTAAACAAGTCTAAAATTTAGGGATTTTTTATTATCATTACAATCTATAGATAAATCAATCGGCTTCTACAGACAAAAATACTTATTGTAAATATTGAAATATTGGTGCAAACTATTATATCTCCTTTTTTTACTTAAACTTTTATATGGCACAGCTTTTATATTTTTTTAATTTTATTTCGATATATTTGCATTTTTGAACAACTAGTAACTAAGTATGGCGGTAAATTATTTCACATGTCTTAAAATTTCGTCGTCAACCCATTATTGCTGCAACCCACTGCTGGGCACGGATCTTCTCTCGGAATGAGAGAGTTATAGGCCATAGTCCACCGCGCTGGCCAAGTGCGAATTGGTAGACTTAAAATTTAATAATGCATAACTCCTCGATGTTTATTTTTGATTACATTATGGTGAGCAACGAATATAAAATCAAAATGAATATTATACTTTTCTACGTTATTTAATATTTGATTTAAATATTAAACATTAATCAAATACAAGTTTCTTTTATCTCTAAATTGTTAACAGAATATTTGATATGAGTTACAAATTTTCTATTAAGAATATTTTTGTAATAATTTAATGTGTTTAAAGAGATTAAATTTATAATATAAAGTAATAGTGTATATATCCATCCATTAGGTGCATATATACACCATCATTTGTAGCGGTAGTAGGTACATTTGGTGCATATATGTAAATGGAAAAATGTATTCCAAGCATTATTTTATTACTTTACATACAATATTTACTTTAAAATACTCTATTTGTAGTATTATTTACCGGATTTCATAGTCCGTTGAGTTTCGTAGAGCCTCCTCCTCCTCGTAGCCTGTAGAGTCTCGGCAGTAATACTCGGATAAAAATAGATTTCTATATGCTTCCTTGCTAGAGTAGTTATAGTATAGATAGCTAACTTCCCTCTTTATATATATTTCTGATATAATTCTCTTAACTAGATAAATTAAGTTAGGATTATATGTAATCGACATCAAATGGAAATGAAATTATGTCTTAATTTTATATAGCCCTACGGGGCCACTTAGGAATTGTCAGTTAAAACATTTTTCTTACACTGCCACCGGATTGAAACACGAAATCAACTGAGAAGATTTGTTAAGAATCTCTAGAAACAAAGGAGAGAGTTTGTCTTTTTGTACATATTTATTATTTTTTAAAACCCATTCTGTTTTTAACATGAATAAAGCTAGCTTCCGTGTCTTGTCTTACATTTGACTAAACCAGAGGCTTGTTTGACATGATGCGCTCCACTTTGATGCTTAATTGATTAACTTAGGAAATATAAATTGTTACTCAGTCCTAGGCTGCTGTTACTTCTAAATAATTTTGGACATTTGTAACTTCATATAAAACACTAGCTGTGCTCGCGACTTTGTCCGCGTGGAATAGTTATTTTGGGCATGATTTATTGTTGCAAACAGCCTCCTTAGCTTTATAAATTGTAGCTGTTACCCACGACTTTGTCTGCGTCATTTTGTTGCAGCGTGATGTTATAAAGCCTAAAGCCTTCCTCGATAAATGGTCTATTCTTAAAAGAAAGAATTTTTCAATTCGGACCAGTGGTTCCTGGGATTAGCGCGTTCAAACAAACAAACAAACTCTTCAGCTTTATAATATTAGTATAGAGTATAGATAGGTTTTATCTTGGTCGCTTCATATAAAGTGCGAGATGACACTTATTAGAGGCATTTCAACTTATGGATTAAGTTGTAATGCTTTGAAGTATGTCAACCTTATAAGTAGAACCAGTGGTATAAAGGTGGTAGAAATGTAGTTCGACAGGTACCACCGCCACACTTATTTCTAACGTGAAGCATTCCTTGCGTTTCAATGGAATGTTGTGGTTGCCGGCACACTTTATATGAGGCGACCATCCTAGTCGTCGGGAGTAGAAACGCATCTGTGATTGACTTCAGATAAAACCTATGTTCTATATGAAGTTGCTTACAAATATCCATGGGCGGCAGTGACCACTCACCATCAGGTGGACTGCATGCTCGTTTGCTACTTCATTATTATATAAAAGAACCAAACGCTTAAGTCTGCGTTATTAGGGAGAAATAGGTACGACAGTGGTACTTCCGGAGATGAACTACGAAGAGTTATATCACCTTCCTATTAATATGTTTCTCAGTAAAAAAACTCAATTATTTAATTTCTGTTTATGAAAAATACTACTATAATATTCAATTAGCGATTCACTACAAAACTATTTGTCTTAATAGACATACAAACAGTTTACCTAAATATTGGTTTAGTCATAGCTAAATGATTTTCCTTTAAAGTAATCTAAGTACAGTTAAGTACTAATTACATAGAACAGTTTTATATATTTTCTTACTATACTCGTATGCTTATAAACGAGTGATGTTTTATGTGCCGCTGTTGGGCATAGATAAACTTTAAGTTTACGTGGCCGTGATTTGAACTCCGGTCCTCAGATTAAGAAACCGAATAAACCACTACCAATGCACTTTTAAACTTCACTACATAGTATAAAACAAAGATGCTTCCCGCTGCCTAACCCTAAGCATACAGCTTAGATCTTTAAAACTACGCTACGGATCTGAATGCATATTTTTTTAACGGATAGAGTGATTCAAGAGGAAGCTTGTTATGTATAATACATGTATAATAGGGTAGAGGAACACTGATATTTTTGGATTTTTGACCTTTAGTCGAAACGAATTTCGCCGGGTCAATTAGTTCTATATCAGGACACAAACTATCTGTGTGTCAAATTCATAAAAAAATGTGTCGTCAACCCATTATTGTCCCACTGCTTGGTTCGGGTCTTCTCTTCAGGAGTGAGAGAGTTATAGGCCATGGACCACCGCGCTGGCCAAGTGCAAATTAGTGGGCATGATCGTCTAGTGGTTAGGTTAGTTGTGAAAAAATGTAACAAACATTATCACAAACATACATTATCACAAACAACAAATCACTTCTTTATATGTAATATTATATATATGTAAAAAAGATGCAGACACTTGACCCGTGAGTGTACTAGCTAGACGAACCGTCATAACAGGATAGTGGCTCGAAAAACTCTAAATAACGCCTGTTGACTAATTGACAAATGTAGCACTAATTAGATTTTCAATAAAATGAAGTAATAACTTATTAAAACATTAATATATCATAGTCAATAAAACTCCTTTAAGCTAAATTCTTTCTGTAACTGACCAGTTCCCTAATGTTAAGTGGGTACTGCCGCCCATACACTTCGGCAACCAAATTGAATGCTAATGTCTTACCGTGGTTCTAATTTGAAGGATGTGTTAAGACAAAAACATGAAGCATTATAGTCAACGCTACAGGGGGTAGAGAGAAACAAAGATCTCAAGTCCCCTTAAAATCTACACGCTCACACGCTTTCTACACTCATAGGCCCGCCCACACAAGGATCTTCTCCTGTGTCGTGGGTACCACAGACACACACAAGACAAATACACAAACACCCACCCAGAACATAAATCTAAACTCATCATTCCGATATCTGTCTGGCCGGATATCGAACCCGGGACCCATTGTGCGTCAGACCGGTATGGTAACCGTTTCGCCACGCGGGTCGTCAAAATCTACATGTACCTACATGTTCATCTATAAACTTTAAGAAGGCGGCAATATTTTAGAAATAAGAAAATAATAAAGCTTACAACCGTACAATAATAATTATAAGGGAATACAACAGCCTTAAAATGTAGGTATCCTGAAAACTAAGTTGTGAGGCCTTGTTTCTAAGATCATTCCAGCAAGCACAAAGATAACGATGTAAACATATTCGTACGACTAAATTACTGTTCAGCGCAAAATATGATAGTTCTAGTCCCGCGTTATCTATGTTTGATTAAACATAAAAATAGTCTTTCTAAATCATATATAAGTTACATCTCAATTATCTTTCGGATTCGAACCTTACACTACCTTCTAAATGCTACCTAACCCACCTAACTACCAAGATTCTATCCTAAGTATCCAAAAGTTCACTTACGAGTTCACTTATCGTTCAAACGTTTACGGAAATAAACGAAAGTATTTATTTTGGTAAAATAAACGATAAAAAGTATGATCGTCGTATACGTATGACGTCTCGTGAGAATCATATTAATTGTGTAAGACGCGGCAGGCGGCAAGAGGTCTGAGAAATCTGTAACAGGAGGCCTCCTCCGGCGGTCCTAATCGCACGGATTCATAGAAATGGCAGTAATCCACGGAATCAGTTGTCACACAAGACTATCGTATGGTATTTCCTTATAAAGATTGCGAATAAATCTGCGAAAATGTTAATTACCTAATGATGGATCACCTAATTACCTTTTTTTGCTAATTTCCAATTTTAGAAAATGGTTGCATTTTCCATGCATTTACATTGACTAAATATTTCGTAAAAGTATTTGAAAAATGTTAAAAAAAATATTTCACAAATTTGTCTTAGATGGATTGAGATAAATATTATTATACATTAAACATTAATTTTTAGTTTAAGTGTAAGCTTTACTTCATATGATCTAATACTTACGACCTATATTCTCAATAATTTAATTTGAAGATAGGTCAGTTCATTCTTAAAACCGAGACGACAAAAGTAATTCTTTATAAAAATGAATGTTTGTCTGTATGTCCTCTATAGAATCGTAAACTATTCATTTGATCTTTAGCAAAGTTGTTATTCATGAGCTCGCGAAGGTTTCTGGTGTATTTTTTTTGTGATGGCGTAGCAATGCGCTAAAGGTACAGCTAGTAAATTAAAAAATAGTACTTATTTCGTAAAATCAGTAAGGAGAAATTAAAGAGAATACATTTTAGGTATAAACTATATAACTAGAACCCTTTAAAAGTCTGTAACTCAACCCTAAAAACTACCTTCGTAAATAACGGGTTATGATGTAAAAATATATTTAAAATACAACCTAATAAAAACAGATTTCAAATTATTACATTCTAAGATCTTTTCAATAACAATTGGTATGTTACAAAAACATATTTTTTCATGTAAAATACAAATCAATAAAAACATGACGGCTCCTAAACTTCTTTTCTTCTCTTCTATTCTATTTCTATTCTACACCGTTTATCGTCATCTGCCATCAAAGCTATTAGCTTGGTTGTCTACATTCCACGTGCAATGTTTCCCATTCTCTATTCCATATTCCACTTTGGGTCTGGGTCCTTTAGTGACGTAACTCGCTAGTGAATTGCTTTCGTTTGCTCAATCAACACTAGATACGTATTGTATCACTCTTCTTTCGCTCCTATTTTATGATAACAGTACATGATATTTGAACTTCACAATTTCCAAAGACAAAATGTTATGTTTTCAAATTATTTAGCTAAACTTTAATGGATGTACTAAGAAATACGTTCATACATCTACATACTACAATTTACCTTATCTACATAAATTACAAATATAATTATAAATATAGTATGATAACGATGTCTAAACATTTATCAATCGGTTTCAAACATCGACTACTGCACTTACACTTTCCTTACAAAGGGGTTTGGCAGTCATCTGCGAGCGTAGTCTTACGGTCACCCGTAATAGTCAAAGCTTTCCAGGGACACGCTATTACCCATCGAGCTTAGGCTGCTAATTAAGCCTTAAGGCTGTGTACACACACACCGCACCGCTGCGTGGCGACTAAGACGCCTTTCAAATCGGATGTTATTGCTTTCACACGCGTTGCAGTGCCGACAGAGACGCTGCCACTATTGTGAATAGTGGCAGCATTTCTGTCGCCGCTGCATATACAACCCTAAGGATGGTGCTATTCGAGACTATACCACACTGCATGAAACACACCTACCTCATCCAAAATATAGATAACATAAAATATATATTTAAATGACATGTTAATAGAGCTTTTAGTGGTTCTACGTCACACACAAATCTGCCTAATAACACCAGTGTTACGCGCTGTTTTGTGTTTTAGTCTGTTCTGAAACTATGAAGACATACCTCATCTGAGGCGTTCGAACTTATTTCTCAGAAGTAGCAATGCACCTATGGCCAATCTCAGAAAGGACACAAATTCTAACTGGGATTGATTACAGATTGTCTTAACAATAGGCTGACAACATACTCGAAAACTATTTCTACATAAACAAAATACAGCACACATAAAGTAAACGTTTACTCTTATTGGCTAAACGGAACCTTACTTTAAATTAACTAAACAATTAACCGGAACGATGTGTTAGCGTTTATTGTAATAGCGTTAGCTCGATTGATAAGTGTATTATAGTCTTTAATATGTAGTAAGAAAGTTTAAGTCTGCTCGATGTTTAGGGGCAGTGGGGACTTAGGGTGTTTTCAGATACAATCGGGTCATCTATTTATGATATAATAATCCCTCCCGTAAGACAATTAATTTGTATATAACTTGTAATTTGTATATAAAACATAAAAACAATTTAGTTACTTTCAAACTATATTATCATTTTGACGACCCGCGTGGCGGAGCGTTTACCATACCGGTCCGTCGCGCAATGGGTCCCGGGTTCGATTCCCGGCCAGACAGGTATCTGAATGATGAGTTTAGATTCATGTTCTGGGTCTGGGTGTTGGTGTATTCGTCTTGTGTGTGTCCATGGTACCCACGACACAGGAGAAAATCCTACTGTGGGGCTATGAGTGTAGAAAGCGTGTGTTTTTAAATTATCAATAATGACTATATATATGGCAATTTTTGTTCCTTAGAGCATTGGTAGGAATGGGGATTACATTCAAAAAAGGTAGTAAACCCCTTACGTTTCGACTCCTAATATAAACTATCTCCAAATCCATTTGCGCCTTATTACGCTTTGAGAGGTATGGCGGTTAAGACATACATCCTCGGGCGTAGCAATGCAGCTGTAGTCGAATCCCGTAGTTTACTTATGATCAGCTGAACGACATAGTCTTTGAAAACTGCTGAAGAAATACTCGCCATCTCTTGTTATACTAATAGTCACGAATGCTTCTTAAATTACGAATTAAATTGTCTATGTTGTAGTATATTTTCGGAAGCATAAATTATCTTATGAGTCAATGCAATCTGTGTCCGGATAAATGTGAAGACACCCATCGCGATCACTCCTAATATTATATGCAATTGTTTTTGGAAATGAAACAATTGTTGCCTCGTAAGCTTTTCCGATTCACTGAATGAATACTACGTGGTTTCGTCTTAACGTTGCACGAACGTTGTCGTGGTCACGTTGACGAAATCCAATTGTTTTTACTTGTCTTTGTTTGAGATATTGATTGCAGTTCTTATATTGTATTAGTCACTGATTTAGACGACAAGCAATTTTGGTTCAAATGCCCTGTAGTTCCGGGATCAAAATAGGACTACCTAGGGAAGGTTTCCCCTCGGAAACAAAAAAAACGCGCCTGCTCCACGCCTTTCCTAGGATGAAGCAGTTGAGGGGTTTAGGTGGAAGTATAGTTGCCAGTTTACTTTTTGAGCGACCATATCAATCCTCGGGAACACCAACGCATCTCTAGTTGACTTCTCATAAAATCCCTGCTTCATATGAAGTTAATTACAGATGTCCTTTAAGGACAATTGCCATTGACCATCATATCCTTTGAAAATCTCGTACATAAGCTGGATTTATTCAATGTTAAATACAAAAAACGCAGCAATAGGTATTTGTTAGCGAAATATAAACAATAATCGTAGTTTCCGCTGTAAATACCAATATCCTAATGTGTTATATTACAGCTTGTTTATTGTGTTGCGGGACTCATAGATATTTTGTTTATCATGTTTACCTTTTCACGTCCGCCCAAACTACAATAATTGGATTGACGCCGAAAAGTATGAAAATTTATCATCAATTCAACACTGTTAAATATGATTCTTCTTAGAATTAAGGGATTTGCTGTATTTCATCACGCAACTAAAAGGAAAATTGATAGACGGTATCTTACCATACATGTAATAAAAAATAATTTAGCGTTAAATATTTTGCAGAACTAAAAATAAGTGACCAAATTTTTTTTATGTTTGTCTCTGCAATGGAATGACATCAAACTATTAAATTGCGTTTAAAATAATCGTTACATTTATAATCTGTATCTTAAGGTAAGAATACGTTTTCTATTGCATTACAATCCAACAATTACCTATATGAAATTTTAGTACATTTTAAAGACATGTTACATTTTTTTACCATGAGAAACCTCGGGATACAGCTAATCTAATAAAATACACAAGCTTTAGGCAAACCCGGCAATTTTATCACGATCTTCCCCTTGACTTGTATAATAGAAGTAGGTATAATAGGAACTTAGGTATACTAAAAATCAGAGAACGATCTAAATTAATGAGAAAGACATTATAAATAGCAAAAGAACGGTTAGAATAACTAAAATACTAGGTATTTATAAAATATTACTTATCATTTTACGTAAGACAGTCCTAGAGGTCAATACCACGCTTCATAGGCGCGCGGCAGTGTTCTTGCCAAGTTTGAAACAGGTTAGACAATTTTTACGTTAGATTCTTTGTGTAAAGCAATTGGTCAACAATGATAATGAGCTGATTAATTATTATGATTATAAGATTAAGATTGTAATGAAATGAAATGAGATGGCTTTATTTTGTATAGGCCCACGGGGGCACTTACAAATTGTCAGTATTTTTTTTCCCTTGCACTACCACCGGATCAGTACACGACCTCCACTGAAAAGATCCGGCCATAACTCAGCGGATTTGGTTTTCTTGTTTATTTATATTCTTTTATTTTTTAATTATTAACAGTAATGTTTTTACCATGGCAATCTAATCAAGCTCCAGTATCTTGCTTTAAATTTTACTAATGACCTTAAATGTTTACGAAATAATTCGATTCAAATTCGTTTTTATCTTTAACCTTAAAATCATGTTATGAAAGCAAAGAAAGGAACTAGGCCATCAGAATTTCCATTCCTAGTCTATCAGTAGTCAAATACGAACTAGGCTTATCGTATGAAATTTAATCTAGCATAATTCGGCACACGCTATCTCGCGATATTTCATATTCGCAATCTCCTGCAACATTGATAACTAGCCCTGCCCTAGGTTAGTGATGTGACGCGGATATCGACAATCGATAAGAAATGAATTCTGTTGTCAAACGGAATTGTTCACAACTGACAAGTATATCATGCGCAGTTTAAAAATGTAGGAGTATAATTTTATATTTTCAGAAAGCTATTTATGTCCTAGTAACAATATGTGTCTATAAGTACATAATTAATCAAGCGATAAAAAGTGCACATAATCCACACCTTACGATAATCCAAAACTAACGTAGATTTAGATTTGTGGACTAATAATCAAATGGATTGTCCTTCAAGAGTCCTTTAGAAGATAACGTTATCAATCTAATCATAGAACTCTAAATAAATTCGCTATTAATATTATCGATGCATTCTATCATTCTTAATCTTGGAAGCAGACTGACATTTGTTTATCGTTTGATAACTTTTGTTGCAATTTAATACCTTCGATAGGTATAATCAATTTTTCTATAATAAGTATTTTTATGCTTGATTATCTCCTTGATCGAAGGGGTTTCCTTATCGATGATAAATTTAAAATACTTATAGTAGCAACTGAAATTATGTAATGAAGTAAATGAGGATCCAACAATATTATTTTTTGGTATTGTACGTGTAAATCTGGGAACAGCTTATCATAATGTCATGTAGTGATTTTATGAAATGAAATATACAAAATGCGAGTCAATTATTGACTTATTAATGAGATTATCTACGCAATTGACTAATTTGTAGAATTACTGACATGATTCTAGGTAGTAAGAAGAATGATTTTATACGTTAATCTATATCGTAATAAAAATTATACCTGCTTATTATTAATATGAGTTACAGGCAGTAAAAAAAACAACTAGACGAAATGTTGAACTTATGCAAAGAGAAAAAAATTGGCTTTATTCTTCACACCTATTGCTGCGTACAACCTATAAATACCGAGCAATTTGTTTACTTTTAACATTAATGATTATTTTCCAATAATATGTTTTTGTTTTAACAAGGAACAGAAGTCATTTACAGAGTTATATTTAACAAACCCTACTATTGACAAATAACCACTCATTAATCGACAGATCGCCAGCCAATCCCTAGCTCCAGTGCAACTCTTATCGCCTTTTTAATACTCCACATAAATATTAGCAAGGCAAACATAGACGAATGTGTCTATGTACAAATTTGCAATCTTTGTAACATAAACATGTACACTTATCGCTAGACTCGTTCGCGCCCGCGGCGTTGTCTGTTTTTACAACTAAACATCAACGCGTAATGAATTTTAATACTTTTAAGAACAATTTGCAAAAGTTTAAACGTATTATTACACTTATATTTATTTGTGACCCATAACTTCTTCTATGCGCGTAGCCCCACGCTTAGATTTTATTTCTATCGTGGATGCCATGAACAAAGTTCAATACGCAAACAGCCAAGGAAAGAACAGCATTAAATTCGTCATTTAAATATCTGTCAACCGGGAATCGAACCCGGAACCTACTGCGTATCAGATCTACATGATGACTGTCCGGCGACACTGGTCCTCAGTTTGTTTATCAAATTATTTTTGGATTTTATTCTTTATGCAACTGAATTATTTATTTAAGTTACACTAATCTTAGTTAATTATAATATAACTATCCCCAAAAAATCCTTTCAATTGTTACTCCGATCATAATGGTGCATAAAAATATTTTCTCCCATTTGGGTGTCCGCCATATTGGATTTAGAATGACGTCAGTAATCATACATTTTTATCCATACTAAACGTGTATGCGATATCGGCGCAATTGATTGGATATAACATTTAAAATTCAGTTGCTAAATATGACCCTCACATACATACGAAGTAACTAAGCAAGGTTAATAAAAGCTTCATCACAAGTCTGTGATCCTAGTGAAAATGGCTATCAAATTTTGACAAATTATATGATTTTAGACTAATATTATTGCACAATTGACACATTTTAATACTTAACGGGTACTTTTGACAAAGTGTTTTTTTTTCAAAATTAAAAAAAAACTGACATGTTTCGATAGGTACTTTTATATTTATCTAACATGTATGTCGACAAATCTAATTTAATAAAAACGTTTATAAACGACGATCTACAATTTGACAAAAATGATGCATAAACTCATCCTTCTAAGGATACAAAATTTCGTAAATTTCACTTAAACATACAAACATAAATAAATTAATAAAAAATAAAAATTCTTCATAAACACATTCACATACGATTTTACAACAATAAAAGATAGATATCTGTGTAGCCAATCCTGTGTGCACAGTGACTATACCCTGTGAGTGAGGTGGTTGACCTTATAAAAATATAAAGATCGTTATTCTCTGCGAAACGATGTCTTTTTATAATCATTTACGTGTTTGGTCTTAGAAAGTATTTAATTAAAACAACTTATGTAAACATTTTACACCTGAAAATAAGTTAGGTTAGAATTTGGGTACGATAGGTAATCAAATTATTGGCAAAGAAGTAATATAGTTCAAGGTGGTAGAACCGGTGTAGTTCGACCGGGGAAGTACCACCGCCACACCTATTTCTAGCGTGAAGCATTGCGGTTCGATAGAAGGGTGTGGTTGCCGGCACACTTTCACATGAGCAACGCATCTGTGATTGACTTCAGATGGAACCTATGTTCTGTATGAAGTTGATTACAGACGTCCATGGGCGGCAGTGACCACTTACCATCAGGTGGACTGCATGCTCGTTTGCTACTTCAGTCAAATAAAAAAAAATAGGTTTTCTCGCTCAAAATGTTTTTTTGTTTTTTTTAATAATTTTGAAGTAGCAAAGGAGAATGCAGTCCGCCTGGTCACCGATGCCGCGATGTTATACACATGTCAATAGACATCGGTGACCACTTACCATACATTGTATATATATAGAACTTCATATCTAGAAGGTGGAGAAAGTTTTGAAGGTGGTAGAACCACATTAGTGTAGTTCGACGGGGAAGTACCACCGCCATATCTGTTTCTAGCGTGAAGCATGAAATGAACAGAGCTCTTTGTATAACAGTCACTTTTGGAAATCTACAAAAAATTCTACTATCTACGTACGATAAATGTAGTGTTTTTTCAATAGTTCTATTCACTACAGTTATCTCGTCAACCCATTATTGTCCCACTGCTGGGCACGGGTCTTCTTTCAGAATGAGAGAGTTTAGGCCATAGTCCACCGCGCTGGCCAAGTGCGAATTGGTGGACTTCACACACCTCCGAGACCCATTTTTTTTTTAAAGAACTCTCGGGTGTGTAGGTTTCCTCACGATGTTTTCCTTCACCGAAAAGCAGTGATAATTAATTTCTAATACGCGCATTACACACACACTACAATTATACCACATTAAAAAAGACAAAAATCGGCTAAGACTATTCATTTTACTAATAACAGTTTAAATTATAAAGTGCATTTTAAATTAATTCGCCATGAGGAAAGTCAAACACAAAACTCATGAACAAATAGTCTATGTTCGCTACATTAAACCTAAAAATAGGTGTAGGTACTAAATAATTAGTAATTTTAGTCGTAATATTCAATACCATATTGATTACTTATATACTTAATAAGTTTGATTTTTGACCATTTAAGTGATTAATTTTGATTTTGTTTCCTATTTGATTATTTGTTAACATGTCTTTGTGTGACATTATGACCATAACTATCTATAACTGAGCTATGACTCTCTTAAATAAGTCCAAACAGATTTGTAGTCAGATTAAAGCAAACCAAAAAGTCACAAAAAAAGTATATATCGATAGCATTCTGTGTATTCTACTTAATCTTTGTAAACCTATATGTATAAGATACCTAGATCGATTAGGATAAAACTTAGATGAATTGATGTTGGCTGTAAGTATGCCTAAGTTTGTAAATAAATTTGACCTTATAGTCGTATCTATTTATAAGCGGATGTAAATAAATTTATATGCATATGTTAATTTGTGCAGACCTAAATAATTTAATTGATACCTAATATAATAATTCATAGTTTTCCCCTTAAAACAAATCATCATTCAATAGATACTCATATGTTACATGTTGTGATCGTAATAATTAATTGTACAGAAAAAACATATGTGTCTATTTGCACAAATACCAATGTCCACCAATTCGCACTTGGCCAGCGTCCACCAATTCGCACTTGGCCAGCGCGGTGGACTATGGCCTAAAACTCTCTCATTCCGAGAGAAGACTCGTGCTCAGCAGTGGGACGATAATGGGTTGACGAAGTAATTATATTAATTTTACGTTAACATAAAAAAAATGTTTATTTTTTATGTACCTACACAAATAAATTTTAACTGTGTAAAATATCAATTGGAGAAAAATAAATATTAAAATATAATACGTTATAACCGCGCCCATAATAACATTCCGCGCAAAATTAAGCCTTAAGAGGTAGAAGATACTTAAAACCTGCATTTAAGCCACTTGGAGGTTCGACGCCCAAGGCAACACCGCCACACCTACGATTTCCTTGTAACTGCAGAGTTAGATGCTGCGGCGATCGCGTATTTAAGGTGTTGTAAAGGAGATATCTATACACACTAATGAGAACATAGTTACACATACATACACATAGAACATACAAACATAACACACACGCTTTTCTAACACACGCTTTCTACACTCATAGCCCCACAGTAGGACTTTCTCCTGTTTCGTGGGTACCATGGATACACACAAGACGAATACACAAACACCCAGACCCAAAACACGAATCTAAAGTCATCATTCAGATCCCTGTCTGGCCGGGATTCGAACCCGGGACCCATTGCGCGTTAGACCAGTATAGTAACCGCTCCGCCACGCGGGTCGTGTGTATAACATAGTATCGATCTAACTTAGTTTCTCAGAAATACCGAATTCAGAGAGGACTGTCTTATCTATAGTCGATTACAGATGTCCACGGACGGCAATAGCCACTTTCCGTAAGATGCTACTTCCATAAAATAATTAAATATCTAGCTGGTGTTAAAAAAATACGAACAAAGTCGCAAGAAAAAAATAGCTATCACCGACAATGTCAACGGCCGGGTCAAAAAACCCTCAGAGGATACAAGGAAGAAATAATCGTTTATCTATTCGGTTTACATAATAACTATTATGTGGAATTAATTACTTTACAGCGCAGGACACTGACTCACGGGACGACTACGGTAGGGGGACGTTACGATCGCGACTTAATAGGAACGATTACGACTTATTAGTGAGGTGTGGCAAGGTAGACCGATGGTTCGACCTGTGTGGTACCACCGGCATACATATTTCGTTATGTGGTGAAAATTATTTTCTGTCTGGCTTAGGGCTGAACGCGAAATCATATGCGTGACGGAGATCTAGAGAGACGTGGTCGCAAGAAGTCGGAATCTCGGTCGAACTTTTTTCTATGTGATAATAAACATGTAATAAATAGGTGTAAGCTTTAACGAATAGCTGCACTACCTGGAGTGGAGTGTTTAAATTAAATGAAAAAAAAGTAAAGTATAATATAACTAACATCTTAAACATGAACATAATATATGCCGCATAATAATGCCGCTATCATAGAGCTTAAAAAGTGGTAGAGCTGAACAAATACATTGTACCTATTTTTCCTTAATAATTAATAAAGTACATAGAAAAAGAAACATGCAGGGAACCTACATGAAAACAATCAGAGGTGCAGTTAAAATGGTTGAACCATGTTATTCTTTTTTGACCTTTGTTATCTATAGGTTTGTTGGGTGTAATTTTGTTAATGAAGCATTGATTAAATAAATAAAGGCTGTAGCAAGGCAGACATAGACTTACATTATCTGACGCGTTCAAACCTAGTTCTTAGGGGCGGCAGGTGCAAGTTAACGCAACATTGGTGAACCTTAAGTTTGTGGAAACCTAAAAATATCTGCGGGTTTGCTGCTTTGATTTTATGAAAAAAGAAATCGGTAAAAGAATTTCATTTTCGACATCCAAAAATTCAAAACTATATCATATAATAATTCAATAACTAGACATTAAAGGGCGTTGACAAAAATAATTATTATTACTTATTATTTGTTGGAAACGGTTTTTTGAGAATCTTAACTAAAAAAACATTGGATGTATCTGAATAGTTACTGCCATTATGATATACAATATATATAATATTATAACATAATAAGTTACGTACACCACTGTATAGATAGCGCCTTGACCTTAAATTTCTTGAAAACTATTCTAATAAGCGAGTCTTGTTCTAAGCTAAACGATAGGACAACAGATACTTTTATTGTGTTTGAGGTTTATAAAGGATAATGACTTTGTATAGGACATTAGCCTCAGAAAAATACTGTACTTATGAAGTAAACACGCGTTCTACACTCATAGCCCCACAGTAGGATTTTCTCCTGTGTCGTGACCATGGACACATACAAGACGAATAGACAAACACCCAGACCCAGAACAGGAATCTAAATTCATCATTCAGATACCTGCCTGGCCGGGAATCGAACCCGGGACCCATTGGTATTCAGGAGTGTAACTCGTTTACAGTTTCTCGTGACGGATCGCTTAAGAGGTTCGCTTAAGACTTTGCCAATGAAACTTTTATGGAAAGCATGCGTGGAGCAAAGTTTCTTTCCATGTTTTTTCTCTATATGAGATTTTTATTGTTAAAAGATAAAAAGATAACGTTTAAAAATAAGTTTATACTACAGAAAAGAATGAAATGCCTTATTTGATTTCGTTAATTCTAGGAAATTTCATTTTTATTCTTGACTTATCACTTTGTATAAAGCGGTAGTAGTATAAAGGTATAAAATACATAGTGTCTATGATATTATTATGCAAAAATATGTTAGTTTTGCTGGTTGATAGTTTATTGAATTAAATCAAAATAGAGGTCCGCAGTAGACCTTAAGTACCAGGCGATCATAAGTCCACAGAGGCGTTACTTGTAGGCGTTTCAGATTCAGCATTATAATTCCCAAGGTTAGTTACTTAGCCCGGAAACACGTAGGACGTATTCTCTATACATTATTTCCGTAAACACCAGGTATATGAGCGCGGGTCGGCCAATAGCAGCGAAGGTCAAATTTTAAATGGCCAATCGCAGCGGGCGATGTGGAATTCGAACTATGTAGGCTCGATTTGAAAGTGAAAGTTGGCCAATGGTGTGTCTAGTTTGCACGTAGTTGTGTCGTGTGTGGCCTTATGTAAATAGGAGCTGGGTATGTGTGCGTTGTGAATGAAGCTTTCGTTAAGGCTTCACGTAATTACGGATAGTGGTTTCAGTACACCCTATTGAGTTCAAACGACTCGGCATTGTCAAAGATAACCGTTATTGTAGTTCTAAGCACTTTTTCACGATTTTCCTTTCAAAAGATTGTAGCTCCAGTATGTAGGGTATTGAAAGTGTTTCAATACAGATAGTAAAGTTACAAATTCTTACATTAGAAGGTGGTAAAACATATATGTTTCGTGAAGGCTGGTACCACCGCCACACCTACTTCTACCGTGTATCAATTCTTTTGATTCGGTGTAAGGGTATGATTGTTGGATCACTTCCGTATCTCAGTCCTTGGAGGTAGTAACGTATCTGTGATTGACTTCAAATAAAATCCCTATTATAGTCTGAAGTCAATGACAGGTTTGACATCTGTAATTAACTTAATAATGATGAAGTTGATTAGATGATATGTCCATGGGCGGAAGCGGACACATACCATTAGTTTTTTTTTATCTGATTGAAGTAGCAAACGAGCATGCAGTCCACCTGATGGTAAGTGGTGACTACCGCTCATTGACATCTGTAAGCGACTTCAAACAGGACAGGGGTTCTATCTGAAGTTAATCACAGGTGCGTTGCTATTCCCGACTATGATGGTCGCCTCATTTATATGAGCGTGCCGGCAACCACACCCTTCTATCGAAACGCAAGAAATATTTCACGCTAGAAATAGGTGTGGCGGTGGTACTTCACCGATCGAACTACACTGGCTCTACCACTTGTTAAAATGATGATATTATTTTTAAGACTAAGCGTTAAATTTTTTATTACAAATATTTGCATATTTGTAATAAAATGTACAGTTATACCTACGCATTATGCACATTTCATACGTGTACGTTGCAAAAACTAATATTTCTTAAATTATTTATTACCTGAATAATTTCCGATATTATTATATAAGTAAAGGAATAAAGTCATTTAACTTATTCATTTTACGTATCTGTACTTATCCTGAGGTAGAGTTCCACAAAAAAGCCTACGCAGTGCTTGTAATAGCTCTTTACGTGGAACCTCTTGTTAAGAACCTATAGAGCCGAGTTCCATTCAACAAGTCATGTCAAATTACTTATTTTTTCATTCAAAATATGATTCTGGTAAAAAAGTTTAATTTCCTATGTATTTTTGTTCACAGATTTGAAACAAACGGGGGCAGTAAGCGGACAGTTGCAAACGCCAAGGTAAGAAAATCTTTAGTATTTTTAATGTTAAGAAGTTATTACAAGAACATACTTATCTTTATTATAAATTTGTTTGAACAAGTATTTTTATTGTGCCTTCTACCGCTTTTAATCTACTAGTCAACCTGTCTGTAACAAATTTTCGGCTTAACTAATTGCGATGAAACTCGTGCAAATAGTACTTTACTAAGCATATACATGCTATTATCATGCACTGGCTATCTAAATACCTACCTAATTCTATTACGTGAAAATTGATAAACCAATCACAAACGCAAATAAAATTAATTATAAAGCCATTAACTTAAGTCAACAATAATTCTCTAATCTGGGTCTAAATACAAACTTTTTGCTTGTAAAATTGCAACTATCGCGACTTCAGCGAACAGT
The DNA here is from genome assembly GCA_949699795.1 of Spicauda simplicius. Lineage (NCBI taxonomy): Eukaryota > Metazoa > Arthropoda > Insecta > Lepidoptera > Hesperiidae > Spicauda > Spicauda simplicius. The sequence goes on from OX453065.1 coordinate 20,905,535, forward strand.
TATAAGCAACGGTTTAAAAATAACAATAATAGGTACAACGCACACTGTGGGCATGGACGAAACTAATTGTTATTAATAAATGACATTGATTTCATATATATTATTATCGGTCGCCACGACTACATCTTAATCGCCGTCCGACCAGCAACAACGTCAGTCAATAGATATTTTTATGTACTATTATAATACAAAGCATAATTAAGTTTTGATAAGTGGTAGGTAGGTCATGTCTGATAGCTCTGACATGGGCTAGATAAAGCCTAAGTTTTTAGTTATTTTTCTGATAACGCCACAATATTTCAGTGTTATAAAGTGTTTGGCGGTGTAGAAGATTTAATTTACATATTAATAAACGTATTTTGCACGGTGAATGTCACTGACTACGCCCGCGCTTTACTTTAACGAGTCAGTGAATTCGTTATATATAAAATGTTGGTGTGTTTGCTTGAGATTCACACGCGACGTTTGGCAGAACACCGTAAAAGATGGCACATTTGCTTTTAATACATCTATTTTTATTTTAAATTTACAAAATCAAAAATACATTTAACTAATCATTATATAAATTTGCTAAGGCTCGGAACCATGATTTCAAAAGTTGGTTCATTTTGTTATGTAGACTGAAATTTTTACTAAAAGATTTTTCAACATGTCACCCTAAAGAGGCCGAAATAGAAGTTCAATATTTGTATTAGGTACATTGCATTTTAGTCAACGTGGACCAAGTCGCGAGCAACGGCTAGTTCTTTTTAATAACTGCGATATAGTCTTTTCAAGTAGTTATACTCCTCCTAAATGTCGTTACCCCTTACTAACTTATATGGGAGATTTAACGTTTTAAATTTAACTTTTAGTAAGTAAAAATTAACTTTACATTTTGCGCTACACACTAATAATTAAAAATAATAATCATTGGGAATATACGTGTACGTTTAATGGATTATATGAATTATGGGTAAAATTACAAATTGTAACGTTTAATACAAGGAGTATTAATTTTGCTCATTTTATTATGCTACGCAATTATTTCGACAGTATTTCAAGCTGTAAATTATTAAACTTATATTAAGCACTATAGCCTCGACAGTAATACCTACAATTGGACCAAATTTAACATGTAACACCTATTAAATTATTTACTCAGTAAAATGGAACAAATTTCCGAGAAACATCTGTGCAATTGAAATTATCCTTGAAGTCTGCAATAGATAGGTAAGACGATAAAGTTGCATATTTGGACATTTTTTGCTTTTCAATTTTATTCTAAAGATTTACAATGTTGCTAATTTCTAGCCTAAAAGAGTTATGAGTTTATTCATAAAAAGAAATAAATGAAAATTTATGCTTTGCGAGTTTATACCATAAAGCGTAGGGACTAGGTTATAAAGTCGCAAAACGTAAATTTTGAGTTATTTCTTTTTATGAATAAAAGTACGAATTGTGTGACCTAAAGAGGCTGTCACTTTAGGTCTTTGATAAACTCAGGAAGGCAATAGATGGCAGTTTAATTTAATTAGACTGCTTAGCACCCATCGCGCTGAGCAGTCACCTGGCCACGATTACTCGAGGTCCAGGAAACATTCGTTTGCCGCTATAAGCGTTGACATAGAATATTAAACAGCTGATTCATGTGGCCACGAAATTTTGCAAATTGTAGCGGAAACAGGCAGCAGTCGCGCAGCCTTGACGCCTGCAGCGCCATGCAAGTGTTCCATAGCTCTCCGGTCACGCAATTTCGTTGGTTTACATATTCATGTACAAACTTTAAATATTTTTAAGTTTCTGGAAATGCTCTAATACGATAACTCATTGCCAATTTTATGACTTATCTAAATTCCTATTATATTTAAGATGCCTGATAGAGATATCAACGTATTTTTGTGCATAAAATAGATGATAGAAAATTATTTGTGATGCAATAATTTAATAGTTCAACCACCAAGTATCAACATGAGAGCTAACTATTAGAACCAAAAGTTTGAACTCCTGGATTCATTTGGAGGGGGGGGGGTTATAACATTATTGTCTCACTGCTGGGTACGGGTCTTCTCTCAGAATGAAAGACTTTTAGGCCATTGTCCGCCGCGCTGGCCAAGTGCGAATTGGTGGACTTCACACACCTCTGAGGACTTTTTTTTTAAAGAACTCCCGGGTATGTAGGTTTCCTCACGATGTTTCCCTTCACCGAAAAGCAGTGATAACTAATTTCTAATACGCACATAAATCAGTGGTGCCTGTGTTTGAACCTCGAACCTCCCGATTGAGAGGGCAAATTTCAACCGTTAGGCTATCACTGCTCTATCTGGATTCATTACGAACTACTAATAACATCGATTTCAGACTAGTAGATTGTAAAAAATTGTATATATTTATAAATGTCAATGTACGCAAATATTCTACTACTTCATATTCGCGCAAAACGTCGTAAAATCATATAAAATATTAGACTCAACAAATAATTTACGACATAAAATAAAACTAGAAATTTAGCAACCTAAACTATACGCCCGATAAGATATCAGGTAGCCTAGGTCTTTGATAAAACGCTAAATTTACAAAAAATAGAGATAAGAGCGGGCTATCGGCCGCCGCGCGCTTCCCGCTCCGTCTAACTTCATTATTAATATTATGTTTGTTGGAGATATAATTTAACAAGCTCTTTACTTCTTTTTTTTAAGATTGAAGTAGCTAACGAGCATGCAGTCCACCGTGGTCATTGCCTCCCATGGACATATGTAAGCAACTTCATACAAAACATGGGGTTTTATCTGTAGTCAGTCACAGATGCGTTGCTACTTCCGAGGACTATGATGGTCGCCTCATGCGAAAGTGTGCCGGCAATCACACCCTTCCATCGAAACGCAAGAAATGCTTTACGCTAAAAATAGGTGTGGCGGTGGTACTTCCCCGGGCGAACTACAATGTTCTACCACCTGGGAGCTGCTGCTGTTTATTATAAGGGTTAATTTTGTTATATGGTCGTATGTTGGTCTTGAATAGCGCCACTCCCTCTCTTTCTTTGGACATCGTAGGAGACGCGTTGTACGAGACTCAAAGTTAAACCTTGGAGATAGGCTTAATGTACAGCCTTAATTAAATATCAATACACACTATCATCAACACGTATGACAAATGCAATGACTATTGGCAGAAATCTTCATTACGCGAAATATATATCCAGCTGTAGACTAAAAAGACTGAATGAATACAGTAATTACGGTTAATGTAAAGTTTAGGATGTTTGGATTATAGTAAGTAGCAAGCGAGCATGCAGCCCACCTGATGTGAGTGGCCACTGCTGCCTATGAACATGTCCACTGCCGCCTGTATCAAACGCAGTTAAGATCGGTTAGCTAAAGTTGGTCACAGATGCCACTGTGGAGCACTAATTCAAACGCCTTGATGTGAAGTCTGTAGTAACAGACATACTTTGTTACGGTTACCATAATCTTAAGCGCAAAACTGTTTTTGTTTAATACTGCTGTTCTCTGCAAAAAATAGGTGTGGCAGTGTTGTCTCTGAACATGAATCACAAAATTTCCTAACACCTTAAAAATATTTTGTATATTGAGTAAAACGTCATACATAAATAATAACACCTGCAAATACTGCAATGATAATACAGCGAAAAGTTGTTTTTAGCACAGAATTGCACACTTATCAGTGCAATTTCATGAGCCCAGAAAACTATTCATGATTAATGGCCGAACCAATCATCTGTTATGATAGACGAACTAATACCTTTAATCATAGTTTCTAAACTGTTATCTATATCGGAGTGCTGATAAAAAAAAACTTAGCCAAGCGTTACACGTAATTTTTTGGTGGTTCTGCACACTAAAACAAAATTAAAAGAAAAACGAAATAATACATTTTTTATATTTTTTACGCAACTCCTCGAAATAAAAGTGATGATCCATCTACTAACAGATTATTTAACTGTAGCTACCTCGTCAACCCATTATTGTCCCACTGCTGGGCACGGGTCTTCTCTCAGAATGAGAGAGTTATAGGCCATAGTCCACCGCGCTGGCCTAATTCGAATTGGTGGACTTCACACACCTCCGAGAACTTTTTTTTAAAAACTCTCGGGTGTGTAGTTTCCTCACGATGTTTTCCTTCACCGAAAAGCAGTAATTATTTTTTTAATACGCACATAAATAAGTGGTGCGTGCCTGGCTTTGAACCTCGGACCTCCCGATTGAGAGGGCAAGTTTCAACCATTAGGCTATCGCTCTGATTTCCGATTAGAAACTATCAGTGTCTTTCAAATAGTAATAAATTGCCATTTAATTTATCTGGTATTTAGTAGCGTATTATACGAGATTTGATGAGAGGTCGAAACAATGAGAGCGATTACACTATCACTGTGCAGTATGATTCAAGCGATCTAATAAAACATACTGTCCACTCTAGTTCAAAACTCACTACCCCATAATTATGATTAATAATTAAAAAAAGTTCTCATCAGTAAACAATACTTTAAAAATAGGTTAATAAAACCTACGTCTAAACTAAAAATTTGTAATTCGGGTCCTAACGCAATGTGCGTCAAATTACGACCTACGATTAATAGAGACAGAAGCAGATTTTTCAAAAAAATTGAAAGAATATTTAATTAAAAAAGGCTACTATAAGCTATTAGAATATTTAGAAACAGTAATATAAAATAGATCGGTCAGCTCGCACCATAACTCAAATTGCCACACCCTGACAGGGTTATAATGTAATGTCTTAATGTAAATATATATATTATGTACAACATTATGCAATAAATGACTATGACTATGACTACTTTTACTATAACGTTGTATTCTTGTACACTAATGAGCTAAGGTCTCCACTCAGAGTGAAGTATTGAGTTCAAACTTCATTATTTTAACAAAATGAGTTGTTAGACTTCACACATCTTTGAGCGCGACTTTTTTCAAAATTATGAATAAGTATTCATAAGTTTCCTCACGGTTCCGGGTTCGATTCCCGGCCAGACTGGTATCTGAATGATGAGTTTAGATCAATGTTCTGGGTCTGGGTGTTTGTGTGTGTCCATAGTACCCATGACACAGGAGAAAATGTGTGTGTGTTTTTAATATTTCTACTTCACTGTAAAGAAAATTATAATTATAATCTAATAAGTTCGAAATCAAAAGAATATTAGATTCGTATCCCGGACCCTGGCGGGATACAACTGCTCCGTTTCACCACCACTTAATTAATACCAGCATACTCTTGCTTCAGTTTTTCGGCTTTCACGTAGTAAATAGATACTTTTTGGGTTACAAGTCGTTCACGTTCGTCCTACTAAAGTTCTCTATTTGAAAGAAAGTCCGCCAAAATCGGGTCAAAAGTTTCCAAAATTAGCCTCTAAAGACGGAGCGTAAATTAAAACGATTTTATATAGGTATAACTGACTTTCAAAAAGGAGGCCCTCAGTTCGACGTAATGTTTATTCTTTTCATAATTATAGTATTCAAGTTAAATTAAAAATGGCAGTTATTTTAAATGATACCAACTTTTACTTTATAAAGTCATTAGCTTTTCTGCGACTTTTATTTTTTTGAATTTAGTACTTTTAATGAAGCGCCTTACTTATAAAAATGTTGGATAATGCGAGCAATACTTAAACACCCTATTTCAATTTATGAGAGTGCATTGTATTACAATAAAGTTGCTTTGTCAGGATTAAAGTTATCCTCATAATTTCATCAAATACTTTTAAGCTCTTTAGCATGAAAACCTAACCAACATGTACTTGTCATTATTTTTGGAAATCATATTTTGGCAAGATTGTCAAAACATATTAGGGTAGCGGTACTCAACCTTATTATTGTAAGGGCCACAAACACGTTGCAGGAGAATGTCCCGGACATGCAGTGGCGTAACGTGAAACAAAGATAATAAAAATGGTCGAAAACCCTACTTACTCCAAATTGTCGACCAAAAAAAAGCTCGCGCCGAATATAAATTCATCTGCGCCAACCAAAAGGGCCTGGCGGACCACATGCGGCCCGCGGGCCCCAGGTTGATTATAGCTGGATTAGGGTATACTTTCAGCTTACCGCAAAGCAATAAAGTAAGAGTTTCGCCGGTGTGACACTAACTTTGTATTTGCTGTGTAAAACATATTTCATTAGATGCGCCAATGAAGTATATAAACCGAAGGCAACGAATAACTTTCTTAAGCGTTAGTCGCACTACGCTTGGTCATCGCTGACGCATCTGTGGCTAACTTCAGGTCAGTTCAGGTAAAAACTGCCTTATCCAGGTTTGAATACAGATATGCACAAGCGGTAGTGGCACTTACCACTGGGTAAACTGGATGCTCGTTTGCTAATTCCATATTGCAAAAAATTGTTTAGACTTTACAAAAGTAACGAAAACCTGCCGAACGCCAAAATTTTACGATATCTATACAATACTAATATAATGCATCAGATAATGCACGTATATTATATATTATATAACTTTATCATTTTTATGCACGAATGACGGACACCTCATTGTGATTTTTATTTCTCTGTAACATGGTTTATTTTTGCGTGTACAGCAAAAATCATTCGACTTAGTCGTTGAACAAAATTTACAGACATACAAATCTGTACGCAATTTTCGATCTTTTTTTAACCGTATAGAGATTATAGTGGTTTGGTTCATATAAGCCATTTATTCATACAACTATACTTTTATCTGGATATACGTTTAATGTAAAACTGTTACTAGAACTAAGCTAGGGGTGTCAAATAGGAAAGAAGCCCTTTGAAATGAGACAAAGATGGATGGTCTAAAACTTTAAATGGGACAAAACGGCCATTTTGAAATAGATGTTTGTTTAGATTAAGCTTTAGTGTAAGTGCAAGTGCGGAGCGGACGATAAAGCGGTTCACTATTTAAAGACAGTACATTTAAAGATATATTTATAATAATATATGCCAATAATAGATGCCAAAACTTTCTCAATTATTATTAATTCGAACTCGATGCCAAATTAAGCAATTGATATTGTAAAAGTACAGATTAAAAAATGAATAATGAATGTTTAGAGAAACGCCATGAACAGGGTGCGTAATTTACCATATATATATGAAATTATTGCATTCGTGTATAACAATAGGGACGACATCGCAAGCACTTCAAAGTTAGACCTGGCTTGTATTTAATCTATGATTTTTTTTTACAATTACAAGTGAACCTCTCATCATGAACTAAAACTTCACAAGTAAAATATTTTTTCAGAGTCACAATATTTTGAATTGATAGGAGGAATATATTAAATAGTTAGAATTAATTAAAATCGCCAAAATATCTACATTATCAACAAACTTATCTATGATAATTGGTCTTGGATAAGCCTATACGTATTAGTTTAATTTTTCAACATGACATTCAACTTTCATACCTACTATTTTGCTGCACACGATAGGTTCCAGATTTGATTTTCGACCAGATACATTTTTCTAAAAGTGTTAAGTTTTGCCTCTCTACATTGTTTGTAGGAACTACTGCTTACTGTTATTTGAATACCCCATACTCATTTTATTTATTTTAAAATATCTGAACCGAGTCATAAACAAACGCTTTCGCTTCCGCTCTTGAATCGTACCAGAGCTTCAAAGGGTGCCTATCTTTTCAAATGTACTGAATAGCAAAGAATTTGCAATGCGGCGTGTCACTCTTTATTCTAACTCTTAGCCAATGGCTGGTGTGAACTATGAATTATTACATTTGTATGTAAACTATGTAGCATTCATCTTTTTACGAAAACACTTACTGGCGATCTTTATGCGATTAGCTTTTGTCGTTAACGTATTTATGTAAATTGGTTTTGCAATTTTTATATAAAAAACGAAACGATACTTGTTACTAAACTTACATGTTTTCAAACCTCCTCAATTTGTCTCTTATTGAGTGCCAGCTGCGTCACACAATCTCTATATCATGGATTACATAGCCATTACCTACTATCCTACCATTAAATAGGCGTGTGGAATAGTAAGCCTATGTGTGTATGACAGCTACATTTTATTTTGTGTTACGTAATTCTGGTACCCCAACTTACGCAAATTCGACTGACGCGGATATCAGTCAGTCCCACCTATCCCGTAAGTACGGGGTATTACTGTACTAGATGGTCGCCTTATATGTAATCTGCCCCTTCTAAATACAAGCACAACTTCATACTAGAAGTGGCAACGGTACTTTCCCGGTAACTTACTACTAAAATTTGTTTAAAACCTGTTTATTTATAATATATAGTGCAGTCATAGCCTAATGGCTGAAACTTGCCCTCTCAATCGGGAGTTCCGAGGTTCTAACCCAGGCACGCAGCACTGATTTATGTGCGTATAAGAGCTTAATTATCTCTGCTTTTCGATGAAGAAAAACATAGTGAGGTAACCTACATACCCGAGAGATCTAAAAAGTTCAAGGAGGTGTGTTAAGTCCACCAACCAATCCACCACCACCAGTGAGGTGGACTTTGGCCTAAAAACTCTCTCATTCCGAGAGAAGACCCGTGCCCAGCAGTGGGACAATAATAGGTTGACGATATATTTATAATATATAGTTTCCCGCCTATATAAATATACAAATGTGAATAAGAGGATAATTCCAATCTTTGGGAAACCCATCCATATTTAGGTACAAGGTAAGGTTCTTATCTAGGCGTAATTTCGAAGAACAGCTTTAGTATTTATGTTTAGGAATATGGGACTTATATCCTCCCTATTTCTTCCTATTGTTTTCCGGTTTAACCTTAACATAATGTATCGAAGATAAATACATACATATATTTAATACAACTGTGGCTGTCATTCAGTTCTTCACGGTAAAAGTAAACCTGACGAGCAAACCAAAACATCTGAAAATCATCTTTTTTTTCATCTAATAGAAGTAGCAAACGAGCATGTAGTGTACTTGATGGTACGTGGTCACTGCCGCCCATGGACATCTCTAAACAACTTTATATAGAACATGGGTTCTATCTGTAGTCAATCACAGATGCATAGCTACTCCCAAGGACTAAGATGGTCGCCTCATATAATCTAAAAAATAACAGTTCTCAAATGTACATGAAGTCTATCTACTGATTCAAATTTGACCAGAAAAGTGGACTTTGGCCTAGAATTAGGCCAAAGTCCACTCTCTCTCAGTCTCTCGTTCTTACCATGCATCTTCATTGTAGATATTTTATGCCCTTCCAAAAACAAATGAAATACGACACGAATAAAAAGTAATAAGTCAGTTTATACCCAAGATCGAAGTAATGAACTAACGCGCAGTTCACCAATGATAAAAATGGCGACAGTAGGTAAAGAACTTCACATAAAATAGCCGTTCTTTTGCGTTGTCACTCCCAAAAAACAAAATGTTAACTTTATATTAACGTGTGCTAACCACCTTATTCTTCTATCAAAACGCGAAAACTGCTTCACGCTAAAAATACGTTTGGCAAAATAGCTAAAGTACCTCTCCAAACCATACTCTACCACTTGGCTACAATAAGTAGCTACCTACAAAAACTATACAAATTATTAAACAATCTCATCAATGTACTCGGACACCCTGTTAGCCCTTAAGCCTTAATTCAGGCCTAATCTTAACCTATAATTGCATTGACATACCTACGAGATAATCCAAATACGTATCTTGTACCTATTCATATCACATGCCGTTGTAACCCGAGAAACCGTTGTTACTGCTAAACTGAGCCAATCGGCCACTGGCCAGTATTGTCTACGAATTGTTTGAAAACTTAACGAACATAATTATTCCTACGCGCAAAGTCTTCTTAGCGCGCGAGAATAGGGTTCAAGTTGCGCGAAATAATGGAAAAACGGAAAAGAAACCGCGAAATGCATTAGTAGAAGGTTTAGAAACATGCAAAACAACGCAACTGGCGCGTTCTAAGAACTCTGAAGACATCTCAAATCTTTTATACTGGAACTAGTGTGCACCCAGTACTATGGTTTTTGAAGGTGGTAGGACCCTTCTTAGTAACCGAAGACACTACCGCTAAACCCAATTATGTCTAACTAGTCACCCGTCTCAACGGTCGAAATTCGAGCGTAATTCAACTCAGAAACTAAGATTGATATTGTCCAAAATAAATCGATTTTTTTTCAAATTCAAATAAATTGTAATAAGGTTTTATACGCACAATATACCCATTAACGGGCAAAAAAGGTTTAATTAACTAAGCTGCATTTAAAAGCAGCAGCGGATATTTTGACAAAGACATCTGACAATTTTATCGTTATTTATTTTTATAGTTAGACATTGAAGGTTTTATTTCGTTTATTATGTAAGTTTCTGTGTCAAATCCACGGTAGTGTGTGTAATGTGTTTTTATTATATTTTATGCATGTTTTATGCACTATTTCAAAAAAATTGCATTGCGTAATGCTTCTCTTGATCAACTATAACTGAAAGATGGAATCGTTTGCAGATTATTATAAACATATATGTATATTCTGCATTAAAAATCCGTGTCATAAAAAAATCATAATGATTAATAACCGACTTAGTGTCAAGTTAACTTACTCAATACTTTGCAGTACAAAACAGGTGTTGGACAGGGACGTAGGTACCATAAGCAACATGTGGTCGATGGTATATATTTTTTCACACGTAAGATTTCCACAGATTTGACTAAAACCACGGTTAGCTCAAACGTCAATACTATCGGTTTATATTATTACTAATACTTAGACCAACGTCGTTTTGACAAACACCCTTACGATGAAAGCAGCAAAGGGGTTCCCAAAATAATTAAAGAGCTAACAAAGGCAGCACGTTTAAGCAAACCCTAAAACTTTTGGCATTTGTCATTAAGCAAGTTTTAAAAAGTTTTCGCGAAGTTCCCCAAAAAGAGAACCCATACAACGAAAACAATAGGTTTTTATTAGAAATCCACGACAATACATTTCCTTTTGTCGTTTAAAAATTGTTTTAAACAAAAACAGTTTTAGCGAACTTTGCTAGGCTTTACTCTCTTATAAAAAACAGCTTACGTCACACGCATCATAACTCGTTCCTATTAATTTTATGGTAAATATACTTGGAATTTACCTTGTTTATTTTCAAATATCTGAGACAGAACTAAAAATGATAAAAAATAAGAAATATTTATAATCTTTCTTTTAAAATTTTCTGTTCGAAATAAAGAAGAAGTTTATAATTATAATACATATTTAAGCATTACAAACATTTAGTACTGATGCTAAAGTCAAGATTCCTTCCTAGTAGCGACATCTATTATAAGGAAAAGTAACTAATGGATAACGCCATCTATTACTTAATGGCATAGGTTTTAAGGAGAACTTGTTTTCAAGCCTGAAATATTATAGAAAAATTTCATGCAAAATCTGCAAAAGAGTTGCTATACTTATTAAAAACAGAATAAGTTTTTTTTATAACATTAACAACTACAAACAAGTATGCAATCTACCTGGTGGTAATATTTACCGTCACCCGTAGATATCAGTCTGTTACAATGATAGCCTAATGGTTGAAACTTGCCCTCTCAATCGGGAGGTCCAAGGTTCAAACCCAGGCACGCACCACTGATTTATGTGCGTATTATACATTAATTATCACTGCTTTTCGGTGAAGGAAAACATCGTGAGGAAACCTACACACCCGAGAGTTCTTTAAAAAAAAAAAGTTCTCGGAGGTGTGTGAAGTCCACCAATTCGCACTTGGCCAGCGCGGTGGACTATGGCCTAAACTCTCTCATTCTGAGAGGAGACCCGTGCCCAGCAGTGGGACAATAATGGGTTGACGACACACTATCTCCATGGAGAACAGAAGTTCTACCTAAAGTACTTCACAGATGAATTGCTTAATACTTAAACGATTCCCTCCACCTTAACGCGAGAACGGTAGAAATAGATGTAACGGTAGTACCTCCGCAATAAACCACCGGTACCTACCTGTTCTATCACTTAATTGTAAGCTATATCGCACTACTACTTGCATAAATACCTATTATTTAGATCCATAACTTTAAGTAAAAGCAAAACGACAATTTAGCTACTCGTTGTAGAGCCCAAACTGAATATACCTAAGCATCTACCTACCAATAATAATTTTTGGATTACCCCTAAGGGTTACAAAGACAACCACTTTAAGTGATTTAAATAGAGGTTAAAGACTTGTTTTATATAATACTAGCTGTACCCGCGGCTACGCCCGCGAGCATATCAATGTATCGCAAAGTTTTTCCCGCGCATATCTCCACTCAGTGGGAATTCTACGATAAAAGTAGTCTACATGTTGTTCCATAACATTTTCTATAGTAAAAAAACCCGTAAAAATCAGTTTAGCCGGTCAAGGATTACCCGGACGAACACAGAGTGAAAAAACGAATTTTAAGTGTTTATTTGTGGGTAGGTGGATATTGTTATGTCAAATGTTATGAAAATAAGACGAATCAGAATATCGTAAACCCCTTTTTTGAACCAATTTACAGTCTTAGTGGTCACATTAACAATATCGGAATACATCTTTTCAAACAACGCCTCCACATTTAAACCAAAGCGCATCGATTATAAAGATGGATTTTAACTTTTATGAATTGAAAAATACTATTTTAAGTAATTTGGTTAAATTTCTGAGTAAGATTACATATAGGTGGACCTACTTTTAACATTAATTTGAGAACCTTGACGACCCGCGCTGCGGAGCAGCTACCTCACCAGGTCTTGTGTGTCAAAGGTACCCACGACACAGGAAAAAGTCCTAATGTGGGGCCTATTGTAGAAATTGAAATTGTTGAAATTTTCTATTTTATTGTGTGTAGAAAGCGTATTTTTATTAAAAAAAAAGTTTGTGTGGAGGAGTACCGGGAGGCGGGTTGAAGGAATCTAAAAAAATTGTTGGATAATGTCTTCGATCTCGATGGCTGTATCTACAGAATCTTCATCCCAAATAGTCAATAACAATCCCGCATTGAATTTCCAGTATTCCTTTGATTTGAAATATTAAAAATGTTAGAGAAATCGTTGCTACAAATCTTGAGTGGACGCTCAAAGGCGAATAGGCAGGCATTATGACCGCTTTTTAAAAGTGTAGCCGCAACGCTGGACGACGCCACGGCAATAGCTATTTTTCTATCAGATCTTATATTTTTCGCTAATAGTAAATTTATTAAAAACGTTTTACCCGTGCCTCCTAGTGCATCTAACTAAAACTAAAAATCTAATGACAGTATCAATGATACGTAAACTAATTTTGGTTTTACTAACATTTAAGCGGCGCTCAGGTATGTTTATAGTTTATCTTTATTAAGCCTTGTTTGTTTTATATTTAAATTTGAATTTGTCGGCAAGGTAAATCCAAATTATTTTGTACTTTTACCTGACAGAGGTTAAACCTCTATTAATTTCATATAAATTTTGTGACACATTGATTCCCAGGCGGGCGAAAGCTTTGCATTTCCGATACTAAATAATATTTAAAAATGAGGTGGTTATTAAAAAAATAATACTAAAATTAGTTTTTATGAAAACTACAGATTATAATAATAATAATAATAATGTACATAAGACAACTGGATTCGAACCCCAGACCTCGCGTTTCTAATCCGCCCGACTTGGCACCACACGGCTATCACGATTTTAATAACAGATTCGAAATTCACATACACATGAGTTAAGAACATCATCTATTTTGGCTTATTTTGACACACTTTGTTATTCTAAAATTAATTTAAAATATGTTGTTATTTAAATGCGTGTTTTCTATAACATTATTTATTACTGAACATATCATAAATATAAAAAGAACAATAATGTTGACCTTGCTCGTTTGTTATTAGAGCCAAGTGTTCATCAACCATGCTTCAATATTCATAAATGCAATTATTTATCACAAAAGTTGCAAAAGCTTCTTTGTAATATTAATTCATGATATAATTGTTATATCTTATTTAGATACTGATCGACTTATTAATGTTAGTATTTTGCTTAAAAGACTATCAATTGTATTTTGTCCTTAATATTTATTATCGCAAAAAATGTGCGGGTGTGGTCAATAACATAACTTTATTTATGCAATAATAGTTAGGAAACTATTTTTGTAACATGACATGGAGTGACAAATGGAGTCGATAATTTTATTTTGAAACAATGTTAAAACATTTTATCGCCTTTGAATTATTGGATTCGAATAACTTTTTTACTTTAATAGTATGACGCGCTATCTGTTATCAATTGGGACTCTAAGAGCGATTTTACATTAGGTCGCAAGCTGCGCGGCCGCAGCGCGTCAACGGATGCTTTTTTATTATTGAAATATTTCATAAATTCATAAATTAAATTAAAATCAATTTGAATTACATCTATTTTTATGATAATTGATAGTTAAAAATTTATACGTATTATTTTTTAATTAATTTAGAATGACATCCGGGCGGCCATTATGGCTACTGTCATGTCACACATATTTACATTTGAATTTAACAAAATACGCGACAATCCAAATTTTACGGATATATGTTGTCGACTCGAAATCAATGTTTTTTTATGTTTTATTATTTAGATAAGGTTTCAAGTAAGTCTATCGTACCCCTTGACGGACTTGTCAATATGGAACTTTGTCAAAAACGAACTTCCATACAAACATTTATGCTCGATTTTAACGCTTTCAACCCATTTTTTTCGATAAAAAGCAGCCTATGTCCTTTCTCGAGGTCAACACTATGTGTGTGCCCAATTTCATAAAGATCGGTTCAGTTGTTTAGGCGTGAATAAGTAGCAGACAGACAGACAGACAGACAGACAGACAGAGTTACTTTCACATTTATAATATTAGTAGGGATTATCGGCTTTGCGGACAGAGTCGCGGGCAGAAACTAGTACGCGATATATTTGTACAACTATTTGTATATTTGTCTACATGCCACAGCCTGAAGGATATAAGCATATCTATCACGTCCTCAGCGACTGGCATTGGCTATACTATATTCCTAAGCGACAAACAAGGCCCATCGCGAACAATTACTATAAAAACACGATACAAAAATCGGGTCACACAGATAACAAAGCTTCTTGCACAGACGTTGTTTGCGATCGGTTTGAATTATTGTGCATTTGCCCCATTTTTCTGCCATTACCGCTATCACTATTGTGCTGGCTTGATAAAGTGAATGATCATTCTATTTAAGGATATACCGACTAGGTTTCTGCTTGTGACTCGTTGAAAAAATAAAATGTGTTTAAATATTACATATGAAAGGATGAGAGCAGATTTCTTTCATCGTTTCGTCTAAACGAAAGATTAATTAGTTACTTTGAACCTCTTCAAATTCTGTAGAATCGTAGCTACTAAAAGATAAATATAAAGCTACTTTTGTAATTTCTACGTATTGTTACGAATTATTTCAGGTCTCAACGTCTACTATAATTAAAGTAATAATTTTTAAAGCTGGTAAATTAAATATATCTACAATTCAATGGAACACATTTTAAACTGAAACCAAAAGCAAAATATAAGTATTTATGAGAAAACTTATATAAAAATTGTCCCATGTTGCATTCGATAAAACTTTGTAGGTACTTCTTTGTCTGACTTTGTAGGTACTTCCATGTCTAGGTCAGCTGAGCACGGGTCTCTTTACACAACTAAGGCAGGTCACGTGGTTTATAGAAGGGAAGACTTTCGTGTCAGATGTTTTTATGCTGCCCTTTAAGCCACCGTCAAAGTTTACTACTACCGTATTTGTATTATCAACTGGGACCGAAAACTTTATGTGCCAACCGAAAAACGAAAGTACGCATAAAATTTTCAAACGAGCGGTCTCCCATCCAACACTAAGGCCACAAATCACAGAGTATGAACGGTGATAAAATTTTCGACACCATAATTTCACACAATAATGTAATCAACAGATATTTTAACATCGTTTTTCTTCGCAGCTCATTACGGACACATGACTCCCTAAGCACGCGCGAGATTCAGACAACATGGTGGACACACAGCACTTCTGTTTGCGGTGGAACAACTACCAGAGCAGCATCACCAGCGCCTTCGAGAACCTTCGTGATGACGAGGATTTCGTGGACGTGACGCTCGCCTGTGACGGCAAAAGCCTCAAAGCCCATAGAGTGGTCTTATCAGCCTGTAGCCCGTACTTCCGAGAGCTACTAAAAGTGAGTAGCATTATCGTAATTAACTACCTACTCTTAGGATTTTTTTCAATTGTTACCAAACACCTTCCGGAGCGGTTATGGTTAAGTGGCGTTCAAACGGATTTTTCAGAAATAACAAAATATACGTATTTTGTTATTTCTGAAAAATCCGTTTGACTTTTTTGCAATCTGCTTTTTTAAGCGTTTCTTTTTTATATTTATTCGATATAATCCTTACTCTATTTACCTACGTTTTAAAACCTTAACATAGGTAAATGGAAAGAAATAGAACAACACTACTTAGGTTAGTAGATTTCCCATTTTTATTTAGAAATAATAAATATGTATAACAAAAGAACCTTTGTTGCATGTCAGGTGTGGGGTTCGAACCCACGCTCCCTCGCGGGAACCAGAGCTTAAATCTGGCGCCTTAGACCACTCGGCCAACCTGACTCACAAGCAACGTGCAAATTTCTAACTATATAAAGACTGCACTATAAATTATGTGTAATTGTATAATGTAAATAGTATGGAGAATCGATTTCACAATCGAATGTTTAAGTTAGCACTCCAGTTTGGTATAAATTATGCATCAACATAAATGGATTAATAATAATTTGAATCAGTGATAAGAATGGCGTAGTTTTAACATGCGAAGTTTTATGAATGCTTTTATTTCTTTAATCTAGATGACAAAATACTGAATACGTATGTACTTATAATAAACTGTTAGTATAATAAATTATTAAATCTGTATTTGCAGATTGAGTAGGTAAGTTCAGAAGCAGAGGTATAATAAATAAACGTTTTTGGTTATCACGTAGGTCCTTAAAGGTAGGTATGTGGTTTTTCAATTTTTTTAAATAAATAAGACTAATACTCTAAGAATAAATATAAGAGAGAATAATAATTAGGAAATTTATAGTGATAATAATAGGTACCCTAAATTCAAAGTTGCAGGTACTTGTTACTAGGATTCATATATTATGTGGGAAAATCATCTCCGACTACGACTCTCGTTCATTTCACTGTAGCTATCGCGATGTAATGTTGATTGTAAAACAACGATATAAGTATCCTAACGATACGGAGGAAACTCTTTGAAAACTGTAACATATCTACGACGAACTACCGCGTACCTACTAATATACAGATTTCTGTTTTGCGCCTAACTTCGATAAATGGTAAATACATCATAATGATGCGTACAATAACGCCATTTTGTTTTAGATAAACACTCGACTAAGGCTAAGAAGCCTGAAATCATGAAAGGATTCTCGTGATTTCCCATAAGATTTTGCATATAACACGTTTTTTGTAACAGCAACGTTGTGGAAAAATATTCAATATAGGCAATTATTTTTGAAATATCCAAACATACAGTAACGGAACTTTTTTTAAATAAAGACGTCTCTTCCAACAGTCAACGCCATGCAAGCACCCAGTAATAGTACTCCAGGACGTGGCGTTCACGGATCTGCACGCGCTGGTGGAGTTCATCTACCACGGAGAGGTGAACGTGCACCAGCGGTCCCTCTCCTCCTTCCTCAAGACCGCTGAGGTGCTCCGCGTGTCCGGCCTCACGCAGAACGACGACGCCCAAGGGGTAAGATTTACTTACAACGTACATGATGTAATGTAGTGGCACTTACATGGAGTATTTGGCCGAGCGGTTACCATACCGGGCGGACGCTAAGTCGGTCCCGGGTTCGATTCCCAGCCAGACAGGTGTCTGATGAGTTTAGGTTCTTGTTCTGGGTCTGGGTTTAAGTTTTCAGTGTTCGGTCACGCACTTAAAGATGTAACTTGGACATTGATTTTTGCTATTGCAACAGCGATAAGAACAGTTTTTCCGGTTTCCAAGCCGTGGTAAGTAGAGAAACACTTGTGTGGGTATACGAAGCGTCATTTAACGTATCATGGAACGCTTAATGAAGGAATCTGAGAAAATATCAGGTACAACACTTGTCCTGTATGAAATTGATTACACATAAGCTATAACAATCCAACATCATCTGGAATGTATTCTCAATTGCTATTTCTGTTATGGTCCCTACATCGTAGCAGAGTAGCTACGAAGCTAAGATTGTACGTATGTAATAGAACAGAACATAACCGACTTTCATCTAATTTTACCCAATCAAAAATTATGTTTCAAACGTGCCGTGGAATATCGCCAAACTGTATTGATATAGCATGCATAAAATTAGTATCTAGCAAGTCAGCAATTTCTTGTAGAGCCTAGCCTAGTTAAGTGTAATCGAATATCATATTTGCAAGAATCGAAATTCTCTTTATTATTTTTAGGTATTATAACTACGCATTTAAAACTCTCGTATTATGTTTAAAATGCTGTACATAAAACCACGCCCATGAATTATATTGGATTAATTATAGGGCACTTGTCTGAGCCAATCAGAATGCAGTTTGTACCAATTAGCGTGAAGTCTAATCGACGTGTAGAAATCAAATCCGTTAACCACGGCAATTTTGCGGACTTATCCATATGAAAAATCATTACCTATTAGGAATATATTCAATTATTTCGTCTAAAAACCCATAAAATACACTTCAATGGACGTAAAATCAGAAAATTCAGTAGGTACGAGTACGTTTAATAAATCGTACATATTAATATTTTTTTATGAAATGAAGTCGGTTAAAAAAATCAAGGGCCTTATAATATTTTCATGTCTTTTTTTAAAATTAAAACACATTCATTTAGAGTCATATTCATAAGTTTATGTTTTCCTTTTGTTTCTTTTTGCTCTGCGGAGATAGTGTTAAGTAGTCTTTACATCTCGTCCCTGTAGCCTCGGAGTCAGAATAGGGCTACGGTATCCCCTGCCTGTCGTAAGAGGCGACTAAAATGGGCTTCCGGGGTTGCGAGCGGCTAGAGCGGGAGCTCGAACCGTTCGGTCAGGCAATCCCGAGAAGGACGGCGGTATGTGTGGTCGCATACCATCGTAAAGATTAGACGGAGCGGTGGGCCCAGCCGCCCATCTGGGAGGAGCCCGATGGAGCAGCGCGCTCGGAGGATTCCGGTTGAAGTCGTTTCGAGATCCCGGAGTCCTCCTTTTCAGCGCCGAGGACGGCCACCGGTGGGGTTTTAGTGCGGTAAAAATCCCACATAACCCTGCGTCGCTCCCACGGCGTCGGGTACCTTTGGAAGGTTTCCCCCTCGAAAACAAAAAAAAAGAAAAAAAAAGTCTTTACATCTGGTAGATAAGAGCATAATAGCAATTGATGTAGTATTAGCCGCTCTCACACACACACGCTTTCTACACTCATAGCCCCACACTAGGATTTTCTCCTATGTCGTGGGTACCATGGACACACACACAAACACCCAGACCCAGAACAGGAATCTAAACTCATCATTCAGATACCTTTCTGGCCGGGAATCGAAGCCGGGACCCATTGCGCGTCAGACCGATATGGTAACCGCTCCGCCACCCGGGTCGTCAGCTCTCAGAGCTCCGTATCCATTTTTCCATTCAGGAGCAGCACTCATTTCTAGTAATATTACAGTAGGAATTAGTTTATCGTACTTGTACACTAACCCCTGGAATTGTAAACCGGTGGCGTGACGAAATTGGTAACGGAGAGACAACTTTATGACATTGGACATACCTATGCATTTTTTAAATCGTTGCTTGATTAATCAGCGGTTGAATTTTGCGATTATATATCTATATCGACCGATATATATCACTAATGTTTATTATGCATATACATGTCATTCAATATGTGTTTATAAAATATGTTTCATCCTATGTAATGCGTACCTATGTCATAACTAAGAGCAGTCACATATAGATTGAGTAAGGTGCAGCGCCTCGTTTATGAAACTTTCAACACACATCAAGCCAGAGCACAGTAACGCTGTTATAAGACAGCAATGACTTTCAGCTATTAGGACAGCATCAATGAATGGTATCATCAATGAGGGCTATCACCATTAAAGCGTATCATTAATAACAGCTATCATCAATAAGGGTATTATCAATTAGGGCTATCATCAATGTAGGTTATCATCAATGTAGGTTATCATCAATGAGAGTATCATCAATGATGGGTATTATCAATTAATCATCACTATCTTGTGATCCTGAACTATTATTATTGTTAGTGATTACCAAACAAACCACATTGATGTGTTACATGTTTGGCATCAACGCTTCACCTATTATTTAAATACATTAGGTAAATTCAGTTCTTCAGATAACTTTTCTTACTAGCTAAGTCTAGACATTTAACTATTTTGCTAGATAAGGACAATAAACTGCATGTTTAGTATGCAAATTGAGACGTGTACTGAAGGAAACATTGCATTTCCAAAACATCACTCGATTAAGAAATATAAATACCTAATAGGTACTCAATGCACCTGTTCAAATAAATTTTTACTTCAACAACAAATATGCAGCGTAGTATATTTATAATTGTTTGCTATGAACAGCCTTGTAATATGTAGGTAATTCAGTTTTATCTCATAAAAGTGCATACCAACTTTTAAATCATTATTATTAATTGATGTGATGGTGTTGTATTATTAAACAAGTATAAGTTTATTCTTATAATAATTTATGTCACCATTACAACTAATATGTCGCGATGAATCATATACCTACCTAAACATACCTTTAGATTTAGGTATTAGCGGCAACACGTAGGTATTACAATCAAATTTATAGATTTATCAGATATGCTGTAGAGTATTCCTAATCATTTGACATTCAACATTGCTAATTTCTCATATTTTCTTACGCAATATAACGGTTGATACTATAAAAACTATAAAGATATAAGCGAGGATGAGTACTTTAATCATAAACAAAAGTCACGGATAGTCACAGGACAGACATCTCTTCCAAAGCGCGTATAAAATTATATAGAACAGGGGTTGACTTGAAGTCATTCACAGATGTGTTACTAATCTCGATGACTAATCGCTTCAAATAAAAGTAAGTCGACAACCATACCCTTCCAACGAAACGCTAGTACTCCTTTATGCAAATAGGTAGCAGTACTACATCGCATCCACTACATTTCTACCACCGGCTAAACTCCGCATTGTTCAACAGCCGCTAGTGCAGAGCATCGCGCGCGCCGCCGCCGCCGCCGCGTCGTCGCCGCACACGCCGCCGCACCCCGTGCACACGCCCCACACGCCGCACACGCCCAACTACAACGAGAAGCTCGAGGAGGCTCTGCTCAACCACCCTCCACCCATGATGCGGCGCATCCCACTGCCGCCCCGCCGCATGAGCCGCTCCGCCGACAACTCCCCTGACGTCATCAAGCGCACACGCCACGATAACAACAACGACCAACCCCAGATCCACGACTTCTCCACCAAGAACCACTCGCTGAACAACTCGCGCGCGCACACCGAACAGGGCAACAACGGCAACGGTATCTCCAACAGCAGCTCCTCGCCCTCGCCCCGCCTCATGGAGGAGGTCAAGAACGAACCTCTCGATATGATCTGCCCATCCAACCCGGACATCGACAGGAGCACCGACGACACGCCGCCGCATCCTCATCATAGAGCACTTGTGAGTAAACAATCTCTATTTTAAAATGTTACTCGATTAATATCGTGTTTTTTGTGTTTTTGTGGAGTCATTTTGATATCCTGAAAATATCCACACATAATATAGATCCATGAGTGTACCTAAGTCTATTGCCTAAAATCTAAATCCTTATCAGCCTGAGAAGAGTACTCAGAACAGTGGTTAAATGAAGATATAAAACTTATCTCCAAACTGATATCTAAGTAATATAATAATAATTAATATTTATCAAATTAACCTCAAGTAACTACATTTTAAATTAGCATTTGACTATGATATTACAAACGGAATATAAAATTCAAACAGAAAAAACTAAATCTCCCGTCTATTTCTGCCAATTCATAAGTCTGACAATGCTACTAAGTTCTTAACGGAATTAGTAATACGATTCAGTTAGAAGAGACAGAGATAATGAAGAATATCACCTTGACATTGAGATTTACCGAGTATTAGACCCGTCTATCGTACTAGAATTTGTACCCGGAACTGCTTGCCTCAGATGACATACAATTATTGCTAAGCATCAAGTTCGTATGAGCAGAACATTATATGGTATGGCGATCATTGATTCGCGTGCGTTATGCTTGAGTTTCGAATATCGAGCTCAGATTATGCCAAAATGATCATAAATAATAATAGAATAGATCATAAAATTATGTCATAATTTGTGGCCAACTAATGTCAAATGTTTTTAAACTCCCCTTAAAGGCACCCAATAAAAAATGAGACTGACTAAGAAAGTTGGAATTTTCAACTGTCTGCTATATTTGTACATGTAAAGCTGAGGAAAATGAAGTAGTAAAATAACAGCCGCAATATATTTAATTGGTTTTCGTACCGAGTCCTCGGTAAGCGTCCTTATCAAAACATTCTTATAAAAATAGAAATCTCGTTATTGCAAAGTTAGATTGGAATACTAACTTTCATAGTTGACGGGCCCGAGTTTGTTTTTAATTCATTTATCACGATCAGAGATGACTCTGTCTTATTTACAAGAAACTTTCGAAACTTGTCTTTACCTTTCTTACTAATAATCCCGACTGAAATGTGTTTTATGGAGATTCAGAATCTACTTTGTATGCTTGCAACAGTAATTCATCATTGAAAAGTTGATAGAAAAACATGTAAAAGTTAAAAAGTTAACCTTAATTATATCAAAAATAGTAACGGACCACCTATAAAATCAGTTACATAGTCATAGATAAGTTATTATTCACATGTGACTAAAAAGCCTATTTAATGTCTGTCTCAGGGAGGCGGCCCGCCATCTCGCGGCAGCTCTGCCGACGCCGACGACCGCACCCCGCCGCCGCAGCTGCCGCCCTCGCCGTTCATCCCGCCACCTGATGCCAAGCTCTTCGCTCCCTCTAACGCTCACTACAACTTCAACATATCGGCTCTTGCTGATCCCTCTGCTTTAGCCGGTAACTATAACTTGTATTATTTGTGTGTTGTGTTATAGACTTGTTTGAAATGATGCTATACGGAGTGCTACGAAGTTAGGGCGTACGAAAGAACAAATAAATACAGATCAGATGGCAACATTTATATGTATAATGAAATCAAGAAAACTGTTAAAAGTAATTGAATGAACAATATTCAACAAATAAACGGGAAATAATAAAGAATATATTAGGCAATTGCATTAGAAGATAATGTAAATTTCGTAATGCTCACTTCTTTGGTGCATTGAATGCATAAGAGCCATTCTGCTGTTTCCAGGTCTGCCGAGCCCGCTGGCACCCGATGGCATGGCGAGCACCTCTCAAGGTTAGTTATAGCTTGTCTAGCAAACAAGTTTATTTTATGCATTACCTACATATATTGAAACAAACGATATTTTTAATGCACTGTCTGTCGTATGCCACCATCACCGCTTCCTCTCTGCTCTGTCATTATTAGGTTTATATATCATTATTAGGTTTTATATTTTTACAAAATGTATGAGGCAATTATCACGTGACATATAATATTCTATAATATATGTATTCTAATTATGATATCTCCTCCTAACCTCTGTATATGACTTCATTTGTGCTCTGTGTTCTGTATTGATTATTAATGTTAGCTTTTTGTGTTCTGGTTCGATGGACGCGCGAGGGTACAATCTGTTTTCATTCTTCAGACTTTAGACTGTTCTGTTAAATGAGATTATGATTGATCATTGAACCAAAACGCAACGTGGCGTGCATGTTTAATGTATTGTAACTATAGTTTAATGTACTCTATACAAAGAAGACATTGCAATTTGCTAGCTTGTTTCTAGATGTGCCTTGAAAAATACGCTAGGAAACTCCCTCGTCCCGTGTCTCCTATTTCAGTTTTATTTTCTTATCTTCGCAATTTAATTTTCCTTTCTTATTTTGATATTTTTTTACTTTTATTTATTCCAAATCATAAAACTAAAATCCATATCATGCATTAAACATTGCGCTGTTTAATTGGCTATAAATAAAAAAAAACAAACACAATTGTCAAAATTTAAACCCAAACTGTTAAAAAATATTCCGCGAAACAAATTGAATTTAGAAAAAAATCCAATCCGAGTGTCATTTACTTTTGTCGAAACGTTGGATCCCATGAATCATTCATGTTTCTAAAAACAGTATCGCATTACCCTTAATCATTGTCTTGAGAAATAACGCTGGGGACGTACACGACCGGACAATGGAATTTTAGTAATGGTTACGTGGTGTCAGTATATTTAAAAAAGAGCGATTTCATTGAAGAATACTAACACTTTTGTTCGAGAAATTTGAGAATGCACTCGCCGATCGCGTCTCGAGATTGTTATGAAACCGGCCGGTACACCTATCATCTCATCGCTGAGCTTAACTAAGCCATAGGTCGAATAGGAAACAGTAAAATCAGCATTGCGTTACTAATACCGCTTATATCCGGCGCGTCGGATGTCTATCATCAAACAGTACAGGGGGGTGGCGGTGCTTGGAAGTAAAGAGAGGCTACGATAGTGAGTGCATTAAAAGTGCGTTCGGAAGCTTCGATGGGGCTAACTGCTTGTGTTGTGACCAGGTGGCGCCCGCACCCCCCAGGAAGATTACCGATGCGAGCCCTGTAACAAGAGTCTGTCTTCCCTGACCCGGCTCAAACGGCATATCCAAAACGTTCACATGCGGCCCTCCAGGGAGCCAGTCTGTAACATTTGCCGACGGGTGTACTCCAGCCTGAATAGTCTCAGAAACCACAAGTCGATCTACCACCGCAAGCAGCAACCGCCCTCCGCCGGCCAGGGCCCCTTCTACCCCGTCAATTGACGCCCGACGAAACAGTTGCCATATACGTTGCCATTCGAAGAATCAAAGCTGCCATCCTAACCACCTAAAACGCCATAGTCTTGCCCGTAGACCTTTGTTAAGTTTAAAAATTGTAACGCGATATGTTCCTAACATTTGTACATAGCATAGTTTTACGTGTACTTTGCATGCGCATCGCCAGACTCTATTATATTATGTATGTATAATGTATCGTTACTAAACTGTATGCTTCGTAAGCGTGGGCCGTTCGTACAAAATTCACTCGGCTCGAGTACCGACGGCGCATCGCTTACACAGATCTCGCCTTTCTGGAACCAATTGGAACATGTATGATCGGTACACGCATAACCACCAACGTTCTTTTTTAAAAGAAGCGCATTAGTCAAATTAAATTTTAAATTGAATCACGTTAAATTGCCTCTACAACCCAGGTTCAAAATTGCCACTCGAATTTAACTTAGCGGCACTGAATTGTGCCAATTGGTTCCTTCAAAATGGGACCTGTTGGATGCGAGCGGTCGCTGTGGTGTTGGTATGCCCTTTTCCCTGGGGGTTAGGGGTGTCTCCGTTGACTAATGCGCTAATGTTGGTTGTTATGTGTGGCGCAGTGGGCCCCTTGGGGGCGGGTCACCGATGCGAGGTGTGCGGGAAGCTGCTGTCGACGCGGCTGACGCTCAAGAGGCATACGGAGCAGCAGCACCTGCAGCCGCTGCATTCGGCGCGCTGCAGCCTCTGCCACAAGGTGTTCCGCACGCTCAACTCGCTCAACAACCATAAGAGCATCTACCACCGGCGCCAGCGCGGCCTGCCGCAGCAGACGCAGCCGCAGAACCTCACCACCAGCCCCGACACTAAGATCGCTCCGCCGCACCACAACATCGACTTCTACAAGTTCAAAGATCAGTTCAATGTCTAAATTATATCGACTATCTTACCTTACCTTTGATTTCTCTATATTTTATTCTATCGTATAGTAGATGATTTATATTTTTATCTCTGAACCGAGATTTCATATACCTAGTTATTTTGTGAGACTTATTTATATTATTCTTTTGTCACTTTTTAGACTTTAAACTTGTAAAGTGAATGTTCGTGCACGGATTGACCACGACGGTTGCTATGATCGTTATCGTATCAATCGAATGTTCTAAAACATAACCATGGCAATTCGACATTCCAATGGATACTAGGGAGGGCGATATTGGTCCAATTTATATTCGAGCCATCAACACGCCCGTAAGTGCAATACATACTGCGGTAAATGACGATTCCTGAATTTTTACACTATGTTAAATGTGTGACAATAAGGCGAAGAGAAATTAATATTTTGAGAAAAGAGAAAAATCTTGGTGCTGTAAATTTATATATTAGGCTTAAATTTATAAAAAAAGAACAGTGTTCGTTGTAAGTAACAAAAGAGGCATATTGTTTTCAATGTTGTGTTCATTTTCGGCGTTTTGCAATTTTATTTATTCTGTATTTTTACCTTCATGATCTCACACTTAGATATTTATACGAGATTACTAAAAATCTATTTAAAAAATAAATAAAATTTATATGATATATAATTGGCTTATGAGGCTTTTCAAATTTATTATTTTATTTAGGTGTTTTGTTCATTCACTGTAAGACTGAAATGATCAGAGAAATAGCACCAATAGAAACAGAAGAAACAGATTTCAGTTACAATGAAACCACCCGCAGACGCACTGTCACCACATACAACAGATACTCCAGGAACCACCCACAGACATACGACAACAGTTCAACATACAGACCCACAAACAATAATCAAGAACATAATATAGATACCATACAATACTATACCAATACTTACCATAATACTATTGCTTATTTCCAAGTCGACACTTATAACTTTATCTAGTCGACTTTTCGTTTCATTTCGTATCTTATTTTTTTTCGTTTCCGTTATTATGACAGGTTATTAAGGTTATCAATGCACAATAACGCATTTGTTAGTGAATCGCAAGGTGCCATTTTAAGCGAATCAATGTGGCTATTTAATTATATTTTAGTTTAATCAGATTTTTAGTTACTATCAGAACGTAAGTTTATCACTGTCTTGTGTTCGTTTCTATTTTTTTTATTATTATTATAAATATTTTCGTCGAATTCTCTATCAAGTTCGACATCATGTTTTTCTTTTTTTATTTTTTGTTCGTTTACATTATGTACATTGAATTACAATTTTGTTGCCGTTTGTTTACTAAACTGTAATTACACACATTATTAATATAAATATTAAATACATAATAGGTAATATACTATTAAATCTTAATAATTCTCAGTGTTAAATGTTCCTAAATTTGAACAGTGAATTTTTTAATCGCAACTATTTCAAATGCAACTTTTTGCTTGCCATGCGTAGTCGTAACAATTTATGATAGATTATTTTCGTTTAGGCAGAAATCGGTAATAATATTTTACGCGTAGTCTAGATTCAGCATCTCATTCTCCATCCCTCGTTTGCTTTACAATAATACTCTTAATGTTAACGTAAATGTGTATTCGTGTAATACGGTTCATCGTTTGCATATGTGTGTAATAATATTTAATTACCTATGTAATATGTGGAAGAAATAGTAATTCGTCTCGTAGTGTAGATGTGTAACAGTACAGTAATTCTTAATAATTTCGACTCCATGTGTCTCTGAATCTAGACTTTTCGGGTTCGTTTACTGCATCTTTAATCTATGACAATTCTAGTTCAATGATACATCACTATTTTCCAGTCGACGGTTGTCGTCTTATCAATATTGTTATTTTACTTTTGTAGATGTAAGAAATTCTTATCTAAGTGTAAATGTAAACACATAATTTATTGTAACGATATACACACTAAGTAATTATTAGTGCCTGCTTTACATAATTGTTTTTTATTCGGGAAAAGACATATTTTGCGTAACTTCTAAAATATTAGGAGTAGTGTTTGGAACACTTACTATTTACCTAGAAGGTAATCGACGCTATAATATACTTTAAATAACAAGTATGAGAGGCTTCCTAAAGTAAATTTAATGCTATTCGTTATAAGATTATGTTGTTATTACTAGATGCATAACGCTTAGCCATTACTATTTGTTTAGTTATTGTAAGCTTTATTACGATAATTTGGAACTAATTGGAAGACTAGTGATTTGGTGCTAAATTGGAACAATGTTCGTGCTAGAAGGTGAAAAAAAATGTTTAGGAAAATCGAAAACGGAATCAAAATTTTTAAACATTTCGCAACATTCCGAGTGAGAGGAAGAAAAAATGTTAAGTTTTTATTTGCAACAAATTGCAAGAAATTGAAACGTAAGACGTAGGATTGTTGTTTTTTGTCTAGTAATTTAGTAATAGTTTTTATTGTTAATTTGGGTTTGGGAATTAAGTTAGTTGACTATTTAGATGTAAGATTTATCTGAATTCATAGCGGTAATAGCATCTATATGTTTAATTTACTATTACAGGGATGTGCTGCTGAGTGTGGCAGTTCGGTAATAATTTGGTCGATCGTAGCTCTAGGAGAAAGATCTTAAGAATTTTATTTAACAAAAATAAAACTCTGGTTCGAAAATTTTTTGCCAAAATCTAATAAGCGCTATAGACTGATTAGACTAAGTACGCGTTTCAATTGTACACTATTAGGCGTATTTTCTAGATTAAAATTGTACAATTATTTACTAAATTATTGATAATTTTATACAAAAATTGACAAGTCAGAAGCGTGGATCGTTTCGGTATTTAAAAAAAAACGAAATTATTTTGTGATTCGAGGATCTTGTTTTGGAAATATAATTTGGTAGTTGCTAAGTTTTGGGGATCTCAAAGGAAATCTATAAGGTCTCTGTGGGTTTTATGGGCGAAAACTACACCGTGTTCTAAGGAGCAGAACACATCCCTGTCAAACTACATTAGTTAGGATCTTAGCAAGTTTAAGACTGTTTCTGTGACCTGTTTAAGTTTTTATCCTTCTAACATGTTAAGGTATTTTTTTTCATACCTACTCGTACCGCACGAGGCGTGACGACTTTATTCGATGTGTTCTTAATGTTCTTATACTTCTTGTTGGCATTTTTACTTATTTTATAAGGAATCTAAATTAATTTATTGGTTGTTGTATTGAAATTTTATTTTTTTTCTTTTTAAATTATTGTTCTATCCTTGAATCTAGATGTTTTTGTTGATGATTGGCACTAGTGTAATGCAGTCCATTAGATATTTAAAATGTGACAAAAATGTGCCAAAAATGTTATTTTTATGGTTTTGTCTTCCATTAAATGCTCTTTGTAATAAGGGATTATTTACACGATTGGCTAATTAATATTTCCTATGTACTAATAATTACATGTCGAAATAGATTAATGATTAATGGGCTGCACGTCTCCGTATAACCGTAGATATCAAACTGATTTGCATCACATATAATATGTATAATAGTTCTTTTCCTTCCTTACTTTAAAATTAGAGAACTTGACGTAACTACTCATAAAGTGTAATTGTAATCGTTAAACTGAACTTCATAAATCCTAATATTGATGATAATGGCGTTTTTAATAAAAACAAATATACAAAAGTCGTTAGTTTTATTCATGTCCCGCCTGACACCGCCTCGACACCCCGACACCGGCCGCGTACTGTTCACAGCTTGTAGCTCTGTTTGTCAGTTTGTGCTCTGTTTTCTTTACGTAAGCTTGTCATATCGTTTCCGGCTAGTATCTTTTCCCGCAAGTCTGCATGTTTGTTCTAACACCTCATCGGCCACCGTAGCTTCGCCATCATTTATATTTAATTTCTTTAATTTTACTATTTATTTTTATATTTTCAATCACTTTTTTTTCATTCCTTTATCAAATTTTCATTTGGAAGAGTCTTACGTTACTATGCAACTTAGAAAAGATATCAGCTAGGTGATTTCGTATTATTTTGTTTTATCGCGTACGGGGACCACCCCCACATTTGTTTTGTTTTTCGATTTGTTTGCAGGTAAAAAGTTATTCTCCTGCACGCTATGCGCGAAAGTATTGTGCTCAAAGGCCTCGCTGAAACGGCATATCGCCGACAAGCACGCCGAGAGGCAGGAGGAGTACAGATGCACCATATGCGAGAGGGTGTACTGCTCGCGAAACTCCCTGATGACCCATATATACACCTACCACAAGTCCAGGCCAGGGGAGACAGACCAAATCCGGTTTTTTTAGTGACTACTCGGGCGGAGTTGGCGCGGCGTGCGGCAGAACTCGTCTTGCAAAGAGAACCATCAGGCCGACCCTCGCTCGTCAGCCGATCGTAACATCGCTCACCCAGGTTAGAAACTGTTTATAGACAACAACACGTAGGATACATGACCGCTGAGATCATTAACGATGTTTTCTCACACGATAGACAGTTAGGAAATTAAGGGTCCCCCTTTTAGTTACGTTTATGTTTTCTTTTTGTTTTTTTTCTAAATTTTAGTTTAATTCTTATTTTGATTTCCTATTTAAACCTTTAGCCGAAGGCCCCCTCCCATCGGGTTTCGCAGTTTTGACGTTGTTGTGTTGCTTGGAGCATGCTTCTATCATTTTTGTTATCACGTGTTTCTGTGTCATTGTGGTTGAAAGAATTTCCTAAGATTTTGAATATATGAGAACTCGTGATTACTGTGTAGTTAGTCAATGTGTACAGTGCATATTATTAGTATTATACCTAATATTATTAACCTCATACATTCTACGTATTATAAAAGGCTAATAGAAAATTGTAACCTGAAAAATTGCATTTCAACTTCTATAATTGTCGCTTAGTGTCTTGAATGCCGCCAGCTAACTATCGTCGCTCGTCGGTCATTCTCGACGTACAATAATTATTTTTTCAATTTCCAGCTGTACCGCCCCTCCGCATGCCCCCGCCGACCGCCGGCGGCATCAACGAGCCGCAAGAGTGTCCCTACTGCCGCAGGACATTCTCTTGTTACTATTCCTTGAAACGACACTTCCAAGACAAGCACGAGCAGTCCGACACTCTGTACGTGTGCGAGTTCTGTCACCGGAGGTACAGGACCAAGAACTCGCTCACCACGCACAAGAGTCTGCAGCACCGGGGCTCCAGCGGCATGCTGAAGCGGCTGCTCAAGACCTCCGCGTTGCACAGCGCGCTGGCCCCCTCCCCGCACCACCTGTTCGACCTGGGCGCCGGCGACCACGGCCCGCAGCTGCCGCCGGGCCTTCAATGACCACAAACTATGGCTTGAATCGGTGGTAACGCGCTCCGCTTCGAATGCTCTCGGCCAGACCGTCGAGCGCACTCGAAACGGGGTAAATGAGCTCGGACGCGATAGGGATAGCATATATGTGCAATATACGGACAATGCCAAAACTATGCAGGACTATGCCGCATATATATGGTAAATTGTGTATTATAATGGTAGTAAAATATTGACGTTAGTTTTAAAATTACGTGAACAGTATTGTCGCACGCGACTTTTAGAAGTCGTCTAGTGTACGCTTCGACGATCGGACTTCGTTCGGCGGCCGGCCGAGCGCCGCGAGGTTGCGGGCACTTCCGCGTGTCCACGATGTTCAACCAGTGTTCAAATTGACAATGTAATTCAGAGCAATACTAAAGTATTCATATATCTAGTACTGCCAAATTATGCCAACTGTATTCTAAAGAAAAATACATTTTTTAAAAATCACTTTTCGATAAATGTCTAGTGTCAAATTAGATTCGGTAACTGTACAAAATTGAACGTACAAATTTTAACAGTAATTTAAAAGATTGAAGAAAATATTTTTTAAAGAAACTTTTTTCGGATCGCCAAATCTAAATTTTTAAAGATACAGATTATTTAGGGATTAATTACAAAAAATTAGATTTAAAAATGAAAAAAAAAATGTTGATGTTGAGTAAAAATTAAAGACTTCTTAGAATCTGATTTTGAAAGTACAAAAGATAACGTCTAATCGAAGAATAAGTGTATTTATTCTATGTGCGTTTTGGCTTCAGTAATAATAATGATATATAAAATAATGATTACGATCAATGTATAAGTAGCCGTGCCTTCGTTCGTCTTCATGCCATTATTTGGGTTGGTTTGAGTGTATTTCCGAACTGAGAGGAGCTGGCTAGCCTGGCGAACGATTAGAGTGGAGGATGGCGGGAGGTGGGGCGAGGAGCGCGGGCCGCGGGCCGGTGCCCGCATACAGGGTCAGAGCGAGGCGGGCGCCGCGCCGGGCCCGGGGGCGTGGGTCTTCGAAAAGCAGTTTGTTCGACGATCGTATACGTGTACATGATTTCAAATCATGAAACAAACAATCATTTCTTCTGTATAAAATTACGTAGATGTTAGGTATTCATTAATATAATTATATTTAATCTGTATCTATCCATTTTCGGATTTCTCTCTATGAGTGTATAGTGGTTTCTTATTTAAATGTCGACCAACGTAGCGGACGTCTCGTTATTGAAAATTTATTAGATTATTATTATTATATTATTCTCAAAATTAAAAGTCTTAGGAACGACCATAAGATGGCTGCAGATTGTAAAAATATTTTATTTACTTATATTATAGGAAATTACTTGAATACCGCATTTGGCTGAATAATTCAAGAGACATATCTATTCAGGGTGTACATTGAAAATCATTGTAATCGTAATGTCATGAATCAACAATTAAACAGTTAAGTGACAACCCTACATATCACAGAACAAATATCTATAGACAAGGTAACGCTACACAGGAAGAAGGTAGTATAACACCGTGATATTTCGCAAAGCCAAAGAAACGAAATGGGTATAACGTTTTGCCAAGTTGCTTATTATATTTGCTCTAAGTAAACAAAACTTTTCTAAAACTAAATCAAAGTATGCGCGTACCTACATGCGCATTAGAAGTTATACTTCTTTGGCGTGACTGAAAACTAAATTTTATTTTATTTATTACTTTCATAAACTGTCTAAATAGTAATAATTATTTTACTAACAATCTTAATTTTGAGTGCATGGCATAGTTGCATCCCTTCGCCTCGTGTAGAGTTTGAGAACCTGCAGAGATTTGCTGGGATTGATTTTTGACTCTATCGTTTCCATGTGACAGAAATTCTTGTTTAAAAATACGTATCAACTTTGAAAAACTTTCTGTTATCTTTAAGAAAAATCTATTACTCTTTAAAGCGCCTAAAGAAATGTAACTTCAAATCAATGCATACGACAAAAAATTCGTGCCATATCTATAAATATAATCTGTTTAGAACAACTTTTTGGACTCAATGGATATCATATCAATCACTAGAAGTGAATCTACATGTTTAAGCTGGCAACACTCGAACAATGCAAACGTACATCCAACAATGCAATTTAGCCAACATAAGCTTTCTAGACAAGGAAAGTTATTTTTGCATTTATTTTTCCAATGATAAATAAGGTAACACTGAATAAGATTTAATATAAGTTTTATCGTATTATAGATTTCTTTTCGGAATGTTGCATATTCGTACTTTGTGATAATGAGTTTTTAAAACGTTATTTGGTATAATTCCGAATATATTTTTAAAGTAAGTTTCTTTTATTCAGCTTAACTTAATTAGATGTTATTAGTTGGAAGGTTGGGCTTTCTTTGGGCTCGGTTATGATTTTATCATTAGGTCGTGGTTAGATTCTCCCGGGTTTTTTTAACGCGTACCTCCATTTTTCGTAATACCTCAAAGATTTGTTTTTCTTATTTTAATTTTTATTACAACGTTATACTTGGCCGTTTGTTTATATTCCGATGGAGTGGAATGTTATCATCGGTTCGGAAATCTTCATAGGATCATTTTAGGGAGCTTAGAAGAGAAAAGCAAGCGGGTAGTTTGAATTGTAAATATGTTATAAGTTAGTAATTAATACATAATGAAGTATCGTGGCATCATTCGGGAATAAAGCCTCGTGATATTATTAACTAAATAGTAAATAGATAAAATCATTAATGGAAAGGATTTTTATATATTCTACTAATGGATTTATTAATAGTGAAACTTAGACTTAGTCTTTCCGTAACGTTTTAGTGTTTGCGTTTATTGTTTTCGCTGTGCAATTATTTCGGGCTCGGCTGCTCGGCAAAGCTTGTTGTTAACCGCTTCGTTATGAACATTCGGATTATTTTCCCACCAATTTTGTTCGTTGTTTGGATATTTTCTAAATTGTAATTCTAAATTTGATCTCAGTTGACAGCTGCGAATTTCATCAATTTTCGGAGACAGCCGTTGGTGATTGTTGTTAGGCATAGGTTATCGCGTTAAGTTTGGATAAGTGTCGGCAAAAAGTGGGTTCGATCGCAGCTAAAAATTCAAAAATATAACATATAAACGCAAAATCCCAAAAATTAACAAAGCTACGGCGAAACAATAAGTTATTTTATATTTTGCAATGTATACCAAAATACTGCATTTTTAAATAGTAAGTTTTTAAGTGAGAAATCTTTTTTTATAAATTACAGCATCGTCTGGAATAATTAACGAGTTATATTCTTTTCGCTTTTTCGCAAAATAATTTATTTTAAGTTACTAAAGAAATACTTACGTTTAAATAAACCGACTGTGTTACTAAGTAAGGTAATGCACAAAATAATCAGCAACGGGATGCCTTCGTAACAGTACAACTATTACAATAGCCTACAGTAAGTAAATATTATAAGAAAATATACTTTAAAATAACAGTATGGGGTCACGTTTCACCATAGTTCAGGTTCGCAAGAGTTGCGGGTACTAGGAAATCCGCCATCTTGTATAATTTTCCCTCCATTATGTACTATTACATTAATGTTACTTATACATATCTGAATGCATTTAATACCTTTTTGTTCCAAACGTTACACTTGGATGTATTCGGGAATGCTGTCTCCATATTGTTATTATATTGTGATCTATATTGTTTATCTGTTGCAAACTGATACCCAGTTATTTTTTTTAAACCAGATGAAATATAAACTGCCAGTAGGTTTTGACGTAACGTTTTCATTAAATTAGCTTATGAATGCAATTAACGTCATGAATAGTTTTAACAAATCAAAATAATATATTTTTGCCAAATAAGTATAGGCAACATAGCACAGAATAAATTCGATAAAATATTTTACTACATAAAAATTTCTCCGTATAAACGTAAACATTATACTGCGTTTCAAACCTAATATTAAACATTATCTACAATTTACATGTTCACAAAACGATTCACAAATGAATTTTGCTTTTTAATCTAAGTATTACCTCCAATAATATTAAGTATTACCTCCATTAAATCGTTTAATTTAATATAAAATACTTATTGTAGCTAGTGGCTCGTTCATACCTCTCTCGCTGATATCAGGATGAATATTTTCTCCGATAAATAACATGTATACGGGGTAGGGTAAGTTTTAACGGAAGGAATATTCAAACTGCGGCATTTTTATGAGGGTAGTTGACGATCCGCTATCTTTAACCAGGACGAGTCAATATACGTGATTTATATTTATCAAATACAATAATTATAGGTATTGTCGGACTAAAGTTAATCAGTTGTTACATAGTTCTTCCCATACACACATTATTTTTGTTATCCATATCCATATTTAAAATGCAATAGTTTATCGTCGACGTTTTACTTTTTGACCGTTATTTATTGTAATGGCCAAAAATTAAAATCCAGACTACCTCAGTTCACAATAGTTAATTATATAAAATAATTTTAATTGCTCGACCGGAGAAGCGACGCCATTTTAAAGAATAAATCGACTACATTTGAAACTAGTATACTGAAGATAAAAATCACACCGACTTTAAATTTTTTGTTCGCATTAATCCCGTAAATAACGAATATTTATAGAATATAACTCATTTGTTGAATATATACACCATTTTTAATATACTGTATGTATTTTTGTAACTTCCACGTTCCTTGTTGAATTTTTGTAGCTTGAAAAGTCGATGGAATTTCTATCTGAAGTCGAGTGTATAAAGTAAGTCATTAAGAATAAGTCGTTATATTCTTAAGTCAATAGCTTTAATATTTACAGTATCTTCCACTTAATGTAATTATTATAAATACAGTTATAGCAATAGTTCCCATCTGCCACAATACCTCAGTAAATATAACTATCATATATACTTGTAATTTAAGTATAGCAGATTATCCCATTACAACAGTATTTTTCAGTTTTAACGTTGTTATCTTTCGGATTCAGTATACCAAGTCACAAATATTCATCTACTGAATC
Organism: Spicauda simplicius; assembly: GCA_949699795.1. NCBI lineage: Eukaryota > Metazoa > Arthropoda > Insecta > Lepidoptera > Hesperiidae > Spicauda > Spicauda simplicius. The sequence continues at coordinate 20,941,737 of OX453065.1, forward strand.
GGTACCTAATTAATGTATATACGAGTAAAACCTACAATCCAAATATCTTATATTCAACGGATTAATATTTAGGTAATAATCTCATGTAAAATATATAAAACAACTACATCACTTTTACATTTTCATTTATAATCGCTGTTTTCAAGTAAATGTTCCCGTTCCATATTTATACTCAGATTATCTATAAAAATAATACTTGCTAAGTCGTTCTACGTGATTGTTACCTTATAAATATTCACAAATCTGCTAATCCCTTTAAACTAGTTACATAAATCATAGTTCCGTAACTCAAAGTGCACTTACGTCTTTTATATAAGAAGTATTATAACTACGTAGTTCATCCGCCTCTCTGGTCGAGCAATGTTCGTTGATAGCCAGTTTTTTGCAGTAACTATATTAAAAAGTATTTACAATATACCCAAATATGACAAACAATATATTGCTATAAGTAACTTTTTATCTACAGATGGAAGTAAGGCAGTGGCCCAATTCGGCGGGAAGTGCGACTGGGACGTGTCTTGTTTGTTAGTCTTAGGATGCGCCTGCGCATTTATTGAATGTCGTATTGCATTTGTTCAAAATATCGCCCAGGCCGCCGCCGCCCAGTCATTTCCAGCTGAATTGCACCACTGTTACTTGTTATGCTTGGGTGAAACATTTTATACACAGAAATATTTTTTTATGAAAACAATTTATATGTCAATGTTAATTAAGTGGCAATTCTAATTTTAACTGCACTATATTTTTGCTGACACGATTAGGTTAGATCTTTTCTTTTTTTTCGTAATTTAATGTATGCACGATCTGCGTTTTTATTAGTATCGATTTTTTTTTCTTTTCTTTTTTTAAGGTTTTCTCGTCTTAAGTGATACGTACCCTCGATTCATTATGAAAACATACACATTTTATTAATTTATTGTATTTTTATAGTAAACAAACGTTAAAATCGAGCGTATGTGACATTTACGGCCGTTTTATATGCCTATCTAATATTGTGTTAATATTATGTGAAAGTTATAGTTTGCCATCGTTGTCAAAGAGGAAAAATATGTTTTTAAATACATTTAGTTAATGAGTTTTGTTATACTTTTAATGTTCGGAACAGAGGGATAGGGTTGTAAAAAATGTTTAATAGTATTGTGTATCGATGAATAAGGATAGATGTGGGGGGACCGTGCGTAAGCGGCCCTATAGAATGTTAGGGCTCCTCTTCAAATTGTTGTAAGTTTAACATCTTCAGTCAAGACACTTAAAGTACTATTGTTGTAGATTGTATGAAAGTCGACTATAACGAATTGGAGATGTTTCATAATCATTGAAATCGTGAACTTGATACTTATCTTGTAAACAAGTTAACCAGTTCGTCAATTGTGAAATATAAGTACTTACCGTGAAAAGTAGGAATAATTCATTATACATTTATACGGAAGTAAACTTTATACCCTTTTATAGCAATATACACATTAAAAAGATTCATTTATTGTAGGTACTAGGCACTAAATTAATCATTTTTTCCCGCCAATTTACATAAAGCAACAGATACAATAATGGAAACAAGACGTTCAAAAATTAATCATAACACAGATTAACAAATAATAGACATATTCTTTGTAGTTTTAATTACAAAATAATTTATGCTCATGTTTTATAGGTACTTTCACGATTTCAGTGGCGATGTTAGGAAAGTGTCTTTACTTGTTTTGATGTTGTTGATATATGTGATTAAGGAATCAACTCGGGTTGCGTAGTAAGTACATATCAAAAGTCGGGTGAACTAGTACTCTAAGTATCTTTGAATCTGACGTGCAGTGATTCATAATTACTTGCAAATGGGTTGTTTTAAGCGGTCCTTAAGGTTCCATTCGAAATCTGCGTTTTGAATTGTCATGGGAAATAATATAACAGTTGGATGTAATAAAAGTATAAAAATTAATAAACTCGCAGTGATTCCATTGATTTTTGTGTTTTCATTTATTTTAATTCCTCATTACCCTATTTTGAATATTTAACACGCAATCAAGTCATAAAACAAGACATGTCATCGAAGTAATAAAAGATTATAACACATCATGCTTGAGTGAATTTAAAACTATTAATTATAATATATGAAATGATCATGTTCTAATCATTTCAAAGCTTTAAGTAGTAAAAAAAACTATAAATAATCATTGAAATAATTAAAAAAACAGTAAGGTAAAATATGAACATAAATATAACTGAGATGTTCTTGCAACCTATAGGTATTATCTTTATTGATTAAAAAAATGCCTAAGAGAATTAAACACCTGATGATTGATGTGAATAATAATATAATGAACAGAAATATAGCTTTGATGTAGAAACCCTTTTAGATAAATACGCTATTCAAAATATCCTGTAGTACCTCAAATATCGCCCACGTATAAAATAACTGATATTATAAAAATATATACAATAACATCATCTTAAATATATTGCATTGTAATTGTAATCTATCAAATAGTGTATCCTGAGTTAGAAAAACTCGAGGCGATAGTATTCGCTGTCACCTGAAAGTGGGCGAGAAAAGGATTCCTATAAATGAAATTTTGCAGCTCCATAAAACTTATATACAGAGAATATTGATGTCCAAAGGTTACCTGTTCGTAAAAAGAATACTACTCATAAAATAGTAAAAAGCTATGACCTGTGAAGAGGGGTCGACACTGTCTGATTTTTTACGCCGATTAGATCGTCAATTGAATTGCCAAAGATGTAATCAGCTTTGAATTGGATCCAATTTGCTTCCCCATGAAATTTTATTGCCGATCTAGTTAAGTTACATAAAATTTTACAGGTGAGAATGCGCTAGATTTTGGTGCCCTCCAAAAACTACTATACGAACACAATCAACTGGCATGCAAAAATAAGACGCCACACTTAAACTACAGTTTCAACGGACATTCCACGGCTATTAATATACCAAGCAATGAATCTTGTTTTCTTTTTCAAAATTATTAAATCATTAAAAATAATAAATAAGTAACACATGTTTATATTGTACACGTACAACAGTTTGTTTTAATATTTCTTAGATATATAAGACAATTTCAGAACGAAACCTAATTTGCCAGAAATGACAACAAACGTCACACGTGTCAAAAAGTATGTTGTCACTTGTCAAATTAAGTTTAAAATTGAATTGTTGTCAACAATGGCACGTGTATTTAAGTAGTTTTTTAAATAAATTGCAAAAATAAAATAAAAATTATGGACGCGTACGATATATTTAAAAAGCTAACTAAAGGACTAAAATTTAAAGACAAGGTCTTAGGCATTAAAAACAATGTAAGTACACAGTTCTAACCTGTAAGATATGAAAATACTATTAAAAATCCAGGTTCGGTAAGTTGATTAAAATTATTTATTATATTTTGGTAAGAATCTGGAATGTTTGACTTAAAAACTACTTGACTGCTACCTATACTTTTACCATCATTAAATAAAACAAAATTAAAGATGTAGAAGACAAAATACCGCTTAAATGGAGTTGAATTCAGAATATCTTTAGCATTTTATAGATTTGTAAATACAAAAAAAATCTCTTTATTTCACTACAATTGACACTAGTAATATCTTGCAAGGCAATACCTAATTTAACAAAACAATTAATCTAAGAGAAGTAACAAACTAGCATTTATTGGCCATTCATCCATTAAAAATAAAGTTCAACCAGTTGTCAAGACAGAACGAACAGTTTTATTTAATTTTCCTGTGATCACAGGCCCCATAAGAATATTAAGTAGGCTATATCACTCTGAAAATTGAGTTTATTTCTATAATATAACATAATGTCCATCAAGCAGTTAACGCTGTAGTATAGTGTATAAATGGACATACAAAAACCTTTGATCAAAAACACATTAACCTCCTTCTGAGTAAGGGTAATAAAAATTGGCAATGGTATCACGGCTAGCTCCTTCCTATTTAAGAAGAAAATAGTAATAGTAATCCTTTAATATTTTCTTCTATAATAATGAAGTAGCAAACGAGGATGCAATTCACCTGATGGTAAGTGGTCACCGCCGCCCATAAACATTTGTAAGCAACTTCACATAGGACATAGGTTCTATCTGAAGGCAATCACAGATGCATTGCTACTCCCGAGGACTAGGATAGTCGAGTCATATAAAAGTGTGATGGCAACCATACCCTATCATCAAAACGCAAGAAATGATTCACGCTACAAGTAGGTGTGGTGGTGATACCTCCCCAGCCAAACTACACTGGTTCTACCACCTTTTACAGGAACTGACCCCAAAACCAAAAAAGGAGATAGAAATAAAAGCCGAGGTTAAAACAGAAGATGTTGATATTGATATTAAAGAACATGTTGATATTGATATTAAAGAAGAAGCTGAAGAGAGTAATGTTCTGTCTCATTCAGAATCTGAGGGAGAAAGTGGGACAGAAGATGAGCTAGAGTTGCTAGATGGTGTTAAGGTTGGAGAGAAGAAAAAGAAAAAGAATAAAGAGAAACCTGAGGACTTGAAGAAGAAACTTGAATTAGAGGAGGTTAGTTGATTTGTTTCAGAAAATATATTCTTTTGTTGGTAACTTTGGTATTTATTTTGTCCATATGTGTAAAATGTTAACCCATTATTATTATATTTATTATATTTATTTAGCAAACATCCAGTTATGAATATTCCGAAGGTATTGTGCAGTGGATATCTCCAGTGACAAACTTAATATCAGAAATTTCTTTGGATTTTTTTGTTAAATTTCGTAATTATCATGTTTATTTATAAATTTGCCGGTAAGTCATTAGGTAATATTTTTAATGATTAACAAAGCTCTAGCCATTAATTTTAAGGAATTTTATTTTGTGTAACTCAACAATTAGGCTCCAATAAAAATTGTAGTTTTCAAGATAACATGTTGTTCTTGTGAAGAGGTGATATATCTGACTACCTCCTTAGAGTTCTGTAGCCATATGGCAAAAATCTGAACCCTTATATATTTGTCATGTCTGTCTGCTTGTACAACTGTTCATATTCTTATAATATAGAGAATACAAGGGAGTATACTCTCATATGTGAGACTCCCTTGAAAGCTGTTAAGCAACAGCAGCCACCATTGGTGATATAGCTAATAAACACTAGATGGGACCAGGTCTGATCTGAAGGTAGCACCCATGCACATCTGCAGTTAACACTGCTCTTAACTACTGCCGTGTTAGACAAAAATAGGTCTGGCAGTGATGTCTCAGAATTGAAACCATAAATGTTTTAATGCCTTTCAATGGTTGATAAAAATAAAAATTGATGTTATATTCCAGCAAAATCGATTTCGCAATGAGCATGGCATCAAAGCAGTGGGCCGCCACATTCCCAGCGCCCTCAAAGACTTCGACGACCTAGTCGCCAGGTACAACGTGTCACAGGCTTTAGTTAACACTGTGAAAGAGTGTGGGTACGATGAGCCAACACCCGTGCAGCGTCAAGCGTTGCCTTGCATGTTGGAGGTATGTTAAATTTAAATTTTCATGGCAACCCTTATTTATGACCTAACTATGTGTTCATTTATAACACACATTGTATGTTTATGTTCTGTGCCATACCCAGCCGTATGCTTTGCAATGATGGGTTACACAGACTATTTGTAAGTGCCTCTATAGGCCTACACAAAATAAAAACATTTCCATGTCCAGGCAGAGATTTAGACAAGGCTAGTGGGAGCAAATGTCTTTTCTGGAACATATTGGAATGAATTATTATATATGTTATACATAATTCATATTCCGAAATGCAAGATTGCTTAAATGTTATGCACCTATTCGTTTTAAACTACATTAAAATTATTTGAATTACCTAGTTTATATGCGTTAATCCAGATTATGAACTATTATCTGACCAGCCGATTTTCCATGGAAGAGTAATATTAATAAGCCTACATTAATTTCCAGGATCGTCAGATCTTCGCATGCGCGCCCACGGGATCGGGCAAGACAGCTGCCTTCCTTCTCCCACTGCTTCACACTCTGGGTGCTCCACAAGGCGGACCCAGAGCCCTCATCCTCTGCCCCACGAGAGAACTCGCGCATCAGATATACAGGGAGGCGTTGAGACTCAGTGCTTCAACGCAATTGCGGTGTACCGTTGTCCGAAATATCAAGGAGAGTAAAGTGAAGGAACGGGAGTCTACTATTAAGAAAAGTGGTATGTTTGTTTGTCATTATTTCATAGTAACCAGTGGCCAATTCAAGCCTTTGTTTTGGAGAAAGCTTGAATCAGGTAAAGGTTAATAAACAGGGCTAAAAGACTATTTGATTGCTATAGAGGTCATTTTATGAAAAGATATTATATATAAGGTTCGTGGCTCAGCGTGTCAGCCGCGCGACTGCAGAGCATGCTTTCTTTTTACGACTATATCCAAGGGTATTTTTTTTAATAGGTGGTGGGCAGCGCTGTATTTTTATAATGTAAATAATAATAAAAAATAGTAAATATCGAATAATTATTTTTATAATTATCAAAGGATCCGTAGCAGTCGCGCGGCTGACGCGCTACTTGGGACCTAATGTGAAAGAGCTCAAAGAAATCACTGGTAGGCTTAGTAGAACTTTTTTATTTGGAGGGGGTCCTAAAATTTAATGTCATTTAAACTGCTTGAATGCATTAAGTAAATTATTTATTATTTTAAATACGAGCCAATTCTTATGATAAACTATTCAGGGTTACCATGTAAATCTTAAAAAAACATATGAGGAATTCATGCACTGGGATCGCCTATTGACACTTCTTTTGAATTCTAAATATATTTTTTATATAATCTGAAAATTATATAAAAATAATGAATAATTGAGAATTTTGCTTGGTTTCAGATATAGTCATAAGCACACCTAACCGCCTGTGCTACCTGCTCAATCGCGATGATGTCAACATTACCTTAGACAAGTAATTCATACTTTCATACTAATTTTATAAAGGCGAAAGTTTGTGTGTATGTTTGTTACTTCTTCACGGCTAAACGGCTGGAGCGATTTTCATAAAATTTGGTAGGGAGTTAGCAGACACTCTGGATTAACATATAGGCTACTTTTTACTGTGGGAAAATATCTTATTCCTTTTTTTTTGGTTTTCGAGGGGGAAACCTTCAAAAGGTACCCGACGCCGTAGGAGCCGTCCTCGGCGCCATGAAGAGGACTCCGGGACCTCTAAAGGACTGCAGCCGGAATCCTCTGAGTGCGTTGCCCATCGGGCTCCTCTCAGATGGGCGGCTGGACCCACCGCTCCGTCTAGTCTTTACGACGGTATGCGACCACACATACCGCCGTCCTTCCCGGGACTGCCTGACCGAACGGTTCGAGCTCCCACTCTAGCCGTCTGCAACTCCGGAAGCCCCTTTTAGTCGCCTCTTACGACAGGCAGGGGATACCGTAGCCCTATTCTGACCCCGAGGCTACAGGGACGAAGTATTATATCCTACCATACCTAACAAAAACTGGCTGGGATATATTTAAGGATAACATACATGGTATCCAAAATACCGGTAATACAATAATCTAATAAATTTGTTTTGGAGTTTTTCCAATATGAGTTTGTATTTTTCTTCATGTGGACTCCAGATAACTACGTTACGCTCCAGTAATCCAATAATAATTAATGTCATTAACTGCTCATTAGCAGAAATACGAGCCATGCATTTTTTTGATTTATGTGTAAATCATTGTTTAAGTATTTATTGTCCCCTATTATCTGTTTTTCTTTTTGTTATTTGTAATTACATTTGCTGCAGCGGGAAAGTTTTAATGAATCTCTATTTTTCCTTTTATTTATTTTCCTCTTTATTATACAATACAATACAAAATTTCTTTATTGTACACCAATTTATATGTAACAAAAACAAAAGATACATAATGTTATGTACAAAAGGCGGTCTTATCACTTAGATAGTGATTTCTTCCAGGCGACCTTTATTATTTTCTTATTTTTCTCAGTTTACTTTATTCGTTTGAACTTTTCTGTTAATTCTTTTTTTGGTGTGATCCTTATCACATACAATTTTTTCATACCATCGGTTTTTTCCTTAATTTCTTGGCGATCCTTTATGCATACTATTTTTCATGCCACTTCTCATGACAGAGTGCGGTGGCTGATAATCGACGAAGCGGACAAGTTATTCGAGGGTTCCGAGGAGGAGGCCTCCACGTTCAGGCAGCAACTGGGCGTGGTGATGGCGGCGTGCAGCGGAAGGAGACTGCTGGCCATGTTCAGCGCCACGCACACGCCGGCCGTCGCCAAGTGGTGTCGCCATAATATGCGAGGGCTGATCAATGTTACCATCGGACAGAGGTTAGTGATGCAGTAACACTTTGGGGGTCGATGAGGGTGTCGCTGTGTGTATTTCTGCCTAATAACAAATGTTAAGCGTTACGGTATCGTGATCTAAGGTGTTGTAAGAGATTCATATTTTTTGAGGTGTTCCTTAGTCGGGTAGCAGCACTGCTGTGGTTAACCTCAGAAAGGATTCGAATTCTGCAGTTGGTTACAGGTGCCTATGATCATACCATCAGGTGGACTGCATGTTTAATCCAAAGACAATCTTATGTATCAATATTATTGTCTTATTATAAAAAAAATGACACTAAGCCACCTTTGTCAATCGGACGACAAACGACTGAAATAGCAAACGAACATGCAGTCCATCTGATGGCAAGTGTTCACTGCCGCCCATGGACACCTATAAGCAACTTTAAATAGAACATAGGTTCTATCTGAAGTTAATCACAAATGCGTTGCCACTTCCGAGGACTATGATGGTCGCCTCATGTGAAAGTGTGGCAACCACACCTGTCCATCGAAACGCAAAAAACTGCTTCACGCTAGAAATAGATGTTACTCCAGTATAAAACGTTTACAAACTATAAACATATTTTCATTACTTTTGATTACATTGCACAGTTTGAGTTAGTTACTATTTAAGTCACACTTCCGAAGTCGAACTACACTGGTTCTACCACCTTGAAAATGCTTCTACGCTCTTTAATATTATTTATTTATGTTTACGTTTTACTTATAATAAAACCTTCCAGAAACGCAGCAACTGACCTGGTGGAGCAGGAGCTGCTGTTCTGCGGCACCGAGCCCGGCAAGCTGCTGGCCTTCCGCCAGCTCGTGCGGGATGGACTCAAACCACCCGTTCTAGGTACGAAACTATTATGGTATGTACACAGGATGTACCAGGTTTGATGCCCGGGCTATGGGTTAAATGGTAACCATAAGATTTTATCTAAGACTAGCTCTTACCCGCAGGTTCGCCAGCACGGTCAAAAAGAATTAACATTAGCATTTGATAGCGTGTATCAAACTTGTAAATGAATTTTACTAACGCCATCTATTTAAAACGTCTGAAACTACTAAATATGTATCAAGTAACAAAACATCGATATTCTCGTGGTAAAAAGTAGCCTACGTCACTCTCCGCCCTCCTAACTATCTCCCAACATATATACCATGTCATATAATAGCTATATGGCGACGTGAAAGAGGAACAAACAAAGACACTTTCACATTTATAATCCATCCATCCATCCATCCATCAGCCTTTTGATGTCCACTGCTGAACATAGGCCTCCCCTAAATGGCGCCACTCCAACCGGTCCTGTGCCCTCTGAATCCAACGGTTTCCCGCTGTCTTCTTCAGGTCATCGGTCCACCTGGTAGGGGGGCGACCTGTACTCCTTTTGCCTAAACGTGGTCGCCACTCGAGGACCTTCCTTCCCCATCGGTTATCGGTCCTGCGAGCGATGTGGCCGGCCCATTGCCACTTCAGCCTACTAATTTTGAGAGCTATGTCGGTAAGCTTCGTTCGTCTACGGATTTCATCGTTGCGAATCATGTCTCGTAGCGAAATTCCGAGCATAACCCTCTCCATAGCACGCTGAGCGACCCTGAGTCTCCGAATGAGGCCTACAGTGAAGGACCACGTTTCGGCGCCGTAGGTCATCACTGGCAACACACATTGCTCGAATAGTTTCGACTTCAGGCACTGAGGAATTGTGGACGAGAAGATACTACGAAATTTCCCGAACGCAGCCCAGCCGAGTTGGATTCTTCGAGTGACCTCCCTCTCAAAGTTGGACTTACCCATCCGGATCGTTTGTCCCAGGTAAATGTACTCGTCGACAACTTCGAGAGGAGTGCCGTCAACAACTACCGGTACGGGTGTGACATGGACGTTAGACATGATTTTCGTCTTGTCCATGTTCATCTTAAGACCCACCCGTTGTGAGGCACTGTTGAGGTCGCCTAGCATTGTGTTGAGGTCCGTCAGCGAATCTGCCAAGATGACTATATCATCGGCAAATCGAAGGTGCGTGATGTGTTCGCCATTGATGTTAATGCCAAGACCTTTCCACTCCATCAGCTTGAACAAATCTTCCAACGCAGCGGTGAACAGTTTCGGCGATATAACATCACCTTGTCTGACTCCCCGCTGCAGTTGGATTGGATTTGTGCTTCTGTCGTGTACTCGGACTGACATGGTGGCGGCAGTGTATACACACTTCAGCACCTCGATGTACCTATAGTCGATCTGGCATCGCTGAAGGGACTCCAGCACCGCCCAGGTCTCGATAGAATCGAAGGCTTTCTCATAGTCCACATAAGCAACACATAACGGCAGATTATACTCCTCGGTCTTCTGTATAATCTGCCGCAGCGTGTGAATGTGGTCTATGGTGCTGTAGCCTTTTCGGAAACCGGCTTGTTCGGGAGGCTGGAAGTCGTCTAGCCTACATTTATAATATTAGTATGGAAGTATAGATTCTGGAGGAAAGGTACATTCTAAAGATGTTTTTTTTTTATCTGACTGTAGTAGCAAACAATTATGTAGTCCACCTGATGGTAAGTGGTCACTGCCGCTCATGGACATCTGTAATCAACTACATACAGAACATGGGTTCTATCTGAAGTCAATGTTGCTACTCCCGAGGACTATGATGGTTGCCTCATATAAAAGAGTGACGACAACCGCACACCCTTCCATCAAAACGCAAGAAATGCGTCACGCTAGAAATAGATGTTACTCCAGTTTTAAACGTTTATAAACTATAAACATATAAACACATATACAAACATATATAACAATACTTTTGATTACATTGCGCACTTTGAGTTAGTTACTATTTTAGTCGCACGGACTATGTATAAGTAATTATAGAAATATTTATTACTACTTATTGTCAGTCGAAAACTGAGTTTTATTATATGTATGTTTTTACCCAAAACGCGTAAAGTGGGTTCAGAATTGCCTTTGTAATATAATGCAAAAAATGTAACGATTTTTGGAAACGTGCAAATGAACGTTTCGTTGAATGTCATTCCAGTGTTCGTTCAGAGCAAGGAGCGCGCCAAGCAGCTGTTCAAGGAGCTGATCTACGACGGCATCAACGTGGACGTCATACACGCCGACCGGACACAGGCGCAGGTAACAGTGCTCGGACTCGTATGGTAACACACTGCTCGTGCTCATATAAATTATATAGTTATAAACCTTTTAGTATTTCTAATATACAAAAGTTGAGAGATGTCAATGGACACCCGGATGGAACGAAGTTATTGTCTATTATTTTATAATAATAATAAATAAAATATAATAAAATAAAAAAATGTGTGCGTGTACTAGCGTACACTCGTAAGAAGTGAAACTTCTTTATGACGTTATTTATCAAAAAATAATTTACTATATGCAACTTTACAGAAATTGGTTAAATAAAGTTAAATTAGATAAAGTTTAATAAAAGGCTTTTATTAAACTTTATCTAATAATCTAATCTATAATAATCTATCTAATATCACGCGTGGTAGGGATAAGAAAAAGATGGCGCGTAACAGAAAAAGATGGCGCGTAACGAAAAAATGTTACACTAATTTTTTTTCCAACCCCGATAAAGAAGTTTCACTTCAAATTCACTTCAATAAAATATAATAAAATAATGACAATATTATTTTTCTATTATTTTATTATTTATTATGTACAAAAAACCTGTATAAACTTAACAAAACAAAATTAATCCTCGCGACATTACACTGTTCAAAGCAAAATAGAAAAGCGAAACGAAAATAATTAGCTAGCTTTCTATGAGAAAGAGAGAGACAGACAGAGAAACATCGCACGCTGCGCGGATTTCCTTTTAGTCCCGGAAGTTCCTTTTAGTCGCCTCTTATGACAGGGGATACCGTAGCCCTATTCTGGTCCCGGAACTACAGGGACGACCACACATGTAGTCTGTATGTAAGACAAACTTAACACGTCGGTGTTGAAAAAAAAATCACCAATTTCCGTTACAATTTTCGAAATCGAATAATACAGAGTTTACGAACATTTTACGTATAGTGCGAGCTTATAAAATTTCTTCAAAACAATCAATATTTTCGCCGATTCATTACACATTATTTTTAGCGTGAAGCATTTCTTGCGTTTCGATTAAAGGGTGTGGTTGCCGGCACACTTTTATATGAGGTGATCATCATAGTCCTCGGGAATAGCGACGCATCTGTGATTGACTTCAGATAGAACCAATGTTCTATATGAAGTTGCTTACAGATGTCCATGGGCGATAGTCACCACTTACCATCAAGTGGACAGCATGATCGCTTGCTACTTCTGTCATATAAAAAAAACTTTGCACGTTTATGTTTTCGGGTGGCAAGATATGACAATGTACATCGCAATAATGAGCGAAAACATAAACAATCATTGTTTTGAGGAAACAATAAATTGCTATTAACGGCACAGCTAATAATCTAAGCAAAGGTGGTAGAACCAGTGTAGTGCGACCGGGGAAGTACCACCGCCACACCTATTTCTAGCGTGAAGCAGTTCTTGCGTTTTGATAGAAGGGTGTGGTTGCCGGCACACTTTCTCATGAGGCGACCATCATAGTCCTCGGGAGTAGCGACGCATCTGTGATTGACTTCAGATGGAACCCATGTTCTGTATGAAGTTGATTACAGATGTCCATGGGCGGCAGCGACCACTTACCATCAGGTGGACTGAATGCTCGTTTGCTACTTCAGTCAAATAAAAAAAAAATGGTTCGGGCGATGCCATGTGCCCAAACTGTAAGACCGCTAGAACCTCGGAATGAGTACCCGGCTTAAAATAAATCTTCAATCATTAATTCTTTCAGCGTGACAACGTGGTGCGCAGTTTCCGCGTGGGTCGCATCTGGGTGCTGATCTGCACGGAGCTGATGGGGCGCGGCATCGACTTCCGAGGAGTCAACCTGGTCATTAACTACGACTTCCCACCCTCCGCCATCGCTTATATACACAGGTAAGTCGCTATGTACTCGCCAGTTTCTTTAGGTTTTGAATATTTATAAGGGCTTTGAGCGCAGCGATCGAATCAAGAAATTCCGTAACGAAAAAAAACCTAACACCTCCCACGACACCTAACATGTAGCGCGGCCGAGCGTTCGAATCTTCTACCGAAAAACCTGGTTCACACTAGCCGAAGACGTGGCCGTGCTACCTCCTATATCAACATATCATATCTTTATAAGACTGAAATATGTAAATTTAACAAAACAATGTGTTATAAGATTTACAAATTTGATAAAACTGATTCTTGTTATTTTTAATAAAATATTTATTGTTTATAGGATCGGTAGAGCAGGTCGCGCGGGGCAGAGGGGGCGCGCGATAACCTTCTTCACACAAGATGACGTCGCTAATCTCCGGAGGTAAATAGAGATGCAATATTTAATGTATTGATAAGGCTAATGATAAGGTATAGAACAGTTATAGATCTGTTTAAAAATATTGGGCTTTAAATTTCTTCTGACGTTGTGGGTCAACAGAGCATCCACGATTGTTTGGTATATATTACTTCAGCATGATAATAAGTGGTCATATCCGTAAGCAACATCTGTAAGCAACATATATAATAGACGTACTAGTTGCAAGTCTGTCACGAATGCGTTGCTACTCCCGAGGACTAAGAGAGTCGCGTCTTATAAAACTGAGCTGGCAATCAGTTCACTATAGTGAGTTATTGAGTTTTTTGCCGGATCTCAGTTGAGGTCGTGTTCTGATCGGGAGGTAGTGTAAGAAAAAAAATAGAGTGTGTACTTACGTACAGTTAGGAGTTATACTTCTTAGGCTTAACAAGATAAAAATCTTTTAAAAAAAATTACATTCGCCTTAAGTCATATCATAAGTCATAATTATTTATTTGCATAAATGTAGTTAATAGGTTTGTACAGTTTTTTTTTTTATATATGACTGAAATAGCAAACGAGCATGCAGTCCACCTGATGGTAAGTGGTCACTGCCGCCCAGCGACATCTGTAATCAACTACATACAGAACATGGGTTCTATCTGAAGTCAATCACAGATGCGTTGCCACTCCCGAGGATTATGAATATAGTGTGCCGAATAATCGAAAGCTTTTCACATTTGCCACATTTGACGTGCAAAATAATATGTTTTTAAGGCCTGAAGAAGTATAACTTCAAAAGTAACTGACAATTTGTAAGTGCCCCCGTAGGCCCATGCAAAATGAAGTCATTTCATTTGTGTTTCAGCATAGCGGCGGTGATGAAGCAGTCCGGTTGTTCGGTGCCGGCCTTCGCCCTGCAGCTGCCGCGCGACGCGGCGCGCCGCCGCAGCCGCGGGGCGAAGGCGCCGCGCCGGGAACACATCTCCACTATACTCGCCAAACGACCGGATAAGTATGATACTCTTATGATACTCTATATTGTATCTTACAATGCGATCTTATTGGGCGCCATAAAAAAAGTTCTACTTGAAGCTTTTTTTAAATTATCTATCTAGATGTATTATTATACTATTTCTCTGGTGTAAACCCATTATTGTTGCAGTGCTGGGTTCGGATTTTCTCTCAGAATAAGTTTTAGGCCATAGTCCACCGCGCTGACCAAGTGCGAATTGGTGGACTATTCCTTTAAAGAATACTTTATTTTTTGTAAATTGGAAACTTATAACTCAATTAAATTTATTTTTTTAAATATAAAAGTATCAAACAACACTTGTTGGTAAGTGACCACTACCGTCCAAGGCCATCTGTAATCAATACCAGATAAGATTGAAAATCTTACTTCAGGTTAACCACAGATGCATTATCCGTCTGAGAACGCTTCGATTAGATTAGAGCACTTCGGATAACTGTATCCTTTGTCACACCCTTCAAAACGCTACAAAACAGTGTTTAATAGTTTCCGGTGTCGAATGACACCTTGGTGTTTGAAATCCTTGTTAATTAGGCAGATATACATATATGTGGTGTATCGTTATGGTTAGATTTAATAGAAAAAAATCTCCATTTAATGTACATCCATACCACAAATCTCACTAGCATGAATATTTTGTATACATATTTTTTTTAATTTGTTTTAGGAGAAAATTAGAAAATGACGAGGCAACAAAAGACTTAGACAAGATAGAAACTGAAACAGTCAAAAATGCGAAAAATAACAAACTCAGGAAAATTCAAAACGGTGATATCAATAAAGTCAAAAGTAAGGAAAAGAAAATCGTAAGCAATAAAAAAGGAAAAGGTAAAGAAAAAAAGAAAATGAACAAGACAGGTGCAGCAGACAAGAAAAATATAAAGAAGAAGCGAAAAAAGAAAGTTTTTGTAAAACCTAATGTATGATTAGTTTTTGCTCTATATTTTGTAAGGAATTAAATATTTAAAAAAATACTCGCTCATTGTTCAGATTTCATTATAACCCTAAAAATTATAATATGATATATACGTCAAGGTAATAGAACCAGGGAACGCGTGCATCGCGGTTGCCCTCTGGGCCGACCGACCCACTGCCGGCCAGCTGTCATTACAATATCTGACTACTCTACTCTAAACTTTTTTTTTTTTTGTTTTCGAGGGAGTAACCTTCAAAAGGTACCCGACGCCGTGGGAGCGACGCAGGGTTATGTGGGATTTTTACCGCACTAAAACCCCCCGGTGGCCGTCCTCTGCGCTAAAAAGGAGGACTCCGGGATCTCGAAACGACTTCAACCGGAATCCTCCGAGACTCTACTCTAAACTACCCGCTCGTAATATTCAATCTACTCTATTCAGGACTACCTACTCTTCTTGTTTAACTGAACGTATTATCATTTTAAATAATTAACGATAACAGTAACACATTTAATTTTGCAATAATTGATTATTTTACCCAAATAACTATGTCGATCACGGCCGTTCTGCTTATCACACGTCCTCGTGTGCACTCTCTTTATACCTCACATTTGTGAAAAAATGACGTATCATCAAATACACCAAACCGCATTCGGTCACCCTGACAAACAACTATGATTATTCCACCCATCAAGTTAGGTAGCACTTTTTAAACTTAGAATTGAATTGTGTGACAAAGTCCAGATTAATCTATGTGTGTCTCACAGTTAAACTTTGTTCAAAAGTTTGGTAATCTACGCCACACAGTCTAGTAAATGCCAACAGGCTAGTCACAGCCAAACAGGCCAGTCACGGCATTGACTGGCCTGTGCCACTCAATACCGCACGTACCGAGTTAAGGTTGTAAATTCAATAATGAATTGCAATAATCTACAACCTTAACTCCGTTACTGTGTAGGTACTGCCGAAAATAGTTAACAGTGATATCAACAGACAAGGTCTGCAACTAGTAACTGATGTAATTCCACGGGCCTGGTTCTGGTCTTACTGAAACACGCACCTACCCCACGTTAACCTTCCATTATAGTATCGGAAATAACCAAATATCGTTGATCCAAACGATAGTGTAAGTATTAGACAAATTTCCAAGAGCTTTAATTATTATTCGTTGAAAAACTGATATTGCGCTAGTTAGCATTACTGAGCCCAAACAGCATGGTCAGACAGATGTTATAAACGCAGTACATTGATTGAAACAAAATAGCTAGGCTTGCAAACTACGAACTACTAGGTTGAATGATATCAGCTCGGATTACCTATTACACTTTCTAGCATTTGCACATTTACGCATTGTTTTTCTTTCATCGACCCTACAGCGATAAGGTAGTATTTGTTCGCCTCACTAGGATCAATCAGCTGAGTTCACCTATTAGCACGCAAGCACATGACCTACCAGACAGAATAGGTTGAGTAACAAAACAGAAGTAATTATTGGTTTGGAACCTAGTGACACTTTGTATCAATAACGGTAAAATAATTTGCTGATGACAGGTCGTTAGCGCTTCTAGGCGGAACGGTGTATCCTGAATTAATCGAAGGTAGTTATAAGTTTATATAATCACATTAGGATTTTAGGAATCTTCAACCATGTCGTAGTCATATTTACACTAAATCCTTGTACCATTATTTCGCGCCAATCATAATATCACATCGCAAACCGGACGTCCGGTAAAACACGCAATAAAAATTCAAGTAAATTTATCATAAATTTGAATAATACAAAAAAAAAAACAAATTGTATTGAGTATGTTTTCTACACGTTTTCCACTTCATTTAAAAAAAACGCTTTTTTAATTAGTGAACACTCGCACGCCGGAATCGAAACAAAATTAAAAATGGAACAAAGTAAAAATAGGAACGTACTCACCAAAACCGTTGTAGTTATTCACACGAACATATCACTCCTTAGCTTAGTGCTCCAAATCCTCAAGTGGCTCCCTGAGATGGAGTTTGTAATCCCAAAAGATGCTGCGCGATCTATTCGCCCTGATAGACACTTTGACGTTGACGATCACAAACACGGTACACTATTTTTTTGAACACGTACGACTCGTTGTATCCATGCTAATTGGTATTGCCAAACTTAAGAGTTGTGGACGATTGGATATTTATCCTGATTCTGCCAAAGCATCAGAATGGCCTTGTGAAGCGGTCCGTTCATCGTCATATCCAACACGATTATATCTATTCAATATTCAAAACTAACACTACACTGAGCACTGAACACTAAATTACATTAAAATAAGGGCCAATAGGTTAGAACGCGCGCGTCTCGGTTGGCTGTTGGGTACCGACTGCCGACCAGCTGCCGCTGTGATGACGTCGTCGAACTACTCTATTCGAAACTACCCGCTTTTAATTTTCGAATTACTCTATTCAAGTCTACCGAATCTTAATGTTGATTACAACGTATTATTATATTAAATAATTAACGATGGTACTGCTATCGCAGAGACGAAGTACATAAACATGTAATTAGTATGTAGTTGTGATGTTGTCAGTATGCTATTTTGGCAGCTTATTATTTTTAAGTTATTAACCTCGATTTGGGTAACATTGAACATTTTTTACAATATTTGTGATATTATAATCTGTTTTATATTTATTGCACCTTGTTTTTATTAAATGAATAGTGTCCTTTTTAGCTGGTTTATTAATCTAACACAATAAATTTACGGAGAAAACAATTAAACTATCCACAATTACCCCTAAAACTCAAATTCAAAGTTATCCTTAGTTTTGGGTAACTTTGAATATAATTTTTTGAGGATATAAAATCCGTCATTAATCGAATATTTTAAGGTCTGAGTAAAATTAATTAACATATTTTTGTTAATTAAAACCAAATCTATAAAAAATACATTTATTTTGATATATAAATACAATAGACAACTTGGTCTTGCCATATGAATCAAGGTCGATCAATTTGGTGGTAAATTAACATACTAGTTTTTTTTTTGATTATTTATTCCATCCATCCATAGGATGGACGGAACATCGGGTACCTTTGGAAGGTTTCCCCCTCGAAAACAAAAAAAAAAGGATGGACGGAACATGGACATAACATAGGCCTCCCCTAAATGACGCCACTCCAACCGGTCCTGTGTCCTCTGAATCCAACGGTTTCCCGCTGTCTTCTTCAGGTCACCGGTCCATCTGGTAGGGGGGCGACCGGTACTCCTTTTGCCTAAACATGGTCGCCACTCGAGGACCTTTCTTCCCCATCGGTTATCGGTCCTACGAGCGATGTGGCGGCCCATTGCCACTTCAGCCTGCTAATTTTGAGAGCTATGTCGGTAAGCTTCGTTCGTCTACGGATTTCATCGTTGCGAATCATGTCTCGTAGCGAAATTCCGAGCATAACCCTCTCCATAGCACGCTGAGCGACCCTGAGCCTCCGAAAAAAATATTTTTTTATGATACAGGTAACTTTGAACCGTTCAAAGTTACCCGTATTACATCCAATTTCGACGTCGTCAAAAGTTTAACAGTTTTACGCAATATTCAACATGTGATACGGATAGTACAGTTTCAAAATAATAATATACAATATACATTTTAAAGATTAAACACCAAAACATACCTGTTTACTGTAAGTTTTATATTATAATTGTTATTTCAAAACGGAGCATCAAACACTTGCAACAACTTCACTACGGAAAAGGCGGTATTTTTTAAAATTATGTCATTGACAGGTACCTTTTTTTTACTTTCATTGCTATTACAACATTTTGGCAATCCATTTTACGCAGGTACGATATTGAAACAACAAGAAGTTTCCATGTAATAAATTAATATATTTTTTTCACAACTTTGTTCAAAGTTACACCGCTGTTCAATGTTACCCAAATTGATTGTAATTAAAACTATGTATTTTTGAGGTACGTGTGAATAGGTGTTTAAGTCTAGTATTTTTTTAACACTACGGAGGGGTATCCTTGTTGCATGCAGTCTATATAATAGTCTAATTGGCCCTAAAAGTCGATAACACTTATACTCAACCTATCTTACTCTTAATCTAAAATTGACGACCCGCGTGGCGGAGCGATTACCATACCGGTTTGACGCGCAATTGGATTCGATTCCCGGCCAGACAGGTATCTGAATGATGAGTTTAGATTCATGTTCTGGGTCTGGGTATTTGTCTTGTGTGTGTCTATGGTACCCACGACAGGGGAGAAAATCCTAGTATAGGGCTATGAGTGTAGTAGTGCATGTTATTTAAAAAAATACCAATAAGGCTCCACTAGGAAGTGCAATAAAAATCGTTTTAATAACAAAACCCTTTACTCGTCTGTGGCATGATTTCCAAAACGCATACAAAATATACAGTCTTCAATGCAAATTATATACAAAAATAGCGATTTCACACCAAACACAAATTTCATACATAAAACAGTTAACATTTACAAACTTAACTTTGGGCCAACAAAAATTTATGGCACTAATTTATATATGACTATATTATAATGTTGATTTTGACGATAAATATTTATAGCATAAGCCTCAAAAATTGCGATTTTCTTTCTTTTATATTGTACAAAAATAATTATCTATAATATTGGTCCTTACTTAGTTATGTAATTATTTAAGCCTCTTTGCTTTTACAGTTATTCTGTAATATAATTAAAATTACTTAAGGCATTATATCTCACGGTTTGTTATTTACAAATTTGAAATGTGAAAATAACAAAAGGTGAATTATTTTTGGCTTATCATTTAACTTAATGTACAAATAGTTGTTGTACAATCTATTTATTATGTGCTACCCCAGTCTTCTCCGACTTAACTACAATTATTGAAATTCTGAAAGAAAAATTAACATTATATGCATATTATTTACCCTATTCCTTTTGATACTTGTAAAAGTAGTAACAATTTTAATACAGTGTCAAATATAATTCAGAATATTTATTTATGAAAAATTAAGCAGTTTGAGTTCGCCAGAAAGTAACAAGTAAAAAATTTACAAATGAAACAATTGTTCAATTATTTTCGCATGAGCATACATCCACAATTCAGAGTATGATATAGCAAGTACTTTATTCATAAAGCTCGAAACATCGACCAAAGCGGATAATATTGTGTACAAGATATTTAAAGCTGCTTCAATTCAACTGCACTACCCCAAACTTAGTGGCCAAAATAGATGTTCAGTAAAACAATACATGTTATTTGTAATTAAGATCTTCATGTCAAATCGTCGTCAACCCATTATTGTCCCACTGCTAGGCACGGGTCTTCTCTCAAGAGAGAGTATTAGGCCATAGTCCACCGCGCTGGCTAAGTGCGAATTGGTGGACATGCAAATCACGACAAGTAATATTATTTTGAGCTAAATTCGGGATTTAAAAAATTGAGAATAGAGCTCCCTGCTTAAACAATTGGTGAAATCTGTCCTATGATGATTAATGTTTCCATATTTCGACACCTCCAATGAATACTAAGCTAACTTGCAAAAAACTGAAGAAGCTAATTTACAGTAGAAACTTTTAAAGAGGAAATGTTTTTGAAAGGTACATTTGGTTACTTATCTAAATTTTTTACTTTCGTTATTTTTACGAATTTCTTCACAAATTTTATTTTATGCAAAATATATATCATTGCAAGCATTTTGGTGCAAAATAAAAGTTTGAGCAAAAAACGTCTTAGCATAATATTAATTGGAGGTGTCGATCTGACCTTATGATATACAATTACGGAGTCAGTGGTAGAAGAAACGACTTAAATCTTCCCCACTTGATTAAAATACGTTTAAAAAATAGGTACAATAAATGTCCATCCTAAAGATCACCGCCCATTGGTCATTATCGCTTGCATGGATCGAAATATGAACGAACACAAAAAGACAAACGGAAAAAGAATTTTAAAACCAAATTTATTAAGCACCCGATTCATATTCATATTGAAATTTATTAATTATTTTATAATACTAGTTTCAAATCAGACGCGTAAACAATTGTATATTGATGGATTTTACGGATAAATCAAATCATGTTCTTTGCATCCCTCAAGCAAAACCAATGTGTGGTCAACCTTAATGTTAACGATAGGAACCCTTTTTATATATGTCTTAACGTGCAACGGTCGCGAGAAACTAAATTCAAAAGAAAAAAGCAATAAAAATCTTAAAAATAACATTCAGTTTGACATTTGTCGAAAAATTCTCTTGTCTCACGCCCGCCGCTCGCCTTGAAGTTTCCTTGCTGCCATCTTGGCTCTACAGTGGCCCTTCGAGCCGGATCTTAGCTCCAAAATTGTACACTTATTATATTGAACTTCAAAATTAATTAACATATATATTACATCGATATACGCAAAGCATTCTAGTTGCACTCGATGGTTGAAAAGGCGTATACAGCAAAAAAGTAGAAGTGGAGAACGATGTTAGATGCGCCTAATAAACTATCGTGGGCATTATGCTGCGCTAACATTCGAATTAAGATAGGAAGGAACAGATCAATGAACAAGTTATAGAGTCCAATCATCGATATAGAAAAACCCAAGATACACACGCGTCTCAAAACTGTCCGGTGAAAAAGAGCGCTCAATGTCAAAACTGAGCGCTCATTTCAAGTAGTATTTTTTATTGCGTTTTGCTTAAAGCGTTGTAAATACAACTTTAAATCATGGACGTAAGGTTGTATTTCTAAAATATATAGTCGTTATGACCATCTATAACTAATTACGTAAATTTGACGACAGTTTTAGGTGTCATTTTTGTTTGAGACTGTATATAGTGTATTTCTATATCGATGAGTCCAATAAACAAGAGTGCAGAAATGAATCATTCGCACAACCAATCACAGGGAAGACGGGGCATCTTGTTCGCCGGCCAGGGGAGGTAGCCGGCCGTCTTAAACACCCAGTAGTCGTACGAGACCTTGCTGATCAGCAACACGAGGATCAGCACCTCCAGGCCGATTATATAGTAGATGTAGTCGGTCCAGTCGCGAGGAGTGTGGCACACCTTGAACTCCACCAGGTCGACCACGGCGCCCATGTTGTCCTGGCACTCGAGGCTCTTGTAGTCGGGGATGTTTTTGAAGTTTTCTAACAGCCACGGCTGGAATAAGACATAGGTAAATAAGTGCTGCGAGTTAAAATAACATATTTTAATTCTTCCTCTGGAGTAAGACCTCTCCTTAGACCCCCTTTTTTTGTTCTCGAGGGGGGAAACTTCAAAAGGTACCCGACGCCGTGGGAGCGCCGCAAGGTTATGTGGGATTTTTACCGCACTAAAACCCCCTCGGTGGCCGTCCTCGGCGCTACAAAGAGGTCTCCGGGACCTCCAAAGGAACGCAGCCGGAATCCTCTGAGCGCATTGCCCCATCGGGCTCTTCCCAGATGGGCGGGTGAACCCACCGCCCCGTCTAGTCTTTACGGCGGTACCTCTCCTTACAACCCTGGAGGCCTAAGAGACGATCGCATCATACGTAAAAGAGTTTGTAACCAAGTCCTTCCGTCGTTTTTTTCCTCTAAAGGCGCTATATTTACGAATTAAACTATGTCACTATGTAGATTCCAATGGTACGTCATATTATCAATCCACCAAGCGGTTTGTTCTGTACAACTTTCCTTAGAAATCGACATACATACATACATATAATACATGTCGCTCGAATAACACTACTCTTCGAATGATGATGAATCGACAAACAATATAATACTCTTAAAAGTTGGCTGTTACCTTTAAAACCTTCTCAGTGTTACAATCGCAGTGTATGAAGTTGCCGGCGATAGAAAAAGTAGTGTAGGGGCCCGTCGTATCAAACTTGTTGGATAACACGTACGTGTGGATCTGAAAAGATATCAAGAACTAGTGACTTCGTGCAATTTTTTTTTAAATAATGTTATCCTATCGTTTTAATAAG
Organism: Spicauda simplicius; assembly: GCA_949699795.1. Lineage (NCBI taxonomy): Eukaryota > Metazoa > Arthropoda > Insecta > Lepidoptera > Hesperiidae > Spicauda > Spicauda simplicius. Next base: position 20,965,305 of record OX453065.1, read on the forward strand.
CGTTCTGCAAAGCTCTTTTAAATCTGAAACATACACATGATGTACAAAAAACCCTTTTTAAACTCACGGCTCCACACGTGGGTTTTGTTGTGTCGTTTTTTCCTACCCACTGCAGACCGGACTGTATCGAACCGGTATTGTAACCACTATGGCAACCGGCCACGGGTCTACCTATAGAAACCTATGCGAATAATAATAATACTTTATAATAATACCTAATACTTTATTGACCCATAAGATTGTAAATAATATATTCTTACGTATTACAACAACCATAAAGTGCAGAATAGAGATAGTGACAAAATTGTTCCTAATATAACATAAGTACAGTGAACTCTGGTACCCATTGTCAGATTTAACTTGTGTTCTCTTCTGTTGTGTATTTCTTCTATGTGAATAGAAACTCGCTTAAATTTTAACAGGATATGTATTTCTGTGGCTGTTACAACAAATTGCGTTTAAATTATAGAAAAAAAGGTTGTTGGGCTCTTGCGTTGTCGCTTAGTAGATTTGTAGTGATTATGCGTTTTTTAAAAATTACGATGCTATTGGCCGCTGGATTATCACGTCATCTGGCGGTCCTCCCATTAGTTGACGATTACGTGATAGTAAATGCACTCCTGATACCCATATGTTCATGGCGTGAACATATGGGTATCAGGAGTTTTACAAAAAATACTTTGCCCCAAGGTCGATCTTTGCACCTGAGATTGTGAAGAAATCTTGAGCAAACAGACTTTATTATAAAAAAAAGTCTAAAAAAATAATAATAATTTAACGAGATAGCAACAGTTATAATAATAATATAAAAAATCCCAAGTAGACGTCAGAAAACTCACAGTCTTAAGCTTGTTGTGGCTGATGGAGAAGAGCATGAAGTTGTCGATGAACTTGGTGCCCTCCAGCTCCACGATGTTGGCGATGTCGTTGTAGTCCACGATCAGCTGCCGCAGGTGCTCGTAGCTCGGGTCGTCGCCCACCGCTTGCAGGGATGTTATCTGGACCGATAACATTTATTTATTGCATTATCATATAAAATAAAGAGTAATAGAGCAGTGATAGCTTAATGGTCGAAACTTGCCCTCTCGATCGGGAGGTCCGAGGTTCAAACCCAGGCACGCACCACTGATTTATGTGCGTATTAGAAATTAATTATCACTGCTTTTCGGTGAAGGAAAACATCGTGAGGAAACCTACACACCCGAGAGTTCTTTAAAAAAAAAAAGTTCTCGGAGGTGTGTGAAGTCCACCAATTCGCACTTGGCCAGCGCGGTGGACTATGGCCTAAACTCTCTCATTCTGTGAGAAGACCCGTGTCCAGCAGTGGGCCAATAATGGGTTGATGAGAGAGATGAGAGAGAAAGAGTTACAATTGAGTTACATAATGCCTCACGGCATTTTCTGCCGTTCAAACCTGGATGACTGGAAAATTTGCGGCAAGTAAAGTTTCATTGTAACTTGCACCATTTGTGTTTTATTTATATAGCGTGTTAAGATACCATATTATTATCAGAACCCTGAAAGGGAAACCCGGGAAGGTTCTTGCCAGATTTTGTCAGTTGAGGTTTAATTATTAACCGAGTCTAAGAAAAAACTTTATAACTGACAGTCTGCCTCGGAGGGCTAAAGGTCACTCACTCACTCACTCATCACGAAATCTCAGAAACTACAAGTGCTAGGAGTTTCAAATTTTGCATGCGGGTTCTTTTAAGGACGTAAGTGCTCACTAAGAAGGGATTTTATGAAATTCAACCCCTAAGAGGGTGAACAATAATGAGAAAATCTTTGTGATACATTGATTTGAACGCGGGCGGAGCCGCGGGTACAGCTAGTACGAAATAAAAACATCTGCCGGCGATGGAGTTGTTTCTTGTTTCGTAAACAGAGTCAAATTATTTTGAACGTCTTCGGATGGTTTCCTCTTCGGAAGAAAACGAAATATCATTGTAACCATAGCCGGGGGTAGTTGCATAATAAATGTTTAGGTCGGTAGACAGTCGGTACACTTGATACACAGTCAATGTCACCAAAGCCGGGGGTAGTAACAAAATAAATGTTGTGCGGTACTTGCTACATTGTCAACGTTAAAGTAGCCGGGGGTAGCGATATAATAAATCTTATGTGCGGTACTTGCACTGCCGCTACAGACTACAGACTTCATCTAGAACTTTGAGATAAAATTCCACTACACTTGTCAACTGCTACTGGCTCTCTTGTAATCGTAATACCTGTTAACCCAGCCCATTAAGCGATAACAAACAGCTTGCACTGAAACTCACATTATTATAAGAGACGTTCAGCTTAACGGTGTTAGGCGGCAGGTCGGTGGGCATCTCGCGCAGGTGGCGGCGCGAGCAGTCCACCGCCACCAGGTTGGTGACCTCGTCGCCGAGCAGCTCGAGGCGGTCGGGCACGCACGTGCAGTTCATGTTCGCTGGCTTTATGTTGCGGCAGCTCGCGTTCAGCTGACGTCAACGAATGGTGAATGAATAACTTTGAATCCAGAGACATTCAACCAGCCTTATTCGTACAGTGAAAACAAAAAAAAACTAACTATACAATTGATAAAACAAAAAAACAACAAATTAAATGAAATACTTCGGCAATTAAATGAAACTATTCCAAATAACTTCAATCGTCTAACTAGCGGATTAAAAATTGACCATTTCTAGGCTGAAAAGGATTCAATGAAAAAAACTCCAAGACATAAATATTACGTCCCTTTACAAACCACGAGCCTAAAAATATATTATTTCCTACAAAATATGTCCTTCTGTAGGTAATATATTTTATACAATACAATTAAAAATACAAAGTTTTACATTTCGTTCATTATATGACAATCTTTACTAGTTTTACATTATTAAAAGACCAGTTAAAGTTCAAAACATTGACTCCAAGCCTTCTATATTCTTATATTCGTCCATAGAATAACTAGTACCTACCTCCTTCTGAACTCTGAGGTGGTCAATCTGTACGATTTTGACGTCCTTGAACCAGTTGAAACGCAAGTCGAGTGCACAGAACGTGCGTTCATAATTAATGAAGTTCACCAGCGGGCCGTTGTTGGGCTCCATCGCTCTTTGGAAGTGCTTGCAGGGCATGTAGTTGTTACCTGTGAAGTGAAAATCAATATTAATCCTCACTACCTTACTGCCCTATAATATGGATATAAAATAGTTTAATAATAATCTCTAAATAATTAAAAACTTTAAAACTCTAGGGAGAGTTTAGAAGTTCTATTATAGATACCCTTTTAAAAACAAGTTTTGAAGAGGTAGGTGCTGCTGAAATATAGAGTGTAAAATGTTTTTAATGTTACAAATATAAAAAAAAAAACATCTTCCTAAATTGATACATTTGTCTACTTATTTACGTTAATAGAAGTGATACATTAAATAAATCTAAATTAAAAAAGTAAATCTGAAAGCCCACTATTGCTTTGCCAAAATCATTATGGCAATGCACTTGTGTATTAAATAGTATTTCTTATGACATAACACTACAATTTGAATGTCATTTCGTACCTGATAAATCCAAGGATATCTTCCGATTGTTCAAGCCGAGCGGGAACTCAGTGAGGTTGTTGGCAGAGGCGTCCAGAACACTCAGGTTGAAGAGGTACGCGTAGGTCCGCTGCACGGCTTGCTGCGGGGCCGCGTTGCTCAGGTTATTGTTGGAGATGTTCAGACATGCCACCGACGAGTGCTTCGGGAACTGACCTGAGAGTGACAACACGAGAATTGATATTGGGGAACTATAACTGTTTGCTTTTCCTCGAACAAAACCCTGACCCGACGGCATCCGAAAGGCCATATTTTTTAAGCTTATGTATGCCCATTTTTAGTACGCTCTATGTCACAAACGACTAGACGGTGCTCTAGGCGGAGAAATACTTGTTTCACTGAATAATTACCCTAATGATGTTTAGATTATATTATTATCTTATATTTTATTATATTATTTAATATACTTTTTAAGGATAAGTTATTTATTAAGGATCGCCAACGGAAAGTACACATCACTAAAATTATATAACAAAAGGAAAAAAGAAAATATCAGGCGCCTTTCCAATTATTGGCTACCCCTACTTACTACTAACTTTATGTATAGGATATTTCATGACTAATATAATTCTTAGGGTTCTCTTTTCAGTTTAAGCTGTCAGATTATTTTTTGCATTTACAAAAAAGTACCAACCAAGTTTTTTAATGTTTATATCGGAATTATGTTTATATTTATAATTATGTTTATATGTTATATTATAATTATATAATGTTTATATTATACTTACTGCTTCCATTAGCATTCCCTTCTTCATCTATATCCTTGACTTAAGCATGCACAAAAATGACAAAATTATTTAGTTATTATTTAATGATGTTGACGATAGTGATATTAGTAACAATTGTAAAGATGACGATGATAATGTTTTTTTATTTATTCGATAGCAAGCGAGCACGCAGTCCACCTAATGGTAAGTGTCAATGCCGCCCATGGATATATGTAAGCAAATTCATATAAAACATAGTTTCTACCTGAAATTAATAATAGATGCGATGTTACTCCCGGCCTCATATAAAAGTGGACTTGCAATGACAACCCTTCCATCGAAACGCAAGAACTGCGTGAGGCTAGAAATAAGTGCTAACAGATAGTGAATAAACCCATGCCATGAGTAGCTTTTTTTTTTTGTTTTCGAGGGGGAAACCTTCCAAAGGTACCCGACGCCGTGGGAGCGACGCAGGGTTATGTGGGATTTTTACCGCACTAAAACCTCCCCGGTGGCCGTCCTCGGCGCTGTAAAGGAGGACTCCGGGATCTCGAAACGACTTCAACCGGAATCCTCCGAGCGCGCTGCCCCATCGGGCTCCTCCCAGATGGGCGGCTGGGCCCACCGTTCCGTCTAGTCTTTGCGACGGTATGCGACCACACATACCGCCGTCCTTCCCGGGATTGCCTGACCGAACGGTTCGAGCTCCCACTCTAGCCGTCTGCAACCCCGGAAGCCCCTTTTAGTCGCCTTTAGTACAGGCAGGGGATACCGTAGCCCTATTCTGACCCCGAGGCTACAGGGACGCCATGAGTAGCTTACCAACGATCTTGCCGATGTTGCCGTCGGTGAGCGCCATGGACACGAGCCGGCGGAAGGTGCTCTGAGAGACGTCCAGCTCGTCGATGGTCGCGTTCAGCACGTGGAGATTCGTCGTATTCTGAGTCACTGGAAATGATAACAATGTTTTTTATTTTTGCTATGTAATACAAGAAGCTGTAAATTTTACTACCCTGTTTATAAAAAACGCAGTGGTCAAATTCTTTTTGCGAAATTGTTGTAATTGTAATACAGTTAATCTAGCAATAGTTAATCCAGCAACTACTTACGACTTTTTATAGAAATGTACCTATCGGGTCATCAAAGCGTCATTATGTTTAAATTTCTACTTCACCTTATTGTGACACAAGAGTATCATATTGTAAGTACTGGAATTTTATCTCAATAATTTTAATACACTGAACGGCATTAAAAAGGTCGGTAACCCTAACAGGCTCATACATAAATATTGCGATCCGAGAACAAGACTAAATTGGAAATCTGCCAGATGAGACAAAATCTGTCGGTTTAATACTTGTTTACATTACTTTAATTAAATCGAGATACAAGAAACCGTATCTGTACAAATGATGTAGTGTTTAACCACCCAGCATAAAAATTGTAAAGATATTGAAATGTTGTTGTTAACACAAATAACAACACATTAACAACAACACGTTAACACATTAACAACAAAATAAACATAGAACCGTAAGAATAAAGTATGATAGTTTATTACGTCCTGCACACGACAACAATGTTACTCGCGATGTATCATAAAATCTGTTTATATACTCCAGAAACTACAATTTAAACCTAAACTTTGTACAAAGTCGTACATCATAGCGACCAATTAACGAGTCGGTACATATCATGATTGTTCACATATCGTTGATTGCAAAATTCAACAATTTTTACTTAATGATACAATTTTGTCCAAAAAAGTAGGGACTTTTTTGGATAAAATGAAAGGTCATAATTCTAGGGAGAATTAAGATCTTTCATTGAATTAGATGAATAGATTATTGTCACTTAATTACAATGTGGTTAATGGTCTTTCCATCTTTCAATGGTCGTGGGAGCTCGAACCGTTCGGTCAGGCAATCCCGGGAAGGACGGCGGTATGTGTGGTCGCATACCGTCGTAAAGACTAGACGGAGCGGTGGGCCCAGCCGCCCATCTGGGAGGAGCCCGATGGGGCAACACGCTTGGAGGATTCCGGTTGAAGTCGTTTCGAGATCCCGGAGTCCTCCTTTTCAGCGCCGAGGACGGCCACCGGGGGGGGGGGGGTTTAGTGCGGTAAAAATCCCACATAACCCTGCGTCGCTCCCACGGCGTCGGGTACCTTTTTAAGGTTTCCCCCTCGAAAACAAAAAAAAAAGATAGAATGATTCCAAAGGACATGCTAAATATAGTGGAGGAACAATGATAATTTTAGATTATTGACTTTTAGGCGAAACGAAGTTCGCCGGGTCAGCTAGTAATATATAAACAGGACAAATTAATCCTAAATTGAATAAGCATCGGCCATAAATACTTCTAAAGTGAGTGGAATAACTAACTTGGAATGTCTCGACTAAGTAGCTTACCATACCCAGGAAACCGGGATTCCTGTGATCGGAATAAATATGGCTATGGTGTCTTCGGGTTTAGTAGTAAGAAGTTAGTTATATTAAACATAGATTTAAATTTGTCTAACAAGATTATTTTATGACAGTTTTCTGAAATTTACAATGTCTCCAATCGTTTTACAGTTCCAGCTAGAACAATATAATAGTCCTAAGGTTCTATCTTGTAAGTAAATTTATAGAAATATGAATGGATATATAGGATTACAATGAAAAGTTACGAGAAAGTAGTAAAAATATTCTGATGCGATGTCTTGATGCAAAACATTTGCGACTAGGTGGAAATTACTCGTAATTTGGTTACATTTGTGTACATTTGACTATTACTTGTCCTTTTTCTTAGTATTATCTAAATATTAAACCAGCATATAGTCCACATATAGGATTGTGGTCACTACCGCTTAACCGCCCTACCTGATTTCGGCTACAAATGCGTTACTATTCCTGAAAACTAACTTGAAACACCCTCTGAGATGTAAGTCTCTCTTGGCATACCCTTCACACCATTGCGATTAAGCGTCGCAATGTCATTATAAAGCTGAAGCGAGTGTGGTCGTGGTTTAAAGAATACGATTTTGATATTCTAAAGTAGATTAATCGTTCGATATAAAATGGTTGTACGGTGCACAACACGTACAATGGACAGTGCTGCGTCAGCAGAAGCGCGGTCTTCCGGCGAGCGCGCTGCCCGAGTAGTTCGCATAGTCGACTCGTAGCGTACACACTCCCAAAACTTATTATATATTTCCAAATTATATTTTACTAGCAAAATTAAAGCAGTTTAATTGGCGCGGTTTTCGGACTGTACATCTTGATCCGGCTCGAAGGACCAAAAATATACAATGGTCTTACTAAATCAGGTCCAAACATCAACAGTAAAACGTTATTTGTATTATATTCTAATTTTATTTATGCAGTCTAATACAAAATTATTTCAAAGTACAGTTTATTTTATAGGAGTGATTAAATAACAGTAAATATATCATATAATTTCAGAAATTGTGTCCACATCTGATACATTTTATCTACAGCACAGCTGCGCAGAACGTCCGCGCACGCCAACAATATCCAACTATAAATAAATGACCACACAAAGACAATAACATCGGAGTATTCGTGGAAACATGTCACATAAGTTTTTAGCGTAATTGGGTCACTACGCTTGTTTTGTTTGTTAATTTAATTAAAGTAATTTCCGAACGAATTCTTTAACCAATGTGTTCTAAACTAATTCTTATCGTATCATTACATTGTACTGTGTGAAACCCAATTTACAAACGTTATCTGAAATAGTCCGCGATGCTTATAAAACATCGCTACCCAAATATAAATGAGAAAGTATTTTTTTTTTGTTTTCCAGGGGAAATTTAAAAAGGCACTCACCACCTACCGTCATGGGAGCTACGCCGGGTCATATCAGATTTTTACCCACTTAAGCCACCCTGGTGTACGATCTCGGGGGTTGCAACGAGGACTTCCGAATTTCCAAAGAAACGCAATCGAAATCCTCTAAACTCGTTGCTAAATTCCAGGTCCAGGTACACTTTTAAGCCATCTGAAGTTTACGATGGTATGCGATCACACATACCGCCGTCTACCCATATCGTTGGCACCGCGGCTCGGGTTTCTACTCTTGCCGCCCACAACCTCGGGAGCCCCTCTTCTACCAATAATCAGCTGCCACATACTTATCTGCTTATTAGGAGAAGTGATAGCCTAATGGTTAAAAATTGCCCACTCGATCGGGAGGTCCGAGGTTCAACCCCAGGCACGCATCACTGATTTATGTGCGTATTATACTTTAATTATCACTGCTTTTCGGTGAAGGAAAATATCGTGAGGAAACCTACACACCTGAGAGTTCTCGGAGGTGTGTGAAGTCCACCAATTCGCACTTGGCCAGCGCGGTGGACTATGGCCTAAGCTCTCTCATTCCGAGAGAAGACCCGTGCCCAGCAGTGGGACAGTAATGGGTTGACGACGACGACGACATACTTATCAGCATCAAAGGCGTCCCAACTTCGTATTCGTCCTTGTGTGTGTCCATGGTACCCACACAGAAGAAAATCCTAGTGTGGGGCTGTGAGTGTAGAAAGCGTGTTTTTTTTAACTTAGTCCTCAGAAGAAGTTACACTGAAATCTTGTACGAGGTAATAACTTTTGTCGATGGACGGCAGTGGCCACATAACATCAGGAGGGCCGCATGCCCGTTGTAAAACTGTCGTAAGTTGAATTAAAGTTATCATCCTTTTAAGGCAGAAAAAGTGTGAAGAATTCTACTGACTAAATCTGTGCCTATGAATACGAATATCTTTTATTTGCTATTTTGATTTCTGCGAAAATTCTAAGGAAAACGAAGATTTCGGTAGATCTCTGTTTTATTAAAACAGAAGTCTATGATAGGTATCGATTTAGGATAACACTTAGCAAAAAGAATGCGACGGTGACTACTTTCCATCAGGTCCGTATGCCCTTTCGTCACGTTTAAGTATAAAAATGACATGTACGTATTCTGTTTGAACAACTTAATTTTAACATGAAGTTTTTTAGTATTTTATCAAAACCATTATTTATGGTTTGAGTTACCACGCAAAATTGTTTCTTATAAGTACAGTCACGAGCAATAAGATGTGACTACGAACAGATTAGCAAAAGTATCTGACCCAAGAACGAGTTCAATAATATCTGACTACACGAACGCAGCAAAAATATCTGACATTGAAAGTCAGCATAATGCAGTAGCGTCAAAATTATGTAGATGAACGTCAAATGACATTGAACTCCTTCTTGGGTCAGATACTTTTGCCAATCTTCCATAGTCACATCTTATTGCTCGTGACTGTATCTAAAATGCACTTCTTGATTTGTAACGGTAATTCTTTCTATAATATCAAATCTTTGTCAAAATATGCTATCACCGGATCCGGTAAATTGGTACCGGATCCGATATGTCGTATATTGGTGCCGGAACCACCGGATCCGGTTTTCCAAATTGCCATCCCTATATGAAAGTTAGCCGTATGTTTTGAAATTTAAAGTAGGAAACGTACTAATGTACAATATTACTAGACACTACGTGCACGGTATGCAATCTAGTCGCACGAAGGTGGAACATAACACTTGTATTATTTTATGCGTTGGCAGAAAATAAATAACTACGAAGCGTAACTGCTCGCATGCACGCGTTGCCTGGGCTATTTATAAACACGATTTACATATAAACAAAGTTTATTACTCATACTCGTCAATTCATGCTTTATTACAAGTTACACGATTTGCTTGTTTTTATACTTAATTGGCAAATAAATGTATTTATGGATCAATGTTTTACAAAATCCACTGCTGAAAATGAGAACTTTGACAGATCATTACCACAGTACTAGTATCTACAGTATTCTAACTATGATACTAATACTGTGTCATTACTGTACGTGTTTTTTATAGATGTAACAAACGAGCATGCAGTCCAATCAACCCGAGATAGTATAATTTTTTTACTTCAGGTTTGCTACAGGTGGGTTTCTGCCGTTGAGAACTTAGTCCGACTGCCTCTTAATCCAGAAAATATCCAGAAAATTACCCTTATTTCCAGAAAATAGTTTAATACAGCCCTTTTTTTGGTTTCGAGAGGAAACCTTCAAAAGGTACCCGACGCCGTGAGAGCGACGCAGGGTTATGTGGGATTTTTAACGCACTAAAACGTCCCCGGCGGCCTTCCCTGGCGCTAAAAAGAGACACCGGGATTTCCAAAGGAACGCAACCGAAGTTAATACTGCCCTTATTGGGTGAAAAATTGGTGAGGCGATCGTGCCTACGAAGTCGAAACACGAAGGATCTTTACCGGCAGATTTACATTTTCGAAGCATTTCATCTTAAGTCTCAACAGTAACAAGTTAATAACGTATCTAAGATCGATTTCTACACCCGGACCAATCTACAATACATAGGCGAACAAAAATGCTTAAAGAGGAAGACTTTTACATTTTTTCTTATGGACTAATTGCATTTTGTTTCAGAAATAGCATAAGGAGATAACAATTTTAGAGACCTAAAGCCAATCATTTTTTTTTTCAAATTTTCGTCGCCCCCAAGCTGTTGGCTACATAGCTATAGTTACACATATGTATAATTCTTGACACATGTACGTGTCCGATAATGACCTCATGACATTAACTGATCATTATCTACTTATAAGGAAAAAAATATCACTGCCCGTCATCGTGAAGACTGTCATTTGTATGACTGACTAACAGATTCACCTAAAAACACTGAATGCATTTTATTGTACAAAATCTTGTCCAATATCCTAATGTTGCCGTTTTTCAAATAAATAAACATTTCAATACCTTATATGATTTTAAACTAATATTATCGCAGAATTTATAGATTTTATTATGTAACGGGTACTCACGATATGCGATTTTTTCAAATTCAAAGGAAAAAAAAACCTAAAATCGCAAAAAACAAAATCTTCAAGGTGGTAGAACCAGTGTAGTTCGACCGAGGAAATATCACCGCCACACCTATTTCTAGCGTGAAGCATTTCTTGCGTTTCGATGGAAGGGTGTGGTTGCTGGCACACTTTCACATGAGGCGACCATCTTAGTCCTCCAGAGTAGCAACAGATCTCCATGGGCGGCAGTGGCCACTTACCATCAGGTGGACTGCATGTTCGTTTGCTACTTCAGTCAGATAAAAAAAATCTTACCAAAGATCTGTAAGGCTTCCTTCAACCGGAAGCTGTCGACGTCGCAGCAGAACACTGACGCCGGGTCTATCCGAACACACTTTTGCCCATCCGTAGGGCAATCCTCTCGGGACCGGTGGAAGCACTTAACCATCTTCTGTTCTGGTTTGGGCGGATCAGGTTTCTCAGGTTTTTCTGTCGAAGGTGGCTGAAACATTTGGTTAATAGCAGATTAGTTCTCAGTCAATGCGCAGTTTTTGACAAATTTTTTGAATAAGTATGATTAATATCGACCATTGCAATCGTTCAACGATGGTAAACTCTCATAGCGCTCGATGGACACCTGTAAGCAGCTTTATATAAAACATCCGTTCTGTCTGAAGTCAATCAAAGACGGGTTGCTGTTCCTGAGGACCGAGATGAAAAAAAGCCGACAACCACACTTTTCTACCAAGAACTGCTTCACGTTAGAAATACTTAAATGTAACAAATGTAGTTCGATATGCCAAAATATTCGTTTTAACCCAAATTTCATACACTGTAAAAATCATTCTTTAACTGGTGATAAATCAATAAATGAACAGACTACTACGACTAAAATTAGCAGAGAAAATATGCTTAGCTACAAATGAAACACTTATATGTAATGTAACCATTTATTCAGCTCCTCAGAATGGGATATTTGCAAAACGTGGTAGCGGTAAAGAAGAAACATTTTCTTGTTATTAATTCCTTAAGTCAATATCAGATTTATCAGTAATTGTCTATTTAATTAACGAGATTAATGTCAATAAGCTTATCACTTGCATTAATTATTTCTTTAATTATTGCGAGATTAACGTCAATAGTTAAAGCTTATCACTATCACCAAACACGTGCAATTTTACTGTCCTAAGTTCATAGTTCATATTTGTCACGTTATTAGAGCTGCAGAGATAAATGTAATTAATAATTATGTAACTGTAAGCGAAAGCAGGAAATTTTTGCCTTCGCTGGGGACAGCGGGGTAAATATACAAAAAAATAGGACAGTCCCAGACAAAACCAGCACGGCTGGTCACATTACGTGGCATTACATAGTAACCACCAATTCGCACTTGGCCAGCGCGGTGGACTATGGCCTAAACTCTCTCATTCTGGGAGAAGACCCGTGCCCAGCAGTGGGCCAATAATGGGTTGATGCGACATAGTAACCGAAGAATAAAAATGAAAAATGTCTGACACTAGAATTATCTTCGAATCCTGGGTGCCATGGACATGCACATAGACAACACAAACACCCAGACCCAGAATAGATATCTAAATACATTATTCAGATCAGATTCAGCTTGGTGTCGAACCCGGGAGCGACTACGCGTCGGACTGGTACCTAAAATGACCGCTCCGCCACATAGGTTGTCAAACAGAACGTTATTTCGTATACGTAATTACCCGTCATAAAATAGGAAATGGACGTACCTCCACACTCTTATACCGGTCGGTCTCCTCCATCCTCATCTCAATGTGCGGGATATGTAATAAGAGATACGCCGCTAAGCACCATAATATTATCTGCGGACAACAAAACGAAATGTAAAATATAGGTAGTACAATAATATCGGAAAAGTAGGGATCTAATGGCATTATCTAGGACTTTAACGGACTTTTGACTAACGGAAGTTTGTCTTCCGTTAGTCAAAAGTCAAGTGACCTTTGAAAATTTTGAATGCGAAATGATAACGATTTTAAAAAGGAGGTAGGCTTTCTTTGAATTTTGATTCGAGCTTGGACCATCCTAATTCTCGCTTTCTTCTTCCTTTAATTTGGTTTTGCCAGAAGAGAGGGTTGAACCTAACCTAACCTTACTTTATCTTCCTTTACAATATATGTCCTGACAATAAACGAAATAAAAACAATTAAATGACAAACCGAAAACAACTACCGATATCACTACTGCAAAATCACTATTTGCAAAATTATACTTTTGAGATCAACGGGTTTGTGTTTTTTTTTGGAAATTTCTACTCATTATTGATATTGTATACCTGTATATCTTGTTTGATAATCGGTATTTTTTTGTTATTATTATTATTATTTTATTTGACCAATAAAAAACCCACCTAACCATTTTTCTGACGCAATCGCCGCAAAAAATTTCGCAAACTTCCATTACTGCGTTCTGTATACCAAGAGAATAATTGTGCAAATGCATAATTTCTAAAATGTACGGCCAAAACCTTGTACGTAACGTCTCATCTCATGTCAACTTCCGCGCGAGATGCCCAGCGTTTACTTGTGGCAGGACGCCGGGCCAATTATCCAATATTGGACTTCCTTTCTTCACGGACAACGAGCAATACGGTATTTTAAGTTTTATTCCCGTTTTAGTTCATTTTGTAATGAAAGACAAAAAAATACTTGTAGAGTCATGGTATCGAGTCGATGTAGAGTTCGGAGTTCGATCCCCAGCTAGAGATCTAATTGATCGTTTTTGTGTTCTGGATCTGGGTGATAGTGCGTGTCTAAAACACGACGCAGGGAACCTTAGTATTAGAGTCCGACCGAATATTTGGTTTCGGTTTCGGTTGAGTTTCGGCCAAAATACAGGTTTCGGTTTAGTTTCAGTTTCGGAGGAAAAGCTGCCGAAACTACGACCGAAACCGAAACTGCACTCAGGAGTTCTTGCGCTGTCATCGGTCATGTTCGGCGCGTTGAATACCGTACGTTCATTTCTTAAATTACGTGTTATTACGTTGATTATTATTAATTACTTATCCTTAAGTGAAAATGTCGTAGACTGAATAGCTGTGATTTTTTTTTTTTCCTCAAAACTTGATCCTTGTAAGGAAGTTTCGGTTTCGTTTTCGGTTTCGGCCGAAACTCAGATCTTTGCCGAAATTCGGTTTCGGTTTCGGTCGAAAAAACAGTTTCGGTCGGACGCTACTTAGTATGTAGCTATAAGTATATAACGAATCATCTTTTTAAAAATTTATTTGCTTGTTTTAAAAATACTGTTATACTATCTTATTCCCGCGACTCTCGCTTTAATCATCATTATTATGGTAATGACTATCCCATGTGTTATTCCAGATCATAAACTATTCCCGTCAAGGCCCATTATCGACCCACTACTGGGCAAGAGTCTTCTATCAGAATGAGAGAGTTTAGGCCATAGTCCACCGCGCTGGCCAAGTGCGAGTTGGTGGACTTCACACACCTCCGGGAACTTTTTTTTAAAGAACTCTCGAGTTGTAGGTTTCCTCACGACGTTTACCGAAAAGCAGTGATAAAATAATTTCTAATACGCACATAAATCAGTAGTGCCTGGGTTTGAACCTAGGACCTCCCGATTGAGAGGGAAACTTTCAACCATTAGGCTATCACTGCTCTCGTAAACTATATGCGTATTAAATTTCAGCGAAATGCGATCTATAGTTTATAGTTTTAGCGTTATAAGTAACAAACAAAAAACATCTTTACAAACTTTCGCATTTATAAATTTATTAAGATTTTAGTAGTGACACTTGGTAACAAGTCGGTAAGATCGAATGGACTGCCCGTTTATTTGCCATTTCTGCTCATCACTATGTCATTGACATTTATATGGGCATTTGTTGACATTTTAGTCAAGTGATACGAGGATATCGTAGCAAAAATATCTATGTCGCAAATATAGTCTTTCTAAAGTATTTTAGGTATTGTAAACGTTTGTGATTCGACCTGAGAGGTACCACCGGCACACCTATGGGGTTTTCGCGTTTCAGTGGAAGGTTGTAATTGCCGGCTCAGTTTTATATGAGACGACGACAATTATAATCGTCAAGAGTGAGAACGCATATGTAACTGACTGCAGATAGAACATGTGTCCTGTATGTTATGTATGTAAATGCTTGCAAATGCCTACAGGCAGCAGGTGCCACTTACCATCAGTTGAACTGCACTAGTTTGCTAATTCAATCTTTAAAAAAATCACTATAGGATAATAGCACCCAAACGCTTACATTACAGGCCGCTAATCCCAGTCCTATAATTAGCGAGAAAAGTCAAGATCAAATACAAAAATTTGAACTTGAAACCACACGAGCAGAAGTAGAATTTGGCAGCAATCGTACATCGCACGCGCGTGACGTAGTTTGCTTATTATAAAAAAATATACACGGCGCCTGAGGTATTAACAGATGGAACAGCGAGATGGACTCTGTATAGAAAGTTCTTCTTATAAGTAAATGATTAATAAAATATTGCCGTGACGCTAACGCAACATGTAAATGGGCTGAAATATCATCTCTAGTAATTACACTCACGCGAACTCTTATTTTCAGCCACAGGGAAGTATCGTAACGAAAATTGAACAATATAGGTCAAATACTTAAAATTATACTTAATTCTGTAGTAGTCTAAATTAATTAGTCATTTTCAATTTTTCTATTTTCAAACTAGAACAGATAACATTACCATTGTCAGCGCACACATCACTTCATAGTATAAAACAAAGTCGCTTCCCGCTGTCTGTCCATATGTATGCTTAGATCTTTAAAACTACGGTACGGATTTTAATTCAGTTTTATTAATAGATAGAGTGATTCAAAAGGAAGGTTTTTACTTATAATATATGCATAATATAGTGGAGGAACACTGAAAATTTCAGATTTTTGACTTTTAGGCGAAACGAAGTTCGCCGGGTCAGCTAGTAGGTAGATATAATACAATATATCTACAACTATCAATCATTTTAAAACATGGGGTCAGAAAAGATCTTAGTAGGTACCTACCTAAATTGTTTTGTTTAATACACATTATCAAAGCGGAATCCATGACGGGTTATCCCCGTCGTATTTTACTTGTCCACTGATAGTGTTGCGAATAACATGACATTACAGCAAATATTGGCCGATAGCTTATCGGTTATTGTTTTGACACTAACACATATATTATGGAGATTGCGAAGACAAACATATCTATAGATCTCTGTATAAAGTATGTGTTATAAGTTTATCACTGTATGGTAGTTATATGTATAGCTAAACATATAAAATGATAACGAACTGTCTGTTTTTTGTCTTATAATATAGTATTAAAAGAAACATGCAGTCTACCTAATAAGAGGCACTTTCGCCCATGAACATCTTCATCAAACCCAGAAAAGATTTAAGTTGTATCTGAGAGCAGCCACAGAAGCCTTGCTATTCTTGAGGACTAATTTAAATGCCTCGTATCTTTTAAACATAATGTGGTAACGAAAAACCCTTCCACATCCAACACCTTTCCTATACGTTTACCTTTTCTTTAGTCAAACTAGTAAGAGTACTACCATATTTAAAAAAGTCACTAACTTTAAAGTTTTCTTCAATTATCTCTTTTAATCGCATTTTTCTATTTATGGTTTGTACATGAAGTAAAAATGGAATTAATATTTTTAAAAATATACAACACTAACTAAACCCTGCAGCTTCGCCCGGGTTAAAAAAATCAATGTATCGATTGTCCCGTGAGGATAAAATTTTTCCCACAATAAAAAATAGCCTACACGTTAATCCAGAGTGTCAGCACACACTCACAAACTTTTGCCTTTATAATATTAGTATGATTAGTATGACGAGCTGAATCCCGTAGCTGCGCCCGCGTCAACGTAAATCTATTGTCCCGTGGGAATAAGATATTTTCCCACAGTAAAAAGTAGCCTATATGGTAATCCAGAGTGTCAGCTAACTCCCTACCAAATTTTATGAAAATCGCTCCAGCCATTAACACGTGAAGAAGTAACAAACATACACACTCACAAACTTTCGCCTTTATAATATTAGTATGATGATGAAATGTATTTTATATACAAAAAATACTATAGTAGGTACTTAGTTCACCGAAGATTCGTTAAGTTTTCTCTTCTTATGGAAAAATAAAGTGACTCATCACACGAGTAATCCTTATCAAATATAAATATCCTCCTAGAATTCGTATGACGTCTGCCAACCGCGAGCTGGTCGCAAACTGGTACCTGTTAACACTTCTCAGAATTTTTAGCAAGATTTATTAGTAACGTTTAATATGGCACGGCCCACCGCACTAGTATTATAGGTACGTCTTGATTTTTTATTTTTATTTAGATTACGTAATGTTTGGTTTGTTTTTACCCGACTACGTCAGAAGGAGGTAATGTTTTTCGAGCGTATAATGTAACTATGTATGTACGTTTGTTAATTGTTAAATTAAATATTATAAAGACAAAAACGCACTGCTTAAAACCAACCAACTTAAATTAAAAACTAAACAGTCGGGCTATTTTTTTAAGTATTAAACAATTTTACTTGTTAAAGTTCTTTATCTATGCCCAAAAGCATTGTTAAAACCAATAATAATCAGACATTGATTTTTTTTCTTAATACGGAATAATAGATTTTTTCGTAAATAATTTATTCGATCTGCAAAATCACTGTTTTTCTTAATACGGAATAATAGATTTTTTCGTAAATAATTTATTCGATCTGCAAAATCACTGAGTCAGCGTCGCTAGGCGTTCCGATTTTGGCGGGACATCCCGATACTAGGATCAAAATTAAATGTCAATGACAAAAAAAAACGTCGCCAAATGTATACAAATGTAAGTCAACTGCAGTTTGTCGACCAAAAAAAGGTCGTCAAATGTATACCCTTTTTTTGACTGTGCAATGTGCTGTCCCGGTTTTGACCATGAAATCCCGTTTTTTTTCAATCAAAAGTTTCTAAATCTTGACTTGATAAAAAAAATCTGGCAACGCTAACATTGACCGACGAGTTATGGCCAATAAAATGTGAATATAAATCAAAAAGCGGTTTGAGACGTCATTGGACGCAGGCGTATCAACATAAACGCCTATATTCCAACTTCAGAATGACCACAAATCGACTATAAAAACAAATTAACTCTTTTTAAGTAGGTAAATTCGTCATTTTACAAAAAATATTCATATTTGCAAGGCTGTAGAACGAGTATCGACCTGGGAAGTACTGTCGCCACGTCTATGTACATATAATGTGAAGCAGTTCTTGCATTTCGCTAGTTAATACCGAGTACTGAGTACCCGAGAGTAGCAAAGAATCAGTGATTAACTTCAGATATAACAGATTGTTACAGAAGTACGTACGCGGCAGTGATTAAGTAACTACTTACGACGACTGCTGGACTGCGTACCCGTTTGCCAATCGTAGAAAAACACCCTCGTATTTTTCAATATTCAATTTAAATGTACCATTACATTTTTCATAAAAGGCGTACAAAAATTATACCCAGAATTAAAAACTCAAAATATATCTTATTTATGTATATTATTTACTAGTTACGTTATATTTTATGTCGGAGAGTAAATTGACATAACATTTGCTATTTACGACGTCGGTACAGATAACGGCCAGATTGCTGCGCGCAAACAGAACGCAGCCTTGCCTGCTATTTGAGCACAGATAAGAAATAAGTCTGTGGCTTATTTTGTTCTATTTATAAACCCACTGACTACTAGCCAAAGTGCAAAAAATCAAAAACGCAGGCTTCAAGAATGTCTAATGGGACATATTTGTTAAAGTAGTAAGCAGTGTTTCAATATGAACAGGGCTCTCTTTTACTGAACTGTAAGACAAGATACTGGAGCTAACTTTCATTACCATGTAGAAAAAAACATGATTGTAATAATATTTAAAAAAAAATGGATATAAATAAGAAAAAAAGACAAACCCGCTGAGTTTCTTGCCGGATCTTCTCAGTTGAGGTCGTATTCCGATCCGGTGGTAGTGTAAGAAACATAATGTAGCTGACAATTTGTAAGTGCCCCCGCAGGCCTATACAAAATAAAGACATTTCATTTCATTTCATTTCAACGATTTAAGAAGAATCAGTCATTCCTTGTAATTGTGATACGAAGGATATCTGATTATTTTGATTTATTGATCGAGAATTATATTAAATGTAGGTATAGATTGTTTTCCAAAAAAATGTGCAAAAAAAAGTATTTGCTGATCTTTGAAACCTACAAACGTATTTCGGTACCTATGTATAGGCTCCACTGTCCATATGACTTATTTTAAAAAAATAACATGTTATCAAATTAGGTAATTACTTAAATATGCGTTGTCATATCTATCGTAATTAAAAGGCGATTTAATTATCGAGAACAATTTTAAAAATTAAATACCGACACAAGATAGTTATTTGTTTCCTTGTAAAACCATTTGGAAACATGGTCACATGTGTCACATTTGATATTAATAGAGTGCATTAAAATGCGGAATCGAATGAATTGAAGTGGCTTAATTTTTCTTAAAATATGTTACATTCTATGACTTAGGCTTTTTATTAAAATCGGACCCAAATCGTTTGGAGTAACTTGATATAGGTGTTCCTCCACTATATTATGCATGTATTATAGGTATATAAAAACCTTCCTCTTCAATCACTCAATCTATTAAATATTTACGATTGTAAAAATATCAACCTCACTTAATCTATATTCTAACCTGAGAAATGTTTACTGCAAGCGTTTTTCGCAATTGATTTTTTGAGGCCACGAAATTTAGTTTAATTGTAGTAAAAAATGACAAAACTTGCTCATCGCTTTATTGCCAAATGAATGTTTCGTGGCCCAGTGCTTCTAAGATACTTGCATACCATAAAAACACAATTGCTTTGTAACCCTTTTTTTCGTATGTGATTGACATTTTATGACTTTAATTGTGCCAATGACAATCACTTTTCCTCTTTGAAAATATTCGGACAAAACAAAAAGACCGGTCTGCCTTGAGAGACAATTGATTTTCCGGCACGATTATTTCATACTTCAATGCCGATACGTGAATATTTTATCTGAACTTTTGATTGGAATTTCTGTCAAAAATTTGGTGTTAGGTAATGGAAACTCGAGCAATGATAGCCTAATGCTTGAAACTTGCCCTCTGGATCGGGAGTTCCGAGGTTCAAATCCAGGCACGCACCACTGATTTATGTGCGTATTAGAAATGAATTATTATTCGGCTATTCGGTGAAGGAAAACATCGTAAGGAAACCTACACACCCGAGAGTTCTTGAAAAAAAAAGTTCTCGGAGGTGTGTGAAGTCCATTTGGCCAGCGCGGTGGACTATGGCTAGGGATTGCAATCCGGCATCATTTTCAATCCGGCCGAATCCGGCCGTTTTTTTCTCAATCCAGCCGGATCCGGCGGCATAAATCGAACGGTTAAAACAGTGTAAAAAAAGGATCGATTTCTAACGGTAATTATTTTTGTATTGTGAAATCTTTGTCAAAATATACAATCACCGGATCCGGTGGAGGTCCGGATCCGGTGGTGAATTGGTAGCAGATCCGGTTTGTGTAAATTTGTGCCGGATCCGCCGGATTACCGGATCCGATTTTCCGGATTGCAATCCCTAACTATGGCATAAACTCTTCTGGGAGAAGACCCGTGCCCAGCAGTGGGACAGTAATGGGTTGATAAGAGTGAGAGAATGGAAACTCTTGCAGAGTATTTTATTACATCACAGTTATCTACATTTTGTTTAGACATATGTTACATTGTTGAGTTAATGTATTTTTCATTTAATAAAAAAATGTTCGAGCTTCATCAGGCCTTACTGTTATGCGGGTAATACAAGGTCTTCTTCAGGAGTATATGATTTAAATGTTGAATAATAGTTATTTCTTATCTTTATTTGTATGTCTAAGTTCTATTTTTATACTTAAATCAACCATTTCGGTCAAATACTTATCATACGAAATATTTCAGAATCAGTTAAACCAACCGTAACAAATTAATTGGTTACGAGAACTAATTGCAATCACGCTCTATTGTTTTCATATGAACGCAGTCTTTAATCTTATATCTTAAACGTAAACATTCGGTAGAAATCAAAGATATACAAATACTCTGCCTATATGTTTCTTTTGCACATGCTTAGGTAAGTATATTCGTACCAGAATAGGTTTGAAACAAAACTATTAAATTGCTATAACTTAACGGAACTTGCCTTTGAACTGAATGAGACAAATATAGGAGTTAACCAATTTCATTTAACAAAACTGTCGGTGTTATTGATGCCGTCATAAAGTGTAATATCAGAATCGAATATCACAGAAACTAGGGAAGATAACCTTTTCAAAACCTTTATGATGTTACATACCAAATTTAATATATTTACGTAGAAAGATAACAAAGCAAAGATGAATAAGCTGAAACATTTCGTGTAAATAAACACATTATTATTTAGAATGAATGAATGATTTTGGCAAAGCACGTAAAAGATAATAATACTTAAAACGCTTTCTACACTCATAGCCCCATAGTAGGATTTTCTCCTGTGTCATGGATGCACACACACAAGACGAATACACAAACACCCAGACCCAGAACACGAATCTAAACTCATCATTCAAATACCTGTCTGGCCGGGAATCGAACCCGAGACCTACTGCGTGTCAGACCGGTATGGTAACCGCTGCGTCACGCGGGTCGTCAACCTACTACCAAACTTAACGATTCATCGAAATGCTATTACTTATTTCTTCGTCCGAGGACTATAAATTCGTGTAGACACATAAAAGCAAGTCAAACACAGATGGAGGGTTGGTCCGCAGCAAACAGTGGCCTGAATAGGCAATAACTTACCAGGGAGGGGGCCGTTTAGTACCAATCGACCGGCGTATTTGCCACACCCTGTTTGCACATCAAGTGAGTACAAGTGAGTACCGCGATGACGAAAGTTGTTTTGCAAGTAGATACTTTTAGAAACTCAGCTTCTTTACCGTTTGTGTTTTATTTTCCTCAAACTTTGGTCGTAATCTTTTTTTTTTTATTTGACTGAAGTGGCAAACGAGCATGCAGTCCACCTGATGGTAAGTGGTCACTGCCGCCCATGAACATCTGTAATCAACGTCATACAGAACATGGGTTCCATCTGAAGTCAATCACAGATGCGTTGCTACTCCCGAGGACTTTGATAGTCGCCTCATGTGAAAGTGTGCCGGCAACCACACCCTCGAAACGCAAGAAATGCTTCACGCTAGAAATAGGTGTGGCGGTGGTACTTCCCTGTTCGAACTACACTGGTTCTACCACCTTGAAATCTACTTACAATGTGCCTAATAAAAGTTTTAAATAGAAATGCTATCAATATTAAGACACTTCCACTTTCTTGATAGAAAGCCTAGATTTAACGCCTCTGGTAGGACATATCACTACATAGTATAAAACGAAGTCGCTTCTCGCTGTCTATCCCTATGTATGCTTAAATTTTAAAAAGTATGCTACGGATTTTAATGTAGTTTTTTTAATAGACAGTATATTTTTCAAGAGTAAGATTTTTATCTATACTAATATTATAAAGCTGAAGAGTTAGTTTGTTTGTTTGAACGCGCTAATCTCAGGAACCACTGGTTGGAATTGAAAAAATATTTTTATGTTGAATAAACCATTTATCGGCTTTAGGCTCTATAACATCACGCTGCAACTATTAGGAGCGAAGAAATAATGGAAAATGTGAAAAAAAACATTGAAAATTATTCATCCTTGAGGGCTTTCGTTGCGTGCGCTGCGTAAACGGTTCAAGATACCAAAAATATATGTATGAAAGAAATATTCCTCTTGAATGAATATGTATATGTCATGTATTTTTAAGCGCGGGTTTCAGCTAGTCCATAATATAGTGGAGAAACTGATAATTTTTGACTTTTGACTTTTAGGCGGAATGTAGTTGCCGGGTCAGCTAGTTTGTTATAAGATTGAAGTAGCAAATGCGGTTTACCTGATGGTAAGTGTTCATTGCCGCCCATGGACATCTGTAACTTCATGCAGACCAGGTCTATCCGATCTCAATGATAGATACGTTGCTATACCCGAGGACTAACAATAAGATTTTCGCCTCGTCTTAAAGTGATTGGACAACCACACCCTTCCAGTAAATATACTTACATTTACTACTGCTAATTTTATTTGTAAGCATAAGGCCTATGATGCGGATAACAATGCAATAGTGATAAGTGGTCACTAGCGATGGAAAACTCAGCAACTTCATACACAACAAGGATTTTATCACAGACTAGTAGACCCGGCGAACTTCGTTCCGCCTAAAAGTCAAAAATCTAAAATTATCAGTGTTTCTCCCCTATATTATTATAATACATGTATTATACATTAAAACCTTCTTCTTGAATCACACTATCTATTAAAATCTTTTAACCTATTACTTATTTAAACTGCATTAAAATCCATAGCGTAGTTTTAAAGATCTAAGCATACATAGGGACAGAAAGCGCGAAACGACTTTGTTTTAAACTATGCAGCGATGCGTTGCTACTCACAAGGAATAAAGACGGTCGCCTCGTGTAAAAGTAGGTAATCCGGCAATCACAGCCTTCCACTGAAATGCAACTGCTTCACGCTGTGGCGTTGGTACATCCATTATCGAACCACACTCATTCTACTAGGTACCTAGCTAAGATATAATTTCTACTCAAGGTTGGCGATTGATGTTTTACATAATGTGGTCTTAACTGTACCTACTAGGTAACCCAAGTGTTTTACTTAAATAATTAGTATTTATATCAACGTGTTACTGATATTTAATTAATAATATGTTACTGATATTTATTAAATAAATCAATAACACATTTGTACCACATTTTTACATTGGTAGTGTCAATTTAAAAGAACAATGGCAGTCGGAAATAAATAGTGACCCGAATACACAATATATCGCAGCGGGGGCCCTTTGCTCTGCATGAGTTATTTGAAGCTCTCTCTGTAGCTTAATTATAGTTTATTATATGTCCCCAAACCAAGCCGATATCTTGCTCTTTCTCATTCTTTAAAAGTATGTTGCAGATTAAAACGATAGGTAACGTAAGCGCTCATACATTGCAAGTATATTAATACATGTATACATGTATACTTGCAATGTAAGTATGAGCGAAAACATGAACAATACATATTTTGAGGAAACATAATGAATACCAAATATGATTCTTTACTAAAACTTTCCGTTTAATAAGTTTACCTTTTTTTTTTGTTTTCGAGGGGGAAACCTTCAAAAGGTACCCGACGCCGTGGGAGCGACGCAGGGTTATGTGGGATTTTTACCGCACTAAAACCCCCCCGGTGGCTGTCCTCGGCGCTGAAAAGGAGGACTCCGGGATCTCGAAACGACTTCAACCGGAATCCTCCGAGCGCGCTGCCCCATCGGGCAGTCGGCTAGTCGGCTAGTCTTTACGACGGTATGCGACCACACATACCGCCGTCCTTCCCGGGATTGCCTGACCGAACGATTCGATCTCCCACTCTAGCCGTCTGCAACCCCGGAAGCCCCTTTTAGTCGCCTCTTACGACAGGCAGGGTATACCGTAGCCCTATTCTGACCCCGATGCTACAGGGACGTTAATAAGTTTACCTAACACAACGTTTGCTCCTTTAGCTTCTTCTTCTTTATACAAATTAATGTTTGTCTGTATGTCCACTATAGAATCGTAAACTATTTATTTGATGATCTTTAGGAAAGTTGTTATTCATTGGTGTATTTTTTTTGTGCTGGCGTAACAACGCGCGCGGGGTACAACTAGTGTTTCATGAAAATAATTTTCATTTTACTTGCTACAAATTAATTAATCGTTTTAATCCCAGTTTGTAATACTTGTCGAAATAATGTGTAATAAAGTGATAAGTATGATTGTATGGCTCAATGTCATACAATATCATACAATCATAAATGAAAAAGATGTGCCTATATTAAATGGTTAGAAATGAAAAAAATTAATCATGATACCAGTATGATTAGTTGAATTGTCCCCCCCCCCCCCAACACACACAATGAAAAAAATTGCGAATACCCGACGTTTGTTCCTATAGTTCTGTTGTTTTATTTTCCTGTGTTCTATTATACTCATAGATGGTATCATATAACAGTAAAATATATATAAAAAATGTATAAAACTAGTTGACCCGCCTAAAAGTCAAAAAACTAAAATGATCAGTGTTCCTCCACTATATTATGCATTTATTGTACATAAAAACCTTCCTCTTGAATCACTTTATCTATAAAAAAACTGCATTAAAATCCGTAGCGCAGTTTTAAAGATCTAAGCATACATAGGAACAGACAGCGGGAAACTGCTTTGTTTTATACTATTAAGTGATAAAAAAAAATGTGTGCGTGTACTAGCGTACACTCTTAAGAAGTGAAACTTCTTTATGACGTTATTTTTCAAACGATAATTTACTATATGCAACTTTATAGAAATTGGTTAAATAAAGTTAAATTAGATAAAGTTTAATAAAAGGCTTTTATTAAACTTTATCTAATAATCTAATCTATAATAATCTATCTAATATCACGCGTGGTAGAGATAAGAAAAAGAAGGCGCGTAACGGAAAAAAAAAGATGGCGCGTAACAGAAAAAGATGGCGCGTAACGAAAAAAAAAAAGATGGCGCGTAACAGAAAAAGATGGCGCGTAACGAAAAAATGTTACCTACACTAAATTTTTTTTCCAACCCCGATAAAGAAGTTTCACTTCAACAACCCCGAAAACTGCATTAAAATCCGTAGCGCAGTTTTAAAGATTTAAGCATACATAGGAACAGACAGCGGGAAACTTCTTTGTTTTATACTTTGTAGTGATAAAAAGGGGCAAATAGATAACCTCTGTCCTTTGGAAACTCGGTTAAAAAACGTTCAATGTTCATTACAGCAGATGAATGTGTAGTTAGCTTTTAACTTAAACTTAAGGAAAACTTAACGAAAAATAAGAGGAAACTGCCGCGTAACGATTAATCTAATAATACTTAGAAATAGGAAATTGACATATTAATATTCTCAACGTATGCTACTCGAATAAAAATAAACACATTCGTCGCTCAGCCTATGACGATAGGCGGTGTATGGCAACCGGCTTACAGACAAACTACCTAGTTGTTTGCTTAATATGAGTGTCTATTTATTAATACGTAAAGCAAAAATTTGTGATTCGTTGTTAAGATACTTGCCGCAGGCGGAGGAGTATGAAATTACGCACGGTTATAGTTGATCTTCCTTCTCTACATCAACTATAACAGTGCGTAATTTTGCGCAATGCTAATATTTTTTTCAAATAATGCATAAAACATACATAAAATCAACTAAAACACATTACACACACTACCTTGCATTTGACACAAACACAAACGTGATAAACGAAATAGAACATTCAATGTCTTACTATGAACAAACATAACGTCAAAAATGTCAAATGTCTTTGTCAAAATACCCGTTATTGCTTTTAAATGCAGCTTAGTTAATAAACCTCTTTTACCTTTAACGGGTGCGTCAAAAATAACCTAAAAAATATTACAATTCATTTAAATTAGATAAATATTGGTGCTACTTTAGACAATATGAAGTTAGTTTTTGAAGTGAAACTTCTTTATCGGGGTTGTTGAAGTGAAAGTTAAGTGAAACTTCTTTATCGGGGTTGGAAAAAAATTTAGTGTAACATTTTTTCGTTACGCGCCATCTTTTTCTGTTACGCGCCATCTTTTTTTATTTTTCGTTGCGCGCCATCTTACTCTGTTACACGCCATCTTTTTCTTATCCCTACCACGCGTGATATTAGATAGATTATTATAGATTAGATTATTAGATAAAGTTTAATAAAAGCCTTTTATTAAACTTTATCTACCTAATTTAACTTTATTTAACCAATTTCTGTAAAGTTGCATATTATAGTAAATTATTTTTGAAAAATAACGTCATAAAGAAGTTTCACTTCTTATGAGTGTACGCTAGTACACGCACACATTTTTTTAGTTTAAATTACTGTCGAATTTTGACCGTTGCGACGAGTGACTAGTTTTCTCAAAACGATCACTGTTTACAATTAATATCAATGTAAAATACATTACATGATCATCAAACACGAAAACGTAAACGTGCAATGTTCAATGCTATGCATTGGCGAAAACGTTTACAAAAATTGTTTTGAAGAAATAGTTATAACTCGTCTACGAATTCTTACGCTCAGACTTTAAAAGTATAAAACACAGATTCAATCTCTATTTATCCCTTTAGGGTCGAAATATTAAAAACAAATCTTTCGTATGTAATAAAATTAAACACCTCCGTTGTAATAATATGTTGGTTTATTCATTTGCCTCCACAATATACACTTCAACTTTAATACATAATTCACTCTGTAGAACTATCACTAAAGAACCTTCTTGTTCCGTGTCTAGACTCCTTCTGCCGTCTCTCGATCAACTGTTCGTAAAATCTAAGTTCATACAACTAGCGACACCGACAATTGATAACCGAACTAATTTACTAGCGACATCTTCAATGATATCCGAATTAATTTACTAGCGACATCTACACTTGATATCCGAACTAATTTATGCGTCATAACATAAAAATAGTATTAAAAACTATTACAAATTTTATGAAATCATTACACGTATGTCTATTGTAAAATATACTTTATAGGCAGTAATAGAAAAAACTTTGAACTATTGTCCTATTTTGATTCTAACACCAGGTGTTTAAGCTCTGCGTATTGCCTTCTTTTAAACCTATTCAAACAACAAACAAATAACATCGGGGGTGTTAGGACACTAACAAAGACAGTTTACATCGAGTATTCGATTTTTTTTATCTGACTGAAGTAGCAAACGAGCATGCAGTGGACCACTTACCATCAGGTGGACCTGATGGTAAGTGGTCACTGCGATCCTGCCCGCATCTGCAATCACCTACATACAGAACATGGGTTCCATCTGAAGTCAATCACAGATGCGTTGCTACTCCCGACAGCTGTGATGGTCGCCTCATGTGAAAGTGTGCCGACAACCACACCCATCTATCGATATCATGACATAAACAACATAAACAGAAAATATAATCAAGTTTACTAAAACGAATCGTGGACAATATTTATATGGTTCATCAATACTGCATTTCTGAATCATCGTGAAATTCATTTAGTCACAATTTCAAAAACAAAACATATAATTGTGGTAAAATGTACTCTAGACATTCTGTTTGTTACATCCAACCACAACCACACCCACTATATCTAACATTTAATCTATTAAACACAATTGTGATGTGGTCACATCGCCCCAAGCTTTTGTGGTCGGAAAACAAAAGAATGTATGAATACTATGAATATGTACGAGTACAAAAAATACTTTAATAGTGCTAACACTAGAAGTGCGGGCGTTCCAAATTGACCCACTTCGATGTTATTCCTACCCTAGCTAATATTTTTTTCGTCCCTGTAGTTCCGGGATCATAATAGGGCTACGGCATCCCCTGTCTGTCGTAAGAGGCGAATAATAGGGGCTTCCGGGGTTGCAGACGGCTAGAGTGAGAGCTCGAACCGTTCGGTCAGGCGATCCCGGCGGGAAGGACTGCGGTATATGTGGTCGCATACTGTCGTGAAGACTAGACGGAGCGGTGGGCCCAGCCGTCCATCTGGGAGGAGCCCGGTGGGGCAACGCACTCAGAGGTTTCCGGTTGAGGTCGTTATGAGATCCCAGAGTCCTCTTATTAGTGCCGAGGACGGCCACCGAAGGCTCTGGGTCTCAGAGGATTCCGGTTGCGTTCCTTTGGAGATCCCGGGGTCCCATTTGTAACTCCGAGAACGGCCCCCTGGGGGGTTTTAGTGCGGTAAAAATCCCACATAACCCTGCGTCGCTCCCAGGACGTTGGGTACCTTTTGAAGGTTTCCCCCTCGAGAACAAAAAAAAAAGCTAATATTTCATTACGCATATAATCTTAACTATGGATATAAGCGCTTCTAGTGCTTAATAATAGTCAAACATTGCAACATTGTTGCAACCTTACATAAACAATAAAATACATGCACCTTATCATAAACGCTATCAAAGCGAGCGAAGGCGTGGGAATGAACTAGTATATAAATAAGGTGATTAAGAAAGTACTTAAATTATATTTATGTGAAAATGGGAAACAATATAATAAATCAATATTCTATAGACTAGTTGACCCGGCGAACTTCGTTCCGTCTAAAAGTCAAAAATCTAAAATGATCAGTGTTTCTCTACTATAACATAAAAACCTTCCTCTTGCATCAGAGTGATGCAAGAGGAAGGTTTTTATGTTATAGTAGAGAAACACTGATCTAGTATCTAGTAATAAAACTGCATTAAAATCCATAGCGTAGTTTTAAAGATCTCCGCATACAGAGGGACAATCAGCGAGAAGCGACTTCATTTTATATTACTTACTAGTTGACCCGGCGAACTTCGTTCCGCCTAAATAATGTTAAATTTTATGTTAACGTCATAAACGTAAGATTAGACAAATATGTATAATCAGAAAGCTTCGAACTGCTACGCTATCGGGAGTTACACGTGTTATTGTGAGTCAACCATAAAAGATAGATATATGCTGTCGTGGGATATTTTTTATATAATTTTAAGGAGAATATTTCCGTCATACATGATTTCTGTCTAGCTTTAACCATTAAGGTCGTACACGCAACGGAAGCTTAAAAAATGGGGTAACTTCCGCCGTTTTCCCAATAATTCCTTTTACTGCTCTACTCCTATTGAATGTAGCGAGATGAAAAGTATACTATAACCAGCTCAGGAGTATGAAGAATAATCGTACCAAGTTTCGTTAAAATCCGTCCAGTAGTTTTGGTTTCTATAACGGTTATACAGACAGACAGACAGACAGACCGACAAAAATTTTACAGATTGCATTTTTGGCATCAGTAACGACCCCTAATCACCCCCTGATAGTTATTTTGGATATAAATTTTAATTACAGAATTGACCTCTCTACAGATTTATTATAAGTAAAGATGTAGTGATTTATTATGTATCTAAATATTTATTGTTGTGGCAGAAGCATATTTCCGAATTTAGGTACCTATATTGTTTGCCATTGAAGTTAAAAGACTGATTCAAATGATTTGTCACTTTATTTTAAACAAATGACTAAGGTATGTACTTACAAGAATAATTAGATATTGAATCAGACAATAATGAAAGGTGCCAAATCTGGACAATATTCTTGGGATGGCAGTAGCCAAATCTCATACAAGCTGTAAAAACGTCTGGCAAGTTGACAAACTAGTATAACAGATCTCGTATAATTCTAATTGAACATTTTCTTTTGATAAATTCTGGCCTTTTCTGATTCGTGTAGCTGAAAACAGAATACTTATTAGGTTCTAATCATGTGACGGCATCTCCAGGGATCTACCATAAATACTTCTTCCACCTTCAGTCTTCCGAAACACAAACTCGAGACTCTATCCCAAAGGCCAACACGGAAAAAAAAAATTCCAAACGCAATTTCCTTTGCGCTGCTAGTATGATTAAACGTTAAAAACGTATGTATCATTGAATTGTTAGGTCCGATTTTATTGTTATTTTTAAGCAGGTAAAAACCTTTATAAAGCAATTTTATTTTGTGATCTACCTACAAGGGAAAGGTATAAAAAGGATTGCGACAAAAACACGAGGCTCAGTTGTTATTTGTGAGTTGAGAAGTGAAGAAGTGTGAACAAGTGAATTGGTTATTCGTAGCAATAAGTGCAGTGTATTTCTAGGCCATAGTGAAAGCAAAACTTGGAAGTGTTAGTGAGAGGAATAAATAAGTTTATAAGTAAAGCGGAGTTTTATTACATATCAGAAGTGGTAAGTACCTACAATTTTTATAAATAACCAAAAATCGAGTTTTAACTAAATATACACAGTACGAAGTAAATTGACACGTTGCTTAAATTCGTGCTTTAATGTTATAATTTATTAGTTTTATTAATTTCTTATAGATAATATTTATATTGTTTCAACACTTAATAGACTGAAATTAATATTATAATTTTAGAATTTTAATTTAAGTTTATCTAACAAATTGATAATTACGTCAACTATATTAAGAGAGAAACGGGTACATCCTTTTTTTGTTGTTTCCGAGTTTCAGATGTTGAGGCGCACTACCGAGTGTTCCCCAAGGCGATTGCACACGCCTGTACGAACTTCTGCAAGTCGATCAGTAGCGGCGCAGCGCAGCCGCAGTCGCGTAAGGGATGGTGACGGTGCACGCTGCCCACGAAGCCGGAGCCGACTTCGCGACCACAGCAGTACTCATGAACACGATCTCCTGCGAGAACGCGAACGTGATCTCTGCAGAAAAGAGGAGCGCCTGCGGAAGTTGGAGGACGAAGTAAACAGAAAGAAGATCCAGTTGAGCTCTACTGAACACCACACGCGGGAGCGGCGTCGCTCGCGCTCTCGGCATGCATCGCAACGGAGCCGTCGGAGTCTGCACAGCCATGAAAAGGATCAGCAGCGTCCAGTGATGCAGAGTACCACCGAGAGCAGCCCGTCGCGTTCAAAAAGGTCATGTAGTCCATCTTTTACCACTAATGATTTAGTACACATTTTAAATGCTCTTAAAGATTCCCGGGCACCACCGTCCGCTAGTGTCGCACCCATTTTAACTAATCCTGTTAACCACAAGAATATATTGCCTGACTTTGATCCCTCATCAAAGAATCAAAGAATTGATATTTGGTTAAAGAAGGTACATGAGTGCGCCACGGTTTACGGTTGGGACGAAAAAACGACAATACACTTCGCAATGCAGAAACTGCAAGGCTTGGCCAAGAATTGGTATGAGAGTTTAAACTCTATATTGTTTACGTGGGTAGAATGGCAACAAAAATTAGTTAATGCTTTTCCTTGCGAACAAAACTATGGCCAATCCTTGGAGGAAATGCTTAAACGGAGAAGTAGATTCAATGAACCAATAGAATTGTATTACTATGACAAACTAGCTCTATTGAACCAATGTGACATTGAAGGCAAACGGGCGGTCGATTGCATAATACACGGTTTAAGCGATAAATCGTTAAAGTCTAGTGCTTTAGCATTAAGATGTACACATCCAGATCAGCTGCTACAGTTCCTCATAAGTAATAAGGAAACTTCACAGATTCTAGATCGTTCCTTTCATAAAACTAAGTCGGGCTCTAACATTAACAGTAGTACGTCTAACAAATATATAAATAAGTCCGGGAATTCGCACGGCGACAATATGTTCTGTTTTAATTGCAAGGAATATGGACACCCTTTCCTTAGATGTCAAAAGCCATTAATAAAATGTTCGTTATGTTTTCGCGTAGGCCATAAAGCCGAACAGTGTAGATTAAAGGGGGAAAAACAAAATAACCAAGAAAGCAACGTCAAAAAAACCATGTGTATCACAAATTCTAGTCCAAGCTCCAAGTTTTACAAAGATGTCTTGGTTGATAATATTCCTATGAAAGCTTTTATAGACTTTGGCAGTGAGGTCACGTTATTATCCAAATCAACCGTATTCTCATTGGGTATGTCCTATGAATATGTCCCATCAGTTCTTAAAGGATTTGGTAACGACACTGTCCCTACCATTGGTAAAATCGACGTCAACTTGACGGTTGATAAAGTGACTGCTTTGGTTCCATGTCTAGTGGTAGACGATGAGTATCTCGACGTTGCCTTGCTTGTAGGTCAGTCTTTCACAGAATTGCCTCACGTTGTTGTATACAAGAATGTTGATAGGTTGCAATTCTTCAACATAGGTACTGAAATGCCTTTTGCTCAGGATGATATCAATGACAATAATATTGTTAAGATTATTACAGTCAGTTTTATACGCCTTTATGGTCCAGCCTCTATCAAAACCATCGTCGAATCTCAAACTGATCTAAATGTATTATTAGACAGTAAAATCATAGGCAAGCCAACTCAGCAATATATTATTTACGGTGGTGTGTATAGGGTTGTCAATGGTAAAACTAACATAACTGTGGCCCCACTTGCAAAAACATGTTTAATCCCAGCAGATATAATTATTGGTCGCTCAATAAAAGTTCAAATTGTCAATCGCATTGTGTCCCCCCCAACTCAGTCATTACTTGTTCACAGTAAATTTGATGAAAGCCAAATCAAGATTGGAGAAGCAATAAATGAATCCGACAAGGGTAGGCTTATAGATTTATTAAAAAGGTATAATCATTGTTTCGCTTCTGCGTTGAAGGACCTTGGATGTACTGATGTGGCCGAAATGTCTATTGAATTAAATAGCAATCGACCGATAGTGTATCGCCCATATAGGCTGTCTCATAAGGAACGGGAGCAAGTGCGTGAAATGGTTGATGAGTTGATGGACGCCGGGATTATTAGAGAGTCGGTGTCAGAATATGCCAGCCCTATAATCTTGGTACGTAAAAAGGATAGTAAATTAAGACTCTGCATTGATTTTCGGATGTTAAATTCTATAACTATCAAAGAGCGTTATCCAATGCCTAATATTGAAGATGAAATTGCGCGATTGTCCGGGCAGGCATATTTTGTCACTCTGGACCTAGCCTCTGGATACTACCAGGTACCTATAGCGGAACAATCACGATCGCTCACTTCATTTGTTACACCGGACGGCCAATATGAATTTAATCGTAGACCGAAGTCTAGCAAACGCTCCCGCAGTATTCCAGCGGATGATGAATAAGGTGTTAGGTTCGTCTCGGTATACAGGAGCGACCGCTTACATTGACGACGTACTAATATACGGTAGGGATGTCGAGGAGTGTTTGCAGAGGCTTGAGTGCGTTCTTCAGCTTTTAGAAAAGGCTAATCTGACCCTTAACATCTCTAAGTGCGAATTTTTAAAAGATAAGATCGATTACTTAGGATATGAAATTAGTGCAATAGGGGTGCGGCCTGGTATAAATAAAATACAATGCGTTTCTAGTTTTCCTCGTCCCACAAATCATCACTCTGTTCGACAATTTCTAGGATTAGTTGGGTATTTTCGCAAATTTATTAAGAATTTCGCTACTTTGGCTAACCCATTGAATAAACTTCTCAGGAAAAACATTGCTTGGGAATGGAGTGATGAGCAAGAGCAAGCTTTCCAATTATTAAAAAGCAAGCTCATTGACCGACCCATACTTGCCATCTATGACCCTGCAGCTGAATTAGAGCTCCACACTGATGCCAGCAAGATAGGTATCGGGGGAATTCTATTGCAGCGTTCCGTTAAAGATAAACCTTTCCAGGCAGTAGCTTATTACAGCAGGCAAACCTCTCCTGAGGAAACTAATTTTCATTCTTACGAACTCGAGACGCTTGCTGTTATATGTTCTTTGAAAAAGTTTAGGGTCTATTTAATTGGGCAAAACTTTAAAGTTGTAACTGATTGTAGTGCGTTACGGTCTACTTTTTCAAAACGTGATTTAATACCACGAATAGCCAGGTGGTGGTTGCTCATGCAAGAGTTTCAATGTACCGTGGAATATAGACCGGGTATCAAGATGTCGCACGTTGACGCTTTGTCCCGTAACCCAGTCACAGTCGAGGAATCATCAAACTTGCTTGACCAAAATCCATTTGTAATGCGTATCTCTAATGATGATTGGCTACACACTTTACAATTAGGTGACCCGGAATTGCGTAGAATTCGCGACATTCTTGCCACTAACTTAGATTCTAATGGACTTCAATATATTAAAGACAATTATATCATCAAAGATAACAAGTTATATCGGTATTTAGACGGAGATAAAACAAACATACGTTGGGTTGTTCCAAAGGGTGCGAGATGGCAACTATGCCGTATGAATCACGACGACATTGGGCATTTTGGGTTAGAGAAAACTATAGAGCGTATCAAAAAAACCTACTGGTTCTCTAAGATGTCACGGTTCATAAAGAAATACGTGAGTGCATGTATACAATGTGCTTACGCGAAAAAGTCCCAGACAAATGAAGGCCACTTACACTCTATTGAAAAAGTTGAGGTGCCGTTTCATACACTTCATGTTGACCATCTCGGGCCTTTTGTAAAATCAAAGGCAGGCAATACCCACCTACTTGTAATCGTAGATAGCTTCACAAAGTTTGTTTTCATTAGACCGGTTCGAAATACAAAGTCTGTTAGCACTATCAGAGTATTACAAGAAATATTTTATACTTTTCGAAATCCAGACCGATTAATCAGCGACCGCGGCACTGCATTCACATCTAATTTGTTTAAGAGATTTTGTTTAGATGGGGGTATCAAGCATATACTAAACGCTGTGGCTAGTCCGCGATCAAACGGACAAGTTGAACGGTATAACCGCACTATTCTTTGTTCCCTTACTGCTCAAAATCTAAATTGCGATGAAAGAGATTGGGATATATCAGTAGGTAAAGTTCAATGGGGCCTAAATAACACCTGCCAGAAGACCACTGGCAGAGCTCCTGCTGAAATAATGTTCGGTACAAGTATGAATGCAGAAATTAACCCTAAACTTAACGAAATCAGGCAAAACACTAGAGGCGATATTGATCTTACCGACATTAGGAAAGATGTTAAAGATAAAATTGATAAAGAACAGAGAAAACAGAAAGAATATTATGATAAAAATAGACGTCCCGCCCGTAAATATAGTAAAGGCGAATTAGTAAAGATAACTAAGACTACTTTCAATAATGACGGTAAGAGCAAAAAGCTTCTCCCATCGTTCGTAGGTCCATATCGAGTTACAGAAATATTGGGTAACGATAGATACAGAGTAGCAGCTGTTCCAGGATTAACTGGTACTAAAAACAAACGTAAAACTACGGTAGCAGCAGACAGAATGTTACCTTGGGTTCATGTAGCAGCTTTAGAAGTACATGAATCAGATGATAATTCTGATGACAGCAATGCTTCGGAGTCTAGTTTTGTCAATTAAAACAGAATACAATACTTTAAAATTTTGTATTGTAAAGAGTGTATATTTGTTATCTTATAATTATTATTTATCCGTATTATTTTATGTCGCTAGAGAGCTAATTAAGATTATACTGGAAGTATTCAATAATACAAATATTGCAAGAATTGATTGGTTTGCAATACTTTGTATTAGATGTTAGCTTTTATTAAAATATTGCAAGAAGTGATGGTTTGCAATATTTGAGACTACATAAAGATATTGCAAGAAGTGATGGTTTGCAATATTTGAGACTACATAAAGATATTGCAAGAAGTGATTGGTTTGCAATATTTAGTGGTAAATAAAGATATTGCAAGAAGTGATTGGTTTGCAATATTTAGTGATAAGTAAAGATATTGCAAGAAGTGATTGGTTTGCAATATTTAGTGGTAAATAAAGATATTGCAAGAAGTGAATGGTTTGCAATATTTTGTACTACAAGTTGTTGTCATAAAGGTTATTGCAAGAAGTGAACGGTTTGCAATACTATACTTTGCTATCTACCGTAAGAATTGAATGGTTTACGGTTAGAAATGCATTCTCTTTCATTCTCGTTCATTGCGTGAATTGATGGGTACGCAATATTTCTGTAAGTTCAGTTGTAAGAAGTGTATAGAGTTATGAATCCTCAATTGTTAGAAGGAAATGATCAAATTGAAACAACTGAGATTATACTGTGTAATTATATTATACTGATTAAAACAGAATTGTTTGTTATAATATTTATGTAAATTAGCCGAGTGTTAGGTAACTTGACGTTTGTCCGCGTGCATGAGGACATGCACGGGGTCAGGACGGTCGAGTGTTAGGTCCGATTTTATTGTTATTTTTAAGCAGGTAAAAACCTTTATAAAGCAATTTTATTTTGTGATCTACCTACAAGGGAAAGGTATAAAAAGGATTGCGACAAAAACACGAGGCTCAGTTGTTATTTGTGAGTTGAGAAGTGAAGAAGTGTGAACAAGTGAATTGGTTATTCGTAGCAATAAGTGCAGTGTATTTCTAGGCCATAGTGAAAGCAAAACTTGGAAGTGTTAGTGAGAGGAATAAATAAGTTTATAAGTAAAGCGGAGTTTTATTACAGAATATTAAAACTAAAAGTTGATCATATAATCAGGAAACCGTATAAATTGTACCGGAATTGGTTGAAATTCGCTCAAAGGAATAATTTTAAACTAATGTTTCGTGGCCCTCCGGTACGATATTTTATTCGCTAGATTTGATATTATGAATCTCAACTAAACGACCTAACGTTTTACCACATTACGAGACATGCTTTTATGTTTTACCAGCGTACTGTTTGTCTTTAATAAATTAGACTCACGAGGCGCGCCGCAATTAATTAAATAAAAGCCGAGAGCGAAGTGGCTCAATCGAATTACATTTGACCATTGTGATATGATGGGTTAATTCGATTGAACTGAAGCCAGGCGCCAACACGACTCATATCTTATTTTTTTTTTTAGTTTTTTTATTTTTTTTTTTACATGCTGTCTACACTCATAGTCCCACACTAGGATTTTCTCCTGTGTCGTGGGTACCATGGACACACACAAGACGAATACACAAACACCCAGACCCAGAACATGAATCTAAACTCATCATTCAGATACCTGTCTGGCCGGGAATCGAACCCGGGACCCATTGCGCGTCAGACCGGTGTGGTAACCGCTCCGCCAGGCGAGTCGCCGTATTAAATCTTCAAATCTATACATTTGTATAGATTTGAAGATTTAATACGGCGACTTAATTTTAATACATATTGCCCAAAATTTTGAGTTCTTTATCTTTATTCTTTTCGTGCGATATATAAAATCAAAATGATATTCATTTATGATCAACGCCTATAACCAATCGTGATATTTGAACAATAAGTTATTTTATACTATAGATTAAAAAAGGTTTTGACAGTGTACCCC
The DNA here is from genome assembly GCA_949699795.1 of Spicauda simplicius. Classification (NCBI taxonomy): domain Eukaryota; kingdom Metazoa; phylum Arthropoda; class Insecta; order Lepidoptera; family Hesperiidae; genus Spicauda; species Spicauda simplicius. The sequence continues at coordinate 21,003,351 of OX453065.1, forward strand.
TAAAGGGGTTAAAAGAAGATAAAATGTTTACTTAAAACTTAGTTTGTTATATTAAAAAAGAACAAGGTCGGCGGCAGCTTGTATTTTTATATGGGTATGTTAGTCACTGTCTCTATTTTTTATAAGATTGAAGTGGCAAACGAGCACGCAGTCCAATTGCTTCACGCTAGAAATAGTGTGGCGGTGGTAACCAGTAGAATTATACTAGTTCTACCACGTGGCAAATACTTTATATCTCTAAAGTTTTAGCGGGTAGTTAAGAAGTAATGCGCTTCCTCAGAAAATAATATTAGTGTCCTGAGACCCTCTTGAGTTCAGCTCAATCTACATATTGTACTCTTAATTGTTGTATAACTATGTTAATAATAGAGCATCAGCTAAACATAATTACAGGAAAGTGACACATCACAAGGTTACTCATCTTTATACCTAAAAATGGAATGACATATATGGAACTTGCGTTACCATTATAGTTTCCTATCTAAAATGACATATATTTACATATAAACCGACGTAAGAAAATAATGTTTTTACCAGAAAAGAGTAGGCACTTGTCCCGCCACTGTACTGCAAACACGATAAAACGATGACGATGTCCGTTTGCACTAGGGTTGCCACTTTTCTAAAGGAAAAACAGCGTTCTTTTACAAAAAAGGTTGCAGGAATAAAGTACTTAAGGGAAAAAATGTAATACAAGTTATTTTTGGTTGACTTGGCATACAAGGCAACGTAGTAAATATATTTTTGACGACACCCGGGAAAGACGACGGTATGTGTGGTCGCATACCGTCGTAAAGACTAGACGAAGCGCTGGGGCCAGCCGCCCATCTGGGAGGAGCCCGATGGGGCAACGCGCTCAGAGTTTCGAGATCCCGAAGTCCTCTTTATAGCGCCGAGGACGGCCACCTTTAGAGCGCGGTCAAAATCCCACATAACCCTGCGTCGCTCCTACGGCGTTGGGTACCTTTTGAAGATTTCCCCCTCGAGAACAAAAAAAAAGTTAATATTTTATTCAAAAAAAGGGGCACAGGTATAATGTAATATGATGAGCAACCCTAGCTTGCACAGCGATTTTACAACAGTTTATATTTAGGTATCTCTGGTGTTCCATTAATGTATTACGTTAATTAGCATAGCAATAACGAACCCATTATGGAAGATTTTCTTCTATTAATAAACTCGTGTTTTAGTTCAGGCGAACTGTTTGGTCTTTACAATTTTGCATATATAACAAGTTCTTTGCATCGCATTTAAATGCATTTGCATACGTACACAATTTATGTGACATTGAAAAAATAAATATTAGTTTCAAAATCACTACGTATAGTATAAAACAAAAGTCGCTTCTGTCCCTATGTATGCTTAGATGTTTAAAACTACGCTACGGGTTTTAATGCAGTTTTTAATATATAGTGTGATTCAAGAGGAAGGTTTTATCATAGTAAAGGGTAGTAGAACAGGTTCAAACAAATCGGCGGCTTGAATGTATGCGTGAGCAGTGGGGGCCCTGTAGGCACGTTCTTTTTACGCATACAATGAAATAAACTCGCGGGGCCGTGCGTGGTCTCAGTACGGGCTGCGCAACGCGTTTGATTGCACGTGTTCGATTAAATACTGCTTGCTCGCTGGGAATTTTGCTTTATTTGTTTAGTCTATAAAATTATATTTAACATAGATATTAAGTGACGAACTTACTAATATTATTTGATTGATATTTCATATTTGATTTTTATTTTATTTGGTAAATAATAATAATCTTTATTTAATTTATAAAGGATGGATTACATAAGATTAAAAAAGGGAAGCAAAATTTAATATGTCGATAGTAACGATACTATTTTATGCCTAGGAAATAGTATCGATAGAAGCTATAGTGTTGATGCCATCAATCGTTACCATCGATAGGTCACAACATGCCGATATTATCGTTTCTTAGAAAATGTCAATACTATCGATGGGATCGATAATTTTATGACTGGGAGATACGATACTATCGATAGTATTGCGTTTGTCCGATGCTATCGTATCCTTTTAATAAAATAAATAAACAACCCTATGCATGACTGCAAGATTATGCAAATAACTCGCCGAAGGGCCCTAGCTAACTTACTCTCTTTTACTCTGGTTTTATCTACCTAGTAAAAAACTGCATTAAAAACCCTAGCGCAGTTTTAAAGACCTAAGCATTTTTTAACTATGTGTTGATTTTAGGATAGGCCTATTGAAAAAATGTTTTTATGTTTTAATTTTATATTTACAGATGTCCGACAGATTTTACTTTTGAAAAAGTCTTAAGTCAGTCGTAAATAATATAAAGTGTAGGTGAGTAATTACTCTACAGTCAAAAATTTAATATTGAAAATATCAAAAAACATCAGGCTTGCTTATCTTTGAAACTACTAAAGACGAAAAAAAGTAGGTAACGTAAATGAAAACATTAACTCAATTCGCATAAAAAACTGCATAGTACAGCCGCTCTCTACACGATCTTCAAATTGGCTTTTTTGTAGTAATGTCAAAATACCTACTTAAAAATTTAAAAGATCTCATTTACGAACTCACGTTAGTCGATTGTTTTGTAAATAAAAAGCTACGTCAGTTACCTTTGTTCGTCTATGGGTTTAATAGTTGTGAATTCTGTCACGTAGGAAAATACCAAGCATAGTTCTCCGTAGCACAGGCATGGGTAAAAAGCGTCAGGAAAAATTGAAACTTTTAACATTAAACACCGAGACATATTAGAACAATAAATGTTTCAAAGTTTTATTAATCCTCTCCGTAGAATCCAGCAAAGCTTGGTCCATGGTCCATGTCTTGCTTTGGAGGTGGTAAGAGCAGATACTTTTTTTTTTTGTTGTCGAGGGGGAAACCTTGAAAAGGTACCCGACGCCGTGGTAGCGACGCAGGGTTATATGGGATTTTTATCGCACTAAAAAACCCCCCCGGTGGTCGTCGGCGTTACATAGAGGACTCTGGGAACTCGAAACGACCGCAACTCGGAGACTTCTGCGCGCGTTGCCCCATCGGGCTCCTTACAGATGGGCGGCTGGGTCCACCTCTCCGTTCTCCACACATGCCGCCGTCCTTCACGGGGTCGCCTGAACGACCGGTTTGAGCTCCCACTCTAGCCGCTTGCAACACCGGAAGTCCCTTTTAGAAGAGCAGATACTTAGGGAATGCTATTGTTATACCCACCCATAACAGTGAATTCTAAATCATGTCTGTAATTATTCAAGATACCACGAGTATGGTTTCCCCGAGGAGGTAACACCACTATTTCTATTTCTAGTGTAGTATCTAGTCATATATTTTTTTTATCCCTCCAAAGTAAATAAAGCAAAAAGCAAAGAACAACACAAACTGTCTTAAAAATACAATCTTCACGTTCACTGCAGTTTAATTGTTGTTTTCCTTCAGATAGCAGATAACGACAAGCCATCAATTAGTAACATAACAGCGTTTATCCAATTCAAATTATTTGAATCGCATTACCATACTAATGTGGCTAGAGCGTTGATCGATTACATAAATGTTTGTTTCACTGTTATCTCACATCTGTTGCATCGTGTGTTTGTTGGAGATTACAAAGGATCCCAAGAAATCAATCCTATTTTCATTATTTTCATTAATATTTTCATTAATGTTATACTAGTGTACCCCGCAGCTTCGCCCGCGTTAAAAAACGATGTATAGATTATCCCGTGGGAATAAGATATTTTTACACAGTAAAAAGTAGCCTATATGTTAATCCAGAGAGTCAGGTAACTCCCTACCAAATTTTATGAAAATCGCTCCAGCCGTTTAGACGTGAAGAAGTAACAAACATACACACTCACAAACTGTCGCCTTTATAATATTAAAGTATAATTAATCGTATAAAAATCGTTATGTGTGAGGTCCACCAATTCGCACTTGACCAGCGCGGTGGACTATGGCCTAAAACTGTCTTATTCTGAGAGAAGATCCGTACCCAGCAGTGGGATAATAATGGGGTATTCCCAATACCCATACCCAATTTTAAAAAATAAAGGTAGCCTATACGGTTGTACTGCGACGACACCACCGCTACACTTATCACTGTTCTAAAGAAGGAAGTAAAGGAAAGGGATAAGTAAGGCGTTCCAATTTAGTCCCCAGGCCAGGGTGTGTGTTCGACATCAGGTAAAATTTTAGTTTTATCTAGAGATCATCACAAAATCCAGGGGTGGTTGGATAGACTGCTTCTTTGATATCTATGATATTGAAAAGGTCAATTTAAAAAGAGTTAGAAGCCAGCCATCTTTAGATGGCTAGCGTGGCAAGCTATAGCTTAAATACTTCTCTACAAGATGAATCCCTTTTAAGAGGAGCCACGCGACATGACGGATGAAGAAGACTTAAGGAGATATGAAACGTATCAACTAAGAATAAAGACCTGCTGTGATATGATTACTACGAAGCTATAGACAACATAATACGAAAACTATGCTTCTGAGATAAAATATTTATACTAAGTAGTAGTAACTCCAATAGAATATCTTACGTAGTCGCGCATAAAATTGCAGTTTAGTTACGAATATATTGCCATCAACATGTTAATGTAATAGTTAATAAACACACATACTTTATAGACTCAATTATAATCAATGGAAAAGCAAGACGATTTTAACTAAATAATGTTGGCTTGTCACATAATTCTAAACGAAACATAAGTTATTTTGTAATTTAAAGGTTAATTCACTCAGTAAAGTTATTTTACAGAATGTTTTATTTAACTTATTGTCATTTTATTATCCAATAATTGAAGGTTTTAATGATACTTTTTAATGATGATATAAATATAGAAGAATGTAATATGACTCTTAGGTTGTCGGGAAAGATCTGTCGTATTTGTAATAGGCAGGCAAATTTTGTTGTAAATAATAAAAACATTCTGTATAATATATAAGAAGTTCACCTTTTCACAGTTCATCATTTACTTGTGATATCAGAAGGGAAAAACTTGTCAGTAGATAAAGTGCATTTACACATACACCGCATTTTATATAAATTCTAAAATAGAAACAATGCATCGGCTTCATGTACAAATATGTGAAGAATAATGTAAATGTTGCTACTTGAGCTACTTAAATGAGGAAACAATTCAAGTCTTTTGACAACGTTTGCAAAGCAGTTCCTGACTATTTTAATTCCAAGGATAAGAACTTCTCCTAAACAGGAATTCATAGGTTACCTAAACAATGGCTACAAGTTGTAACAAATAACAGAGCACTTAAAATTCGATAACAATAAACACATTGTCATATAATTGAATTCAAATATTACCTTTAAAATACGACAGAACTTTTCTTCCAACCCAATAAATAGTAGGTTTCGAACGAGAGTAGGCGAAAAGAAGCTTAATTTTACAGTCAGTTTTGGTCTTTTGCAACTAAATTGTTTTTCTACTCGTTACAGATGCTTATGCAGTCTCTTAACGTTCTCGTTAGATATTTATGGTGCTTACAAATTACATGTCCATTGTGCTACATATACACACATTCAAAACAATCGCTGACATTGGCATTTGGCGGCACAAAAACACGGCGCCGCGAATAACATTTGGCCGGAGAGTCGCCCGTTACTCATCTCCACGTCGATTCACTTACGAACTAATAAACACATGACATACATTGGGTACCTACTAACGCTAAGCTACTGTGTTTACGTGGATATTTTTTATTACTTTGATGAGAGAAAGATCTTATTTTTTGTACCCTAAGTATGAATTTATTGTTTCCTTAAAACACTTGTTTTGCTACATTGCAATGTACCTATGTACATTGCATCTTATGTTTTCATTTTCTGCCAACTTGCAACTTAAAATGAGGGGCGAAATAAAGAACAATGGATGTTATTACGAAATATAAACTCGTATAAGGGTGAAGTTCACTATCATCCACAGAGTGTAATATCAACTCTTAATATAATCTGAAGTCGGTCACATATCCTTATAGGTAGTAGAACCAGTGTAGTTCACCAGGGGAAGTACCACCGCCATACCTATTTCTAGCGTGAAGCAGTTTTTGCGTTTCGATGGAAGGGTGTGGGTCCCAGCACACTTTAATATGAGGCGACCATCTTAGTCCTCGGGAGTAGCGACGCATCTGTGATTCACTTCAAAGAGAACCCCATGTTCTGCTGCAGTGACCACTTACCATCATGTGGACTGCATGTTCGTTTGCTACCTCAATCTTATTAAAAAAATATATGCTGCTACCATTGAAGACTAAATTTGAATGCCTTGAGCATCACCGCATTTACATTTCAGCTCACAACCCAGCACTAGTTTTGTAAGGCAGAAATAAATGTTTACATTGTGTATTGTACATACAAAGAAATGAAGAAAAAAGCAAATCAGTGAGAGTAAATATTTGCTTCATTTCGGTACGAGACGTTTTTTAATTGTATTTGTTTGATATGGACTGAATCGTGGCTCAACCCGCATGCATAGTAATGTATGACATTGTCTCTATCTTTGTATCAGATATGTGTATTTCTCTAAAAAAAATCCCCTGAAAATACATAGACCGGACCAAATTATTATTCTTTAATCTATAGTTTCATTTTAAACAATTTTAAAAGAAAAAGTAATGCACTAGTAATGTTTAGTTATATATTTACCCTGAGTTTATTTGTTTTAAGGGCAATTCCATATGTGACTGACACTACATTTGACGCCAAAATGTGACTTATTTTGCTTTACATTTTATGTACTCCTATACCCACAGTGATAGTTTGTGTATGATTATATAGTTGAATCTTCAATTATCCCTGTGTAATATAAAATATCCATATAAAACTTTGTGGAGTATGACTTATATACCAAAATGTAAATGTGACCGACACTACGTTCAAAAAGAACTCGTTTTTGAGAGTGTTTTTAAACTTCGAGAATCTTCCAATTTGCATGATTTAAAATTTTAAATTCTATCTGTGGCAGTTATATATGAAACAAATTATAGGAAAATATTAAAATTAAGAACCTTGGTATTGTTGAATCAAATTTATTCGAAAAACAAATCGTGACTGACACTACAGCCCAAAACGTGACTGACACTACCATCACTTTGGAATGCAAAATATTTGTAGTTTTCACAGAAACCTTAGAAAATAACTCTACAGGGTACTGCATAAAACCTTTACAAACCATTTTAAACATATAAATAAGCGAAAAAAAATTTTTTTTTAAGAATAATAAACAAAAAAAAAACATCATACCACATACACTTTAATATCAATAAGATGCCGTTCGCGCTTCACAAAGTGCACATTTTGCTTAAGAATTGTCGTATAGTAACCGGTGAAACTGAAAATGCGTTCACAGCTAACATCTAATTTTCATGTTACATACTTGCGCAGACAATCATTTTAGTCCCTGTAGTTCCGGGACCACAACAGGGCTACGGTACCCCCTGCCTGTCGTAAGAAACGACTAAAAGGGGCTTCCGAGATTGCTGGCGGTAAGAGTGGGAGCTCGTCGAGCTAAGTGACGTAAACACCAGGAGGGATAGTGAATACAAATGTTCACCAGGGAAGAGCGCAAAAGGTAAAAATACAATAGTTTTGCCAACACACGGAGTATTTTTCAATGTAAATTACTTCAATTTTTTTTTTCAGTCGCAGGACACTTTTACGTGGAATTGCCCTTAAACTTTTAAAATCTTGAGAAACTTCTTCCAAAGACACCTTCAGGAATGGTGCTGCAGTAAACAAGTATACAATTCTAACTGCTGAGATCTGTATAGATCGGAAATATAGCCTCAGCAGCATCTTCTGGTAATGCCTGATGAGCGTGTTCGAAAGTGGATAAAATTGATTGGCAGCTGCAGCCCTCTGCGAGCTGCAACCTTGAGCCTGGTCCGGCCGGGCACTTATCGTGTTAATTTCTCGACTCACGTATGTATGTTAAGAGATTTTCTTATTTCTCTAGAAGACTTAATTTTCACGAAAAATTACAAAAATAAATATAGGCGAACTCACAAGTTAACTGTTAGCTGCTTATACTGACTATCACTCTTAAATATTTTCGGGTTTGGGGAGAGAAAAATAAAAATTTACCTTTCAGGTATAAAAAATACAATAACACTGTTGCTTTACGCGTCTAAATACATTAGAAAGGAACATTACAATAGGCAGGTTCATAAATGGGACAGCGTTCCCAGTTCCCTTTCAAGAACTCTGAAACGCCTTTTCAAATTTGCGTGTAACTTCGGAAATATTCACCAGAACCACTTGTAATTTTCTGTGTGTAATCTTAAATACTTACATTAAGAAAATAAAAAAAATGTTTTTTTTGAAAATTCTAACTACATATATACCTGACCCCTTAAAAGTAGAATTCTTCCGGATACGACATTATAGTTAAAAAAGGTCTTCCTAGAAGAATGAACTTGAGTATCTACTGATATATAATTCGATGTTAACTTTCTTGTATTTTTCAAATTTCCCTTCCATACCACACGAAGAATATGTTACGTATTTATACTTTATGGGGCTTCGCCTTACACTTACTACTTACTTAAACCTTAAACTTTTGTTTTTTCAAAACGTTTAATACTTTATTTTAATTTATCTAAAGTTTCTAGAATGAGATTGTCCTCTTTATTTCAAGAGAGCTGGAAACATTACATGACCCAAAAAAACGTGTTGACTAATTCACATCTTCGTAATGTTTGTTTACTTAGCGATATTTATTCTAAGTATGCATTACTAGAGTACCGTAGACTGTAATTAACATACAAACACTATTTCTGTTACAGACATAAAACTGTTTATATTATAATGAATATTATACATTTATTGTTATAGTTAATGTAAAACGTTTTAGTGGCAATGATAGCGTAACGGTATGAAATTTGGATCCTCAAAATAAGCATGACTTTTAAGCATGACAGGATGGGATTTCTAGTTTATTATATGTCAGTTTTATTTAGATACATTTTAGCAATGGCTTGCTTTAACGAAGTAGGAAAATCTCGCTAGTAAACTAATAATATACCAAAGCAACAATGTTATCAAAATTGCGTATAAGTATATTACAAATGAGTTGCTAGGCTATATTTATGACGGGTCATATACAAAGTTTGTTACGTACATTATAATGAAGTGCATTGTGTAAATAATTTAGAGAAGATGGTCTTACTTATACGAAGGATCAACAGAATACGATAATCAAGGATTTGGAGCAGATGATAAACGAAATTCGGAAAAATGTTTGCCTTGTGAGGATGTCTTAAACATTTTGGATTTATGTGGGCTGTTTAAGGTAACTAACTTCTAGTAGCAATGTCTCGTCAACGCATTATTGTCCCACTGCTGGACACGGGTCTTCTCTCGTAATAAGACTTTTAGGCCATAGTTCACCGCGCTGGCCAAGTGCGAATTGGTGGACTTCACACACCTCCGAGAACTTTTTTTTAAAGAACTCTCGGATTTGTAGGTTTCCTCACGATGCTTGCAAAAAGCAGTAATCATTGATTTCTAATACGCATATTAATCAGTGGTGCATGCCTGGGTTTGAACCTCGGACCTCCCGATTGAGAACGCCAGTTTCAAGCCTTAGGCTAGCTTTTAGTAGCAATGTAAGGGTAGAAAATATAGGTAAGGATGTGGTATATATGTACGCTGACGGAGCACGACCACCTCCTTGAAAGCTAATGACTCAGGAATGTCAAACCACTGCTTCGTGGTTTTACATTCCCACTAGTCACCGGTCCGTTACGGACCGTTGCGGAAAACGGACCGTAATTTAGATTAAAAAACTAAACTTCATATTGTCCAAAGTAGCACAAATATTTCCCAAATTAAAATCAATAATTTTCAAGTTATTTTGAACGCGCCCGTTAAAGGTAAATAGATGTTTATTAACTAAACTGCATTTAAAAGCAATAAGTAATAGTAGGGTATTTTGACAAACACATCGAAAATTTTTGACGTATCGTGTTTTCATAGAGACATTGAATGTTCTATTTCGTTTAGTATGTTCGTTCATTTGACACAAACACATATGTGTTTGTGTCATATGCAAGGTAGTAGTGTAATTTGTTTTTAATTGATTTGATGTATATTTTTTGAAAAAAAAAATTTGCATTGCGAAATCCTTCTTTACATCAACTATAACCGTGCGTAATTTTATACTCCTCCGTCTGCGGCCAGTATCTTAAAAACCAATCACAATTTTTGCTTCACATATTATTATATAGATTCCTATTAACTTAGTGAACGTTTTTATTAACGTTTGAGTTTAAATAAATCAATCTTTGTGTAAATTAGCGTTCAGTTATAAACATATTCTATAATTAGGTATGCTGTTACGTTACAATAATTATCTGTACCTAATGCGTCAAAAGCTGTTCTAATGCCGTCTATTTTTAGATTTTAAAAGCAAACTTAAATAAACATTGCATCACTTGTCTCACATCAACTTTGTAATTATTCGTTGTAGGTACCTATACCGTCGTCGTCGTCGGCATCGGCGTCGTCGTCGGGTACCTTTTGAAGGTTTCCCCCTCGAAAACAAAAAAAAAGGTACGTATATAATTTTTTTCAGTGTTTATATACCTATATTTTTTTGTCTATCGGTCTCACCATGCTTACTATTCAGATATACGAATTATAGATTAAAAATAAAAATAAAAATCTTTTAGAATAGATTACGCTTATTTATTCCGTGAGACCTCGCGAATACAATATTAATGCGAAATTTGCATTTTGTGGAAAGTGTGAATTTGTATTAAATATCAATATTACGATATAAACATGAATTAAACTACTTATTACTTATTATTAGCCCTTGGCTGTTTAAAATTATTAGTTCGTGTTTGTCAATATTTGGCGACCACTCAACCGTAATTACATTAAGTAATTATCTACAAATATTAAATCAGCAGTAACCTTCTCGCAAACTATTTGCGACGACATTGTGTTCTAATGTTACTATGCGGGTACAGGGCTGCTAGAGAAATTCCTTGCCAGTATACATATACCTACCTAAAGTATTATATAAAGGTTATATCGTAATATATCATAATAAGCACAATTATTATAATATATTACGATATAACCTGAAATACTACCAGGGATCATTTTATTATGGATGCCGTAGGATGCGACAAAAGGCTAATTACTTATTTATGGATAAAAATAATTTTCATCGAGTATAAAAGAATAATCCATTGGCTATGAAATGAAATGTCTTTACTTTGCATAGGCCTAAGGGGGCACTTACAAATTGTCAGTTACATTTTTTTTCTTACATTACCACCGGATCGGAATACGACCTCAACTGAGAAGAACCGGCAAGAAACTCAGCTGGTTTGTCTTTTTTGCTATTTATATCCATTTTTTTTTAAATATAATTACAAACATGTTTTCTTTTTACATGGTAATGAAGAGAATCTTTATGTATTTGGTCATTTTGTTGCAATCACTCAAGGTCAAGCCTAGTAGCGACCTCATCTTTCTAGAGTACGCTTTACGACAAGGGGCATCTAAAGGCTCCAATGCATTTCACCACTTCTGATCATGATCATATTAATAAATTGGATGTAGGTACGATTAATTAAACCCTTACCCGAGGGCTAAGTTAAAACAGCTTAAAGTGACTCTATTTTACTACAAACCAGAATACAGCTGTCCTTAATACTGTTATTTTAAAATAATTCTCTCGTAGTGTGGCCATAGCAATAGTAGGTTTCTAAAGGTTCTGATGCATAGCAAATGCGCATGCAATCTGATGTTATGTGGTCACGCTGCCAGATCGGGTCAAGAACACCTACAACTCTAAATATTGAAGTCATAATCACATGGTCGGAAAAAGACCAAAATCAAAATTACGAGCCAAAATCTAATTACATATTTAGAACTTGTTAGGTCCTTTTCTTAGCGTTAAACCTTTTAAATTTGCTATTTAAGTGATGATTTCGTTTAAAGAACATTTCACTTTTATAAAGTCAACGCTCTAAGAAACGTTAAAAAAATACAGACAGATAGATAACCTCCTCCTTTTTGAAAGTCGGTTAAAAAATCGATCACAATTCACACAAAATACAATTTCGTATTAGGCCCTTTTTGTTACATCGTGCGAATTACCAGACTCATGGAAGAGGTCCATTACAACTTGGATCAAAAAAAGTTGAAGTTCGAGCGCTTGGAACTCGGAAGTAGTATTTTATCGGATCCTTCAGATAATCATAGTACAGTCAGCAGCAAATAGTTAGAGGCATTCAAACTATCCACATTGTTAGATACAACCAAAGTGCTCAATCATATCGGCACAATCTACGTGTTCTAATTGTTCACAACATCATAAACTTCCAAATGACAGAACATTCTTAAATTCATAATGAACCAGTCAAATTGTCACAATTAAAGCATCTGTTACGACACCAGCGGTAACCTAGCAACGAGACTTTTCGTAAATATAGGTACATTTTATAATATTATACCTTATGTTGCGGATATAAGGTTCCTGATCACTTACCGTATAAGACATGGTAACAATGACTCTTCTCTTCTCTCTTTTTTATATTAACAACTATCCTTTTCATATCTTGCAATGACGTCATTGACTGTCATTGTCATAGAATCGGTCTAGGGGAACAAGAGGCATGATAAGACAAGACGAGAGGACGGACGAGTAAGACGGGTCATGCCCACATACCAGAAACTAAACGCTTTTGCGAGATGGTGCTGCAGCCCATCAGAAGCTGCTTTCAAACAATGCTCAATAGACCATGACAGTTGATTTACAATCAAATTTAGTTTAAGTGCTTAATTGATATAATATTTTTTTATCCTTAATAACTACAGAATCAAGTAAGAAATAGTATTGAATTGATGATTATTTTCTCCTTTATTTTACGTTTTTCTTGAAGTTGATGGGCAATTTTAACACTGCTTTAGTCTTACCGTTATTTTATATTTTCTTTTAACATAGTAATTGAGGCAAGATGCGAAATGTTACGGGGCACAATAGGATACACCATTATATTGCATTCTAATAATTCCATCGACAGAGTATCTCATCCGGGCTCAATTGCGTCAAGTGTTGTTAATGTTCAGTATATGGAAACATACCCATATATTGCACCTGAAATACTTACCACGTCAAGTTCTACAAACCTACCCTCTTCAAGAAAAAGAAGGCCTAAGTCCGTTCATAACACACTTGAAAAAGAACAAGTTCAGTCGATTGATTCTTCTTCCTGTTCTCTCCGGAAATAAACGTTTGCCAGTGACACTATCTGATGCTGATTCACCACAACAACATTGTTCACAATTATTTGACGTGCAAAAAAGAATTCCTCAGAAATTCGTTTTCACATACGAGCTTAAAGTTATTCGATCGTAACTAGCAAGGATGTTCAAAGGGTTTCAAAGGATGTATATTAAAAAAAATTAAAGACCGATGTATATTTTTACAAACAATATATTTTAGCTAAAATATAATAGTTTTTCTGTTACCTCTACGGTTTTCTCATTTTTAAACTGATGAAAAGTATCTTCATTAAATTTTAAAACCTTAAATGAGATAAACATAATATGTCAATATTATAATTGCTCGCACAGTAAGTGATCCTTACAATATATTCGCAACATAAAGTTTAATATTATAAAATGTACCTATATTTACAAACAGTCTCGTTGCTAGGTTACCACTGACGCCGGAATATTTGTGACAATTTGGGTGGTATTAACATTATGAGTTTATGAACGTCCTGACATTTGATAGTTTAATGTGTTGTCAACAATTAGAACACGTAGGTTGTGCCGATATTATTGAACACTTTGATTGTATCTAACAATATGGACACTTTGAACGCCACTAACTATATGCTGCTGACTGTACAAACACTACTGCTACAATGAAAGAGAAATTGTAGTAATGCCGATGGCAAAATGTTTTGGTACCTACTTTTGCATATGTAGGTTAGTCATGTCACCAATCTTTACTCGTCATTGTTACAAGATAAGATTTCTTTGAAAGGTTGCAAAACTTTCAAAATAGTTATTTTTATTTTGAAACACAGAACCCAGATTTTAAGTGATACTTATTTGCAGTAACTTTATCCTTCGAAAGTAAATGAATGGGATGTTGATGTGCTATCTGTAGTCATAAGTAGCTTCTTGTGCAATGGATGCCATTACGAATATCGATAGGGTACCTACATTAAAGTAGGGATGCCACACTTTTGGATTTTGCCGGATTTCGTCATAATTTGTAACTCTTCAGTATGAGTTTTTGTTATGTTTGAAAGATGTAAGTTACACCTCACGAAAAATGATAAGGAAAGATCACCAACCAAAATCTCGCTGCACTTAGGAAACTTGGAAACGATAAACATGATTAGAACGATATTTGAATAGATGTTATAATATTATCTTATGTTATAAAACATATAAAAGGCAGTATTATGTTCTGTAGTTAGTCAAATTGTTCAACACAGTTAATAGTTAGACACAGTTAATAATCTCATAGACTAAGTTGGAAGTGCCCATCTGAGTCAAGTGATCTGTACTGTAGATGCAAATAGTTTCCTCGAAAATAATTTAGATTTGGAACCTTTTACTAGATTTTCTAATGTAAATTGCAGACTTCATTAAACATTGTAAAGTGTTATAAAATACGTTTAGAATTTATGTGGCAAAAGGAAATATTAAGATTTTAGAACCTTTGGGTCATTAACCTCATTATTTGTTTTACCGACAGCAGCCCTGTTTTAAAGGGACAAGATCATAAATTGTCTTCGCGGATACGCAGAAATATCTACCCGTCTTCACCGCTGGGTACGAGCCAGTTCTTTGTGTCAAGCCAAGAAAAAACACTTTCTACCAGAAAAAAATATTACCCAATCAAACGTTTTTTTTTTTGTGATATTTATTGAACAGTTCGAATTCCTTGGTAAGTTTCTTAGAAACTGTGACGTTAATATAAGGAAAATGAACACAAATATAGGGTATAAAACAATTCATTGAGTCACTCTGAATCTTAATTTATTTTGACATAAATAAAATATCAACATTTAATATGAATGAGATTAAAAAATACTTACGTCAGTATAGCAACATCGAGCTTTTGCCATTTTTGCATCCGATCCGATAAAATAACTTAATCACAGTAGCACTTACAACACTAGAAAACATAAACTATGCATAACTTTCGAAGTCTATTGAAATCTAATAAATGCATTCGCGCGCCTCCGACGGCGCTGCGGGCACAAGCGCATCATTTTACGCTACTTCGACAAAAAAACTCACATCACCTCACAAATGTTTAAAGTACAAGTTTTCAGTTAATTTTCGTCACTACACGGAACAACGATACGACACAACGACTCGTACTGACAAAACACAAAAGTGAATAGTTCTACCACCGCCGATGCGTGTACCTACAATCATATACCTACAACGAGCCAACATGACGGGCGAGACAAGGATGGAAGACGGTTATCAGCCGCATACACCGACGTACACTCACTAACGACAGGGATAGATGTATTGCACGCGATTCCCGCCACGGTATCCGGTATTCCCGTTCGAGAATTTTTGT
Source organism: Spicauda simplicius (assembly GCA_949699795.1). Classification (NCBI taxonomy): domain Eukaryota; kingdom Metazoa; phylum Arthropoda; class Insecta; order Lepidoptera; family Hesperiidae; genus Spicauda; species Spicauda simplicius. The sequence continues at coordinate 21,018,922 of OX453065.1, forward strand.
ATTTTGTGTATCGAGATCGAGATATTCGAGATGAAGTTGCGTGCGATAACGACGGCCAGTGGTCAACAGCTGACCTCTATAGGTGTAGATTACTGACAATTATAAAAATAACATACAGAATAAATAGCGTACTTGAGTTAAATTATTTATCAGCCGACATTTAAAACGAAACGATTTACAGTTAATTAACTACGCTAACTACAGTTCATATTCTCGATAAAACACATGAATATTAGAACATATTCCCAATTATTTGCTTAGATACCTATCTAATATATAAAATTCTCGTGTCACAGTTTTTGTTGCCAAACTCCTCCGAAACGGCTTGATCGATTTTTTACCAAATTTTATATGCTTATTCAGTAGGTCTGAGAATCGGCCAACATCTATTTTTCATACTTCTTAAGGTTGTAGGTCTGTAAGGTTGTCCACCCTTAACATTTTTTTTATTTTTCAATAATCTATGACGTTTACGTTAGGGCTACGTACCCACTTAACTCCAATCGTCAAATATGCTTTCTACACTCATAGCCAGCCCCACAGTAGGATTTTCTCCTGTGTCGTGGATACCATGGACACACACAAGATAAATACATAAACACCCAGACCCAGAACATGAATCTAAACTCATCATTCAGATACCTGTCTGGCCGGGAATCGAACCCGGGAAACACAGCACGTCAGACCGGTGTGGTAACCACTCCGCCAAGCGGGTCGTCGAACAAAAAAATAACGAATAACTAATGTGTTTCTAATTAAAATATTGTTATTTAGCAAAATATAAAAGCGGTAATACCTCCGTCCTTCTTCGAGCCGTCTGCCTGGAGGGGTGGAGGGTCCGTCCGCAACCTCATAAGCCCCCTTTTAGTCGCCTCTTACAACAGGCAGGTGATACCGTAGCAGAATTCCGACTCTTGGAACTCACTACGGACTAATAGGTACGAAAATGGAGATACATAAGTGCATACATTCATAAATCTTAGCCGGCTGTAATCCGCTAAGTCTTTTATCTGTGAAAAAACATATCCCTAGTAGTTTGAAAATCCATATTTGTTTTTCGGTTTTTCCAACAAGACACCGTGGTACGTGTTAGTATCTTAATATGTTTCAGAACAGAAATCTTTTAGCTATAAGCAGTGGTGTTTTTAGGGTTTTGCCGAAAGTAGATTTTTGGCCGAATGTTTCCGGACAGTATCTATAACCTTAAAATCTACAATGTAAAATGTTTGAGGTAAACATTTTACAAAATTATATTTAAAAATAAAAAGGAAAACCATAGGTACAGCAATGATTAACATACATTCCCGTCAGAGTACGTAAGTAGTACGTAACGGAGAGATACTTAGACGGTTGAGATGTACCTACATTGGCCATTAACATGTAAACATTTTCCGACTTCTATTCAGTTGTGATTAAAATCCATTTCTGTTCCCAGACGAACAGAATGCATTATTTTAGTTTGTTTTGTTTTAATAGCTTGAGATATCTCAAGAGCATGTACTTAGTCCATGAGATAGTAAGTGAGCACTGCTCTTCCCATGAACTTTTATCAATTCCATATAGAGTTACAGTTTTACCTGAATCACAGATTTTTCGCTCTCGAGACGTCTAACATGGACATTTCATACTTATATCAATAAACTAGAATTCACCAAGACTAGCATTCTACGCTACGGAAACGCAAAAACTACTTTACAGTAGAAATATGTGTGACGGTTATATCTTCACGATCGAATCGTATTGGTGCCTTACGAAAATCTGTTCAAATCTGGCTTATCACAAGCATCAAACTGAATTAAGTAGGTGTGATTTGGGCCATTTTTCTTGTCTCACACATACTTTACAATTAAATCGCCTGTAGAAGTTTTGTATGGACTTACATATATACAAGAAATTGCTAATGCGTTAAAAGCAGGCGCTATTGCATAAACTGCCTCCTCTCTTGTTCTTTACGCCTTATTGGCATCAAATGGCAGTGGTAATTACTGAACGACTACTGCCATTTTATCAATTTATAATAAATAATAAATTTTAAAATCATTTCACATTTTGTGAAAAAAACACCATTCGCCATGATGAATTTTTTTATAATTTTAGGTTAATTTTGAAAATTTTACCTATTATCAATGTAATTTTCATAAAAGTTATTTCGTTTGAACCGCATTTATGCATTTTACAATGCATGTCAAAAATCTCCTGCAGTCTATTCTTTGTTGGACATTGCCTCCGTTTAGCTATGTATGACAATTACAGTATATAGGTATATAACTGCACAAAAGGTATTGTACCAATACCTACTTATATAAGAATACCTTTATGACTGCACAAGGAATGCTGCGTTTTTCACAGTGAGTCTTTCATTCGAATGCGAGTCCGAAATCATTATCTCAGCTGGAATTTCGAAGCCATTTCATACAGAAATGAATTCTATGGGAAGAAAGGAATATACCTCTCGTATTGGGTTTTTGCGTTTCATCCGTGTCCATGATAAGCAAACAACGTAAGTCATAATTGAAAAGCACATTTTCCACAAATACCGCTAGCGTACTAATTATTGGCGCGCGTTCTGATTTCATGGTGCTGCGCGCAACTTGCGAGGAGGCAGTAGTTAAGTTTATCAACATTGATAAAGCCGCAGCGATCGGCTATGTGGGTCGCCGGCACTCGTGTATGCTGCCTTTTGCAGTTCGACAGGCAATAATGCCTTTTCGTGAAATGGCTAGTTTAACTATATTAGGCATCATTTTGTCTACCTACTCGTATCTGTAACTCGCAAAGCAGGATAAAGCAATCTGGGTTCTTACAATATTACGTTATGGATCACACGGCGATGCTCCGTTGGCGAATATATAAGGGGTTTAGGAGTCTGATCCATCCTAAAGCATAGGAGAGTAAAAAAATTAAACAGGAAGACCTCTTCTGTTTTTTGTCGACAAACTGTTTAGTTAATTTGTTCTAGGCGCCTTAATATTTCAGATTTTAGCAAACCTTTTTTTCGCCCTCCGCCCTATTGGACTCCCCCTAAACAAAGCCTATTGCCTTTGCCTTTGCCTACTCAATTACTCAATGCTGTTTCGAGACTAATTCTGATCGAACATAATCTTCAACGGTAGTACCTAATGCATTTTTTTTTATCTGACTGAAGTAGCAAACGAGCATACAGCCCACCTGATGTTAAGTGGTCACTAATAAAGACAGATCTTTCAGGGTAGGAATTTTTAGATAGCAAGAGGAGCATTCCTGTTAGAACTCTCAGAGCGGTATGTTAGCATTAATGGCAGCAGAAAAGTAGGTACTAATCTGTATCAGTCTTAAATCCGTACCTACTGGTCCAGTTTAGTGGATTAGAGCTCATATACTAAATTCAAGTAAAAGCAATCAACTTATACTTACCTACTCTAGATTTTTGTAAAATTATGATTGAGACCATTCGCTATTTCGTAAGAAAAATAAAATACTCAAACCGCGCCTATAATATAAGTAGGTGCAACAGTTAGAGGTTAAAAACTTGACGTTTCACAAACAAGACGAGAACGCATTCCAACTGCCACATCAGCCATGTAATAGTAGAAAAGTCCTTACAATTGTTACTGAAAACACTTGCGCAAACACCATTAGTTTTTCATACGGTAGTGTCGACCCGGCGCGCGCGCGCTCCTTACGTCTTCCGAGACGTTTTTTGAAATATTTCGGTCGGTGTCAGACCTGTGGCGATGGGTGACCCGAGCGGATGAGCAAACTGTCCCTACACTAGTTTGTTCGCCCCGGCTCGTGTCGCCTCGCGCCGCACGACTACGTTCCACCATTTGTACACGTGACTGTATGTGATTGGTTCCGATGGCGGCTTTCTTCTGGATGTAAGACCACGTTTTCAATTTTATACTTTTCTGTATTTTCCTCTTTTTATATAATTTGTAAACTCTTCCTTAAAACATTTTTTCTGATTTGTGTAAAAATCATAATCTCACTAACACATGCATACCTATCTATAACACGTAGACTTAATGCAGTTTATTCCACGTAGCTTCTACTGAATGTTTTTTTATTACTTGGAAGAAGCAAACGAGCATGAGTCCACCTGATGGCAGGTGACCACTGTCGCTCATTTACATTTTTATTAAAATTAACCCAAGATAAGATACGCCTTACCTAATTTGAGCCACGCGTTGGTGACGATGCGTTGGTGCTCCTGAAGACTAAGATGCCTCGGATGCGTTTTCCTTTACCACATCTTTCAGACTAGGACACAACAGCACGTAACACTACTAATATTAGGCAGAAATTATGGCAAATCCGTCGTCGAACCGCAAAGAGTTCTGCCACGATTATGTTGCCATACTCACCACCACGGGCCTACTTTATTAAACTAGATAATCATAACATTGTCTCAGTCTACTAGTTTGAGAAGATACCGTATTTATATATTCCATACTTATATATAAAAATAATGTGGCGCTGCTGTGGAGTAGCGAAGCGAAGTTGAATCGGCGAGGCTCTTTCTCAGTGCTTGTTGCCGGTATCTGTAGGTAAAAAGCTAAAAGAAGAAAAAGGACTTATCGTTAATGGAGGTAAGTAAATTTATCCAATATGGTGAAAAAGGCATTATCAACCTTACCACTGGAAAAATGGAATGAATAGTAGTCTTAGTCTTCAAAAAAGTCCAACAAGATTTTCAAACCCGATAACGCAAGATTCAATCTTTGACCAAGAAGCTCTGCACTCTGGCTACCATGGTAGCCTCGGTAAAAAATATGACTATTTTGCTCAGGCATATAATGCACTGCGTCCGGTCTCATAATCATGACGAGGATCGCTCTGAGAAGGCTTTTCCCTCTCAGAGCGAAAATAACATAACATTTGCCTTATCATATGTGAGCTTCACCGTACCTGCAAGCTTAGCTCACGCCTAGCTATACCCCTGCTGACCCTGTAGTTTTGGGATCAGAATAGGACTACGGCATCCCCTGCCTCTCGTAAGAGGCGACTAAAAGGGGCTTCCGGGGTTGCAGGCGGCTAGAGTGGGAGCTCGAACCGTTCGGTCAGGCGATCCCGGGAAGGACGGCGGTATATGTGGTCGCATACCGTCGTAAAGACTAGACGGAGCGGTGGGCCCAGCCGCCCATCTGGGAGGAGCTCGATGGGGCAACGCGCTCAGAGGATTCCGGTTGCAGTCGGACCGAGTTCCCGGAGTCCTCTTTTTAGCGCCGAGGACGGCCACCGGGAGGTTTTAGTGCGGTAAAAATCCCACATAACCCTGCGTCGCTCCCACGGCATCGGGTACCTTTTGAAGGTTTCCCCCTCGAAAACAAAAAAAAAGCTATACCCCTCCTGTGATCTGGTTTGAAGGGTTATATTAAGTAAGAATAACATAGCATAAGTATAATATAGCAGATATAGTACCTACACAGAACAATGTAAATTTTTAGATTGGTTTCAAATATGGGTAATTACTTAAAAAGTAGCTACCTTTTGGTGGCACTGATCACTAAACTTCTCGTCCTTATTAGATTAGTATTATTATTGTCATTACATATAATAGTTGGGGTTGCCGACTGACTTTCATATGGCGACTATCTTTGTCCTCAAGAATAGCAAGACATTTCAGATAGGCCTGCCGTTTTATATGAAGTTGATTGTAGATAGATGTACCTACTTTGGCGTAGGTAAAATAAAAGCGTGTAGAAAAGCATATTATAATTACCACTTAAATACTTTATAATTTATCAAGGTGAAAAATTTAACGGTGCAACTGACGATACACCTTATTTTAGCCATAAACAGTGTTATGGCTGCTAAATTCTGTATTTTTGTGCGACAATACCGAGTTAAATATGTTTCAAAGCGTAATCTACATTGTGTAATCCATGAAGCAGGCTACGCATCCTAATCAAACCCTGTGTTAAGCATATTAACAGGCAAAACGTGTTTCTATAATAGGATACCTACATTACCTACTACCTTTAACTTTATAATCTCATTACAACTTTTAACATTTAATACAAACCTAGGTAGATGTGCTAAAAGCTCGTCTGTATAGTGAAACGATTTATACTTAGTTATTACATTGATAATCTGTCACCCAACAAAAGAGACATCGAAAATAGATTTTTGGATCTCTACTCATAAACCCTAACTTTCTATTCGAGTAGACGAATACACAAAAGATTGTCACTTTATAACATACCTACCTCTGTTGTATGATCAATTATTGGTTTAATTATTGGCTAAACAAGGTTGTTTTGAATGTAGAAGAAGTCAGCTTCGAAGCTAAAGATTTTTCAAAGTAGCAGCTGCCAGGAACTTATTAGGCAGTTTCAAATATGTCGCCAAAATCGCCAATATATTGAAACTTAAGGGCGCAAAATTCATACCTTATCAAAGATTGTTGGACCCATATCTCTATCTTAATCGATAAAGTGGTGGAGCAAGACCTAAACTTTACGTGGGCAAGCTACAGGCGCGAGGCCCTCGTTCGTCGACCAAAAAAAGGTGCCTAACATTTAAATCGAATTTGCAATTTGACTAACAAAAAAAGGTCGCTCGATATACATCCTCCGGTCCTCAACACCAAGTCATGGGAGGCCCTTCTGTGAAGCGCGAGGCCGTAGGCGAAGGCCCACGCGCCCAGGCCTTACGCCGCCACTGAATCGATCCATTAACTTATTTCTCTGGTTGTTTTAGTCATGTTCAATTATCAATTTCTATAAAGTTACCTTGTAAGTAATAGTGACTTACTTTGCCATAGAGCAAATTTTAATAAGTACCTATAACAGAATCCGCTGTTTACCACAGCTGGATTACCAGTCGACAAACTACTAACTTTGACGACTGTTAATGCAGCGGTACGGACAGAGTAGTCTGTTTGGCTGGGTTAATAAAAATGTTATAATAAGTTTTTATACAATTTGGCCACAAAAATGTTTTAAATTGAAATCTGATACGTTTGTCTCCTTTCTAGAAAGATGACAGTCGTTAATTAGACTCCCAGTCACAATTAAATCCTGTCACATAATTTTTAATCTGTCCCCGCGCGACGGCGCGTCGTAAAAACGTATTTCCATGGCGTAAAATTGTCCACCTCTTATCGGCGCCATAAAAGATTCCAACTACGAAAAGAAACCATTCGTTTAGTAATAAATCCGTTGGTAGGCGATTCGAGCACGGCTAATCAAATCTGCGGCGATCGCTGTTGTGAAACGGGGTCCCTTATCGAGCTTTCGGCATTAATGTTTTATGAAATTGGTTACGGTATTGTCGTAAACAATCTGTATGATTGCAAAACTGGATAAAATTCGTAACTGCCATTGTTAGTTTCTAGGAACTATGCTTATACCTGTAAATGTTGCATGAATAGGTTTTTCAGTATGCTAATGTAGGGGGAGAGACAATATTTACTCGTTCTTTTAATAATTTTGGCTAGTTATTGTTAGGTATGTATCGGTAGGACGAAGCATTCTGTAAGACGTTACATAAGTGTTATTTGGTCACAAGTTGTTTAGCAGCAATATTCTGACAAGCAAGATAGAAAATTCTCCTACAAATGTAACATCAACCCAATGTAGACAATAACTATCTGCGTAGAAATAAAAAAAAGTAGCTGTCCATCTAATAACATTAAAAAACTGTAATTTAAAAATGGTTGTACTAACGCCTTACATTACTTTTAAAGCCAGTCTCGAAACAATCCAAAAGAATCGAATGAAAAATTATGAATAATTTTCCTCGAAAGGTATTGTTTCAAATCATACATTAGTTACGATTGATGTATTATCACTACTTTGTTCGAGTGAAGGTAATAAAAGACAGATATAATTTGTTTAGATTTTTATTTTAATAGTCAATAAATTCTACGAATGTGTAGTTTCTTAACATAGGTATACCTATTATAAATAACATTTCATAGGACCAACTCCATTCTTAAGATAGGTTCGTAGTTTTACTATTTGAGATTATATTAAATCTATTCATAAATTGCTCATACGCTCACAACACTGAAAAAATTGAAAGATGCGAGTGTACAAAAATGCTTATTAGGAATTTCATCGCCGAAAATAGCATGGCATTTAATTGCAAGTAAATTATTAAACGTATTATTTTAAAAGCAAGTAGGTGCGATCCATTAAATCAGATTTAAAACAATACCAGACAAGTAGCTGGAATAAATGCTGTAGAATGCCCATGCACTAATATTTTTAAGTGACATGCAATATACAATGTATCTGAAAATCCACTCGTGATTACAATCCAATTTTAGGGGTCAGTATATCAAAGCAGAACTTAGCAGCGTTATAATACTGTTATAGAGGGGAGATAGGTGTGCAGGCACTCTACATTAAGTTCCAAATAGTTGAATTTCAAAGTATTCACAAACATGCTACTCTTACACGAATAGGTGAATAACACTGTTCTTAACTAATTAGAATTACATTAGAAGTGTACACAAAAACCAAAGATAGTGCATTACCATCATAAATTAACAGGTTGTCAGCCGCAATTACTGTACATAGAAATGACACACATAAGAGACATTTATTAACACTCACAACTGCGCCGGCGCGAACGTACTTGTATCAAATACAACAGAATCCCCTGCATTCATATATTTACAATTCATAAAAAATACTACACCAGAATATTTTTTTACTGAAGTTACAACCACATATGAATAATGATAGTGGTCTTCCCTTCCATTTAATAACAGTATAAAGTCGAATTCCCAATTTAAATGAAATCTGTAAGTTACAACTAGTGAGAGATTTGCGAATAAAGTCTACAATTCCACTTATTTCAGTATTATACATGCATATTAACAACACTTATTTTATTACATTTCATAATCATACTTAATCAATTGTACATTTTTCCATAAAAATCCTTATTGTGCTACAAAATAAAAAAAAAATTTCAACTACAATTGTTGATATAGGTACCAATAACTTATTTTTTTCCTAAATACAAAAAAAAAACTCAATTAAAATAAGACCATTTGCCTATTTATTATAAAAAGATGTTATTTTTTGCGGACACCAAACCTACAAATCTCTTACCAAGCTCAAAAATCAAATATTTATAACTAATTATTAGTCATAGACACATCATGGTTGAATTGGAATGTCTCATTGTTTCAGCAACAGGCTACAACGTCTGCTATACGGCAGAAACACGAATAAATCCTCAAGCATATTCCACCACCAATATCTACTACAGCTACCCTAACAAGCTAACGTGACAAAATATTCACAAAAATTTAAACTAACACTATTTTATCATAAGAGAATAAACGCAGAAAATACATTTTAATACCTAACTAAACCAATAATTTGAAAATTATCATACTTAGATACATTCAAGTAAAACATAAATACTCGTGTAAGTAATAATAATTGTATCTAATTGTAATTCATAAGTTATATACGTTCATTTACTTTTTAACATTGCATTATCGCACACTAACAATATTAATGACACTATTACATATATTTTAATATTGACTAATATTTATTGACGATGGACAAATGTTTTGAATTCTTTGGCAGCATGTAAGCATTGGCCATTTACAATATAATAGAGTATTTTAACAATAAGTGACTACAACTACATTTCGAATATATTTATGAAGCTATTTACAACATATTAGATTTTTTTTTGGAAAAATATGCGCAATCTCTGTTCTACAACATTGGCAGAATTGTGTGTATGTACATCCTCAAATATTGAGATACTTCCTTTACGCCCAATACGTAATCTGTGGCATACATTTGCGCGGGAAGTGTTATGACATATGACAGCTTTGGCTTACCATTCCCATGTACGCAAAGCAATTAAATACTTCGAAGTTCGTTCTGTTGTAAATTTAATTTTCTAATAATCACATTTTGCGTAAAAAAAAAAACTTTTATTTTGCATAGACATTACCCGCGCAAATTAAATGCGTCCTGATAAAAACTAGAAACACACATTATTCGATAATTTGTTATTTTTTCGGTAATTATTGGTACAATAACTGTGTGTTCATAGTTTTATTTAACACCGGGAACCAACAATCGTGAAAAAAATATAAGATAGAAAATATATACCATTTTATTAACAACAATAATTGTGTAAGTAGGTATTTTTTTATTGTATCATTGCTTAATAATATATTCTGGAATTAAATATGGTATCATATACACAAATTGTTTTCCAACCGGCTCCCGGTCTAATACTTCTTTCCTTACACGACTTTGTACCCAACACTTTTGTAATCACTTACGAGTATCATATTTAACCCGAAGATATTTTGTATATGTATTAGAATTTCGTTACATTTACCATTAAAGAGATTCTTTATTGAGCATTGTTAAAATTATTCGCAGAACAATCAATTCCTTGCAATTAAATTGTTTTAGTAAATACAATTCGCTGCTTTTTTTGAATAAACGCACATTATTAATCAAAACTTAAATAGGTTCTCACTTTTATTCAAAATTTGCTGGAATTGAAAAATCCGTACTTTTACTAAACTGGAGTTAATGGCCGTTTAATATATTTTCATTATTTTAACTTATTTTATTTAAAGATAAAAAACAAAAAGCATGGTTTAATTGATACTTGGCTCACCTGTAAAATCAATTTTGTTTTGTGTTATTCAATCCAAGCAGCGATTTGTGTACAAAATTAGTATTCTATGTACGTAAATTGTATATTATACGAAATTGACATATAGTGAAAGTAGTTATGAACATAAGAATTATTATTTTATAACGAGGTATTTGCTTAGCAATAAGGTGAGTATGAATAGTGTAAATGGTTACACCCTATTCTTCGAGTAACTTTAACAATCCTTGTCCATAACTTACAACTATTCATATAATTCGCTACTTAATCAAAAATAGACTTTACGCTAAAAGCATACTCGTACGTTTTATACTTGCATATACTCTATTGAGCGGCGACATATTTATTACTATGATAACATTGTATAAATTCCATTACGTAGGACTAAAGAACACGATTACCGATGACAGCATTGATTAGAAAGCATTAATAGTGTTATATTTTTTATAAATAATAACAGTAATAATAAGAAATAGTATGGTGTTCACACTCGACATTAGTAGTCGATAAATAGTGAAGTCCCCACTATGAATGTCTCAGGGAAAAAGGGATTTAGATTCCCCAACAATGTAGAATTCTATAATTATTTGATAATATTGTACTTGTTGAATACCTCTTTGTTTCTTTAGTATGTTTATATTTGGGTCTAGTTTGTCACAATAATTATGTAAACTTCTAGCTTCTCTTTCTTTAGTTTCTACTACTGTTTGTGTATTAATATCCATAAATGCCCTAAAAAACATTTATACAGGAAATTTTACACTGCAGTGTTATATATCACAAGTGTTGAGTAATGTTGCCTAAATTAAGCAAGCTCGCCAATAAAGATAAAATATAAAAATACATATACATAAAATATAAATTAATTCTATTCTTAACTTCCAATCATTCTTTAAAAAATTGCATTTATTATTTTTTTGTCTCAGAATTAATTAATATACCTACCCATTGAAGGAAATATCGTTGATGATTTGAAACGGTGCAGCGTAACAACAAAATGGAACAACGTAGCCATTACTGAGATGTACTTTTGAAAACAAGTAGCATGAAGATAGTTAAGGCAAAGGTGGAAGATATCTGATATAAATGGTCAACTTTTAATAATCGCAAATAATGTAGATTAATGTATCACAGAAAGTTTTTCTCCTAAAGATTGACTTCTGTGATTTGATTTTATTGATTTTGACTCATTTATTTATTTATACAGACTTACGTCTATCATTACAGGTAACACCCAATACGATAGCGTAGACTATTATTCATTTTTTAAAAGGTTAACATTCTTTTCTATAAATGAGAAAACAGATTTAGCGATTAGATAATTAAGTAAAAGATACTCGAATATTTCGTGCTAGTATTAATATAATATTCACATATCACAACAATCATTTGAAACAAATTTTATTGAAGTGAAACTTCTTTACCGGGGTTGGAAAAGTGAAACTTCTTTATTGGGGTTGGAAAAAAATTTAGTGTAACATTTTTTCGTTACGCGCCATCTTTTTCTGTTACGCGCCATCTTTTTTTATTTTTCGTTACGCGCCATCTTTTTCTGTTACGCGCCATCCTCTTTTCTCCTTATCTTTCTTAAATGCTGTCATCGGAAACATGCTTCATTGCTTAATTCCTAGAGCTGTCAAACGTGTATACGTTATATGTTACACGACCTATTTACTTTAAAGGTAAAAATACTTTAAATCCGTTGGCAGATTTTGACCCCTGCAATAATGATGCACAGAAGGGATTTTACATACATTGCCAAATGCTTGATGCTACTTTGTCCCATTTAGGGGTGTACACGAATAAATACTTAATATTTTTTCTGTGTATAGTCCATATACTTGCTTTATCTCATTGCTAATAAACTCAGTCTAACACTGATAATTTCTGTGTTTTGGGTGTCGCTGCAACACACTCAATCTTCCCAAGGAAATTACTTAATGTTACCAATTTCTTAAACATTTTATACCAGGTAAGAAAATTTTTACGTGTACATAAAAGCGCTTCTTAGCACATTCTGAAATTGAATTCTATTTTTGAAATAAAAAGACTTTTAAACTTCCTAATTTGGCTTTTCTTACATAAGAAAAAAAGTAATCGTATGATATTAAATTTAGAAATTCTTTGGCATCATTTTATCTTGAACAGTAGAAATAGTGCATCGATTGAAGCGGTCAAACATAATCAGTTATGTGTATCTGCACACTAAAGTATGCCAAGTCGTCAGTTTACGAGTCGTAAATCAATTCCATTTTAGGCATGTTCGCAAGCTAGCTAGTCGCTAGATTCCAAATTATTTATTCATATACATCAAACCTTTTCAGCAAAAGGCCAGTAGATGAAATAGTCGATTCAATAAATGAATAATTCTTGCGATAGTATACAATACCGGGTCCACATCTATGTACTAAAATGTAAAGCGTGTACTATAGTCGTAGTAATTGCTTTTATCTAGCAATTAAGTTAACAGTGTGTTCTTATACATATTTTTTTTATATTTCATATACTTCGGATACCATTTGAGTAAAGCAATGAAGATTTATTCTACTTTACGTCTGAATGTCAATGAAAAACTGATTATAATGTGAATACATGATTGAATCTTCACATAATACATCAAATAATGTGGCGTGTGACATCTACTGGTATATGACGTCATGAGTCGTTACGTCACGTTACGGACATAACCCATAAAGCACGACCGATGAGAAGGGAACTTTATTCACATAGGTTCAGAGTCTATCTCCACCGGCACTAGCCCACGTGTGGGCTACGAGTGGGGTGTGGGCTCCAATCACCGCGAGGGGCACGAACTGCCCGCCGACTTGCCGCTGAGGCAAGAGAATCCGCTGGTGCCGGACTGCAGGCTTGACATGGAGCCCCTAAAGACAATTCGTGATGTAGAAATAGATATTATGTACCAGAGACTTACCAACAAACAAAAAAGCAGTACAAATGTTAATTTCTAAAAATTATATTTAAAAATATCGGTTGAATAATTTGGAAAATATAGCATATTAATGTGATTAATCTGATTTCAATTTTAAAACAAAACATTTAAAGTCCTATAAAAATGAAGAGACAGTTATGGAGTATATTTAGCCTTAGAACTCGCCGACTCATGTAGTCTTATATGTGTTTTATAAGTCTAGTAAGCTATATTTTTATTTAGTTTATTTATTTATTTATTTATTTAGGATTACCAACATAAGGTACAGCATTGATCATCGTTTACAATACAGTTATGTACATAATCTTAAAGAGTAACTATTCTTACGATTATAGGCAATCACAACATGCATTAAACATAATAAAAAATGAATAGGCTAGATATGGCTAGATAACTGAACTAAGTCTGAAAAAAATAATTTATAATTTGCTGATTTTTTTAATAACAGATTGCAATATTATTAAAAAATACTCAAGATTAAAAAAAAATGTCGAGTATTTTCAATAGGACTTAAAACAGTCAGTTCGATCAGTAAGAAAGATTCACCTGTAGTGGTGGCTGGCGAGCGTCTCGTGGAAGTAGACGAGCTGCGCGGCGCGCGGCGCGCTGTCGGGCAGCTCGCAGCGCCACTGCAGCACGTAGCTGCCGCGCTCCGCCATCACGTGCGAGCCCTGCCACACACCCCGTTACCATCACACGTACGTACACAAACACGGACGCGTACGTGCGAACGTGCGCTTGCCGACTATGGGTGCGTTCCATTAGACGTTCGCAAAGCGCACGATGACGACCGCAGTTTTCCCCGTTTCACTAGCACAAACACGCACGCGTGCGCGCGAACGTGCACTTGCCAACTACGAATGCGTTCCATTAGACGTTCTCAAAGTTCACGCTCACGACCGAAGTTTTACCCGTTCCCCTCGCTTGTGAGCGTTACTGAGATAATCTCTAGGGGAACGATCACTTCGATCCACATTGTTAGATGGGTCGTGAGCTTCGCGTGGTCGTAAGTCGTGGCGGCATGAGTGACGTCTGAAAGTCCTATGGATGTATGGAGCTATGAGTGATTGCGTGCGTGTATACATTACGTTATTATGCGTAACTTTTACGTGTGTCCACATAATAACCACTTGCAGACATAACGTACGTGCTTATGTGTAACTATATAATTTTATATAAACACATACGTAAGTAAAAAAAAATAAAAAAATAAAAATACTTTATTCAAAACATTTTTTCCGTTACAGCACATAGACAGGGCCCCTGTACTGGGTAATCCCGTATTACTGGGTGCCCCGCTCTAAACCTCCTAGTAGGTACGGTTATGGATTGCAATATATATATTTAGGTTACAACCAAAAGATGATAAAAAAAAAACAAAAAGAAAAACTAAATTTCAATAGAATAAGCTTATTTGTTATGTGAGTGTATGTGTTGTGCATGTATGTGTGTGTATGTATATATGTATATGTGTGTGTGTGTATGTATATGTGTATGTGTGAGTGTGTATGTATGTGTATGTGAGCAGTGATAGCCTAATGGTTGAAACTTGCCCTCTCGATCGGGAGGTCCGAGGTTCAAACCCAGGCACGCACCACTGATTTATGTGCGTATTATAAATTAATTATCACTGCTTTTCGGTGAAGGAAAACATCGTGAGGAAACCTACACACCCGAGAGTTCTTAAAAAAAAAAAAAAAAGTTCTCGGAGGTGTGTGAAGTCCACCAATTCGCACTTGGCCAGCGCGGTGGACTATGGCCTAAACTCTCTCATTCTGAGAGAAGACCCGTGCCCAGCAGTGGGACAATAATGGGTTGATGGGGATGTGTGAGTGTGTTCGCGCGAGTGTATGAGAATGTACGAGTGAATGACACTAGTTGATTAATTGTTCGGTTTCACTATAAATTATAGTTTTTAGATATTTTGTTACAATATGTTTCAATTCGGAACATGTCAATGAGTACAAGTTGAGTCTGCTATTTAAATAATTATAAAGATTTCTGGATTGTAATTAAAATTGTTTCTGTTTAAATTTAGTATTTACTTTCAGAGCTTTAAAAATAACATGTTTTTTTACGTTTATGTGTCAATTGGGAATTAAACGATAAAGTACGATGTGTTCTAATAATACAGCATAAGATATAAATTTGACGAGTAGTAAGTAAATCAAGAGAGTTATAAAGTTCAAATGTTGGGTTACGGAAAGGTTTTAAAAATATAACTTTTAATAATGCTCTTTGAGCTCTTTCTAAGATAATTAAACGTGATTTAGCAGCTCCACCCCAAGCAGGTATGCAGTAACTTATAATTGATTGTGCGAGAGCTTTGTAAGTCATATTAAGGATATGTTTGCTGGCGACTTGCCTAAGTTTCTTGAAAATCCAAATTAGTTTCCTAATTCTGTCTGTGATACTATTAATTTGAAGGTTCCAAGTAAGATGTTGATCGATAATCACTCCTAAGTATTTTATGTTATCGCATTGAGTTATTGAGTTACACGAATAAGAATTTATATTTTGTTTTGGACAACTGTGTGCTACTAATGTAAAGTTAGAAGGAGGAAGTGATGTTTTACGTATTGAGAATGGAATGAATTTAGTTTTATTGATATTTAGTGTTAGGAGATTACAATTCAACCAACCGTAAATATGACGTGTACCATATTCCGCGATAACCTTTAACTGATCCCATGACTTTGCATTGAAAATGAGTGCAGTGTCATCTGCATAGGAGAAAATCTTGCAATTTGGGAGTTTATAGTTACATAGGTCATTGACATAGACAAGAAACAGTGTGGGACCCAAAACACTACCTTGAGGAATACCATAGGAAATATTGGTGGGGTTACTTATAAACTGACCCAGTTTTGATTGCTGTTGACGATCTGTAAGATAATCCGAGAGGAGAGCATGCGGCAGACCTCTGATACCATAGTGGTACAGTTTGTCTAACAAAATGGGAATGGAAACTGTGTCAAAAGCCTTAGACAAGTTCAAATTTTGGATAAAGTGGAAAGAACAGAAATCGGTCTATAGTTATTTACGTCATCCTTACTACCGCCCTTGTTAATAGGGGTAACTATGGCTTTTTTAAAGACCAAAGGAAATATACCTTTGTCGAAGCAGAGGTTATAGATATGACAAAGAATAGGTGTAATAACATGACTAGCCATTTTTATAAATGAAACTGGTATGTTATCAGGGCCCGGGGAAGAGTTATTTGAAAGATTAGATATAATAGATTTTACTTCTAAGTCATCTGTGTTTAAAAGTACAAATGAATTTACAAGAGAAGGAGTTATTATAGGTTGACGAATTATGGTGGAAGCTGAAGGTTTTATTAGTTTTTCAGCTTGAGATTTACCTACGTTTGCAAAATGGTCATTAATAAGGTTAGCGGAATTAACTGGCGAGGACGCTAAGGTTTCGAGTTTGTGTGTATAATCAAGGTTGTTATGGGTTAAATGACAGATAGATTTAATTGATTTCCAGAGCTTTTTAGAGTAAGTGTATGTTACATTTAAAATTTAATGCACAATGACCTGAAGTCTCCTGAAGAAAAATCTGCATAATAGCGTTCTTCGGATTGTACATTATGTAGTAGTAACTCAGGATCTAAGTAACGCCATCTATCGTCAAGTCGCTGCCGTTTTGTGAGCGAGTCAGCAAAGTGAGTAACTGTATTTTTTTACCTGACTGAAGTAGCAAACGAGCCTATAGTCCCCCTGATGGTAAGTGTACATACAGAACATGGGTTCCATCTGCAGTCAACCACAGATGCGTTGCTACTCCCAAAGACTATGATGGTCGGCTCATGTGAAAGTGTGCCGGCAACCACACCCTTCTATCGAAACGCAAGAAATGCTTTACGCTAGAAATAGGTGTGACGGTGGTACTTCCCGAAAAACCGAGTCAGCTTGTTCCGTACCTGTATGCTCTCCCCGTCGTGGCAGACGAGCGTGGGCTCGACGCGGTGGTAGTGGCGGCCCTCGCCGCCGCGCTCCAGCACCGAGCGGCCCTCCTCGCCCGCGCCGCCGCCGCCGCCGCACTCCGCTGGGAACATCGCGCTACATATACACTCTACGTACATTTATAAAGGTATTCATAGTGTGACAATGTAGCAAGTACGTTTATAATATACGTGCATGTAAGTGCATCTGATGCATGTGATGTAAGTGATTACTATTACCCATGGACATTTGCAATAAGTCTCAATATAATCAGTCTTACCGAAGGTTAACATAGGTATGTTACCCCTGAGGACTAAATTAGAATGCCCCAAATATGTGTGTGTGTTTATAAATATATGTTTATATATGTAAGTATACTGAATCCACCAATTCGTAACTCGCTAGCGCGGTGGACTATGGCCTAATACTCTCTCATGAGAGAAGACCCGTGCCCAGCAGTGGGACAATAATGGGTTGACGATGATACTAAATCATTTCTACTGTTAAAAAGTGACACGTAAAATTATTACAGAATATATAGAATCATAAAATCTATAGAATATATAGAATCAATCTAAAAGAATAACAAAAGAATTACCTGCGGCTTATCAAAAAGATAAATATATTCAACACTAATGACTAGATATACTGTTTTAATCACAGGTTAATAGTCACAGGTTAAATTGTTTCCACTGCACTTTTTCCAACTGGAACTACACTGCTGTCAGTTTTCTGCACCACATGTAAAATCCGACAATAGACATGTGTGTCTAGTTACCGGTGGCGTCCGGCACGTCGAGGTCCTTCTCGCTGCGGTAGACGGTGAAGGCGATGTCGTGGCGCAGCACGTCGAAGTCCCACGTCAGCACGCTCTGCGGGTCGCGGTTCGCCACCACCACCTCGTGCACCTGGGTTCGGCGTTACAGACATATTATGTTCAGGGCTTATGACTAAGCTGCTCTGACTAAGAGTAACTAACCGCTAAGACGAGTCGATCTTATCTCAAGACCATGTAGTGGTCCACTTCTGAACTTATCAAATCAAATTATTGAAGTGAAACTTCTTTATCGGGGTTGGAAAAAAATTTTGTGTAACATTTTTTCGTTACGCGCCATCTTTTTCTGTTACGCGCCATCTTTTTTCTGTTACGCGCCATCTTTTTTTCCGTTACGCGCCATTTTTTTCTTATCCCTACCACGCGTGATATTAGATAGATTAGATTATTAGACAAAGTTTAATAAATACCTTTTATTAAACTTTATCTAATTTAACTTTATTTAACCAATTTCTGTAAAGTTGCATATAGTAAATTATTTTTTGAAAAATAACGTCATAAAGAAGTTTCACTTCTTACGAGTGTACGCTAGTACACGCACTTTTTTTTTGAATAAGGTAATATGGGTACAGTTGGTATTCAAATATTTTTGTTCAATCGCTTATTCTGCCACTGAGTGGCTTACAAATATACATTAAAATAATTAAGAATGTAATTTTAATTGATTAAAATTTATAGTAATAAATGTCACTAGATATATTGGTCCACAGATTATTATGGTATTACTGTTTAGTATTACTTAGTCCTTCTTTGATGGGGATTTTGCTCCTCTGGTGGATATAGGAGACCGCAGTTTTAAACATAAATATGCTACTACTCATCTCCTAGATTTGGTACCATGGTCACTTGCTACGACATCATAGGCAGAGGCAGCGGTGATATCCAACACCGACACCATATGGCATAATTGAAGCGAATCTTCGTTAGGTGCTTTGGACATATTTTAAAATGTGAAAGAACCGTTGAATTCGCGGCATTCTTAACCTAACAAACACCCCTCTACAGTGAGTACTCTACAGTAACTATATATATTTACTTCGATTTATTTTTGAAGTGAAACTTCTTTAGGCGCATGAGGGTAAAATTTTTACAGATGAAACGTCACGCCGGTATGCAACGAAAGTGTCGGAAAAGAGAGAGAGAGTGATCGAGACCGATTGAGAGAGAGTAAGACAGGGCGAACGTAGCATGAGCAACTAGCCGTGGAGTGAGAGTAGGGAGCAAGCGAGTGAGAAAGATTGAGAGAAAAAGTGAGACAGAGCGAACGTCGTATCACGCCTTTTTCCCTTCCTCTTAATCTTGGAAATTTAAAGTTTTAGATTTGTATAAATATAAACAAGATTTATAAATTAGTTCGCCAAAGAAGTTTCACTTCTGACATGTGTACTTTGTACGCACGCATGTTTTTTAAGTTTTCACTTGTTTGTACTCGTTATAAGTTTTTATATGAATGGTAGTGACAGTAAGTAGTACATGGTGAACCTACCTGTCCCTTGGTGAGGCTGACGGAGCGGTAGATACTATCCTCACTGAGCGGATCGCCATCGCGCTCCGTGAAGGCGCCGCTCACGTACAGATTCTTCGGCACCAGCCCACCCTCGTGCACGAAACTCTGCATCATCATCGACAAAATCAACAAACAGCCCCTTTTTCTCAAAATATATGTGCTCCCTGGCTTACCATAGTGTACCCAGAGTAACATTGATATGTGATATTTGATGCAAGTGTGAAACGGTTAGCATTTGTGTTACATTTGAGACACACACAAGTTGCTATTACTTGAATGTGAATAATATAAAAGAGAATAAATGTCAGAGTTATGAATAATACAGAAATATGACATCTGTTTTTTCAAATATTTTCGTATTGAAGAAGACAACGGAAATATAAGAAAATATAAAATACGACAGAAATTAATTAAAAAACAGAGATTCCGAATTAAATTAGTACAAAGAGCACCTGGCCGTTTGAATATATCGCGAAACTAAATATCACAACATAATATCAGCCAAAATCAATTCGATTGCTTTGCTGTATAATTTAAAAATATTTTAAATATTACTAACAAAATAACATTCATAACAAATATAACAAAATAACATATGACATTAAAATTTGCGAAACACCTTATGTAAAGCCAATTCATAAAGTTATATTAAACGACCAAGTACTTATACAGATTTTACGACAGTCATAACTAGCGACGATAGACATACAAGTCGGCACAATAGCATATTGAATTCAGGCACAATTCGTCCACAAGATGTGCACTGGAGCTAAACGAGTATAGAACTACGTGTCATACTTCATCGTAATAGACGCGAGGCACGTGCAACGACGCCTCTACTATATCCGACTGCCGCGAATGTGAGGAAACATAACAAGAAAATACAAAAACTTAATGTAAATAAAAAGATTATAAAAATAAATAAAAAACCGTATACATTTTTATTCTTTGTATGTTATTTAAAACGCAATTAAAGTAATAATAAAGTTGCGATACCGATATTTTTAACACTGTACGTGTTACGGAGTAAATTATTCCTTGTTTGCATATTCATTATCTTATTGTTAGTATATGAAAATTTAATTCGAATAAAAACCAGGACAACAACCAAACGGTGATTTAATGACCCTTTGCACTGCTTTGTTCCTTAATTTTTATACTTTACATTGACGTCAATTTAACTTAATTAAAATTAAAATTTATGCTTAATGGTATATTAAGTATTATGAAACAATATAATAAGCATAGAACCAAATATTGTACCTTGCAAGGTCCACCGAGGAAATCAGGAATGAGATCTTTAGGAATGTAGTCAAGAAGACCGCCTGGCTGCAGGTAGTCCTTGCCACCGTAAAACAAGAATTTGCTTCGAGTATTTTCATCTGAAAGTAATACATTTGTTTTAAATAAACATGTATTTAAAAGATTAGTTCAATTTTTCAAAAAGATTGAAATTAGATTGTATACTTAGTGGTACTGAAATAAACATTGGCAGAATATTTAAATTCCTTTCCGCTTACTTATTTAATCTTATCATGATGTCTTATATATATAATGTTTTAAAAATCATATTTTTATGTACGCTGTTTTAACAAGACTTTCAATTATTGTCATTTTGATTAGAAAAATAAACGTTTCTTCTTTTGCCTTTATGTTTTTCATTCAAATTTAATTCTTCCCTTCCCTAACGAAACGGCTATTTTTTGCGAGTAATAGAAGTGGTGTACAATATAGCCAATCCATCTTTATGATTTTTCTTTTATTATTATTATTTTATCTGACTGAAGTAGCAAACGAGCATGCAGTCCACCCGATGGTAAGTGGTCACTGCCGCCCTGCGACATCTGTTATCAACTACATACAGAATATGGGTTCCATCTGAAGTCAATCACATATGCGTTGCTATTCCCGAGGACTATGATGGTCGCCTCATGTGAAAGTGTGCCGGCAACCACACTCTTCCATCGAAACAAAAATAGGTGTGGAGGTGGTACTTCCCCGGTCGAACTACACTGGTTTCACTACCTTAAGACCTTAAATACATCGATTGTTAATATTTTTGTAAATAATAGAAGCGGTCTAAAAGAACAACAATTGGATTCATATGGCTATCTTTGTATTTGCAACATACATACCTATAAAGGTGCTGACAATAGTCCAGAGTATGGGGAAGACCCTGGGCGCGCGCACGATGAGCACGCGGCCCATGGTCTCCGGGTAGTTGGCCTCCACGATCTGGATGATGCGGAGCAGCGCGCGCACGCCGGGCCGCCACAGGTGCCGCATGTTCAGCCCGTCCAGGTCCACGAGGAGGGACCACGCCTGGACCGCGCGTTGCGAGGCGCGCGTGGCCTCCTCCAGCAGCTTGAGGCCTTCCTCGCATACATGTAGCGTCTGCAACGACGAATCGTTACGTTACTTTTAAGAAGACCTTGAAGTATTAGAGATAGCGCGCACTGGTGATTTTTGTGACCGTGACTGTTGCGTCACCGTCAACATGTACATTAGGTTGCCGTCCTCCGCGGATAAAACGTCACCTAATTGTCACGCATCCAAATGCGCGCATAAAGGTAATTGTGGTAAGTGGTAACATGGTGATAGTGATGCAACTGTCGCGGATACAAAAATCACCAGTGCGCGCTATCTCTTAAAGGAACATTTTTGTCACAGCTGAAATGATATACAAGTTTGTAGTCCACCTGACATCAGCTGTACTAACACGGCGAAATTATACCCCTGATGCAATTCGACTTACGTCTATTTTAACAGATTGAAATTGCAAACGAGCATTCTGTTTAACTAATTGTAAGTGAATTAAGTGTTAATCACTTCCGACCGTGTGACTTCGTGTAGAACAGGAGTTCTATCTAAAATCAATTACAGATACGTTACTACTCCCGAGGACTACAATGGTCGCCTCAAATGAAAGTGAGCCCTTGCAACAAATATTCAGCAACCTACAGATAAAGCGGTAATATCTCACCGATTCAATAGTCATGTTGTCTTCTGGTTATAAGCCACTGCAAACTTATAAATCCAAATTGAACCTTCAATAATTCAGACTGCAATAACACAATGGAACAGGCCAGACTAAAATCGTCAAATCAAATAGAATTCCATACGCACCAGTTTCAAGAGGCCATCTTCACCAATAGATTTGAGCAAGCCTTTCACGTCCATCTGACCGAGCCGCAGAATGTACAGAGGACGTTCGTCTGTAAACCAGGGAGAAAAACAACTGAGTAAAGATTTGTCGTCGAAAGTCATACAGAAAATTTACGACATCTTCAGGCAAAGTCTAAGCTTCACCGTCACCTAATCAATTGACCTGAATTAATCACCTAATCATTATCCACAAATTTTATAAGTGGTGAAGCGTGGTAAACCGGTCACCATATCGATCTGACATGCAGATGTTTCTAGGTTCGATCCCTGGCCAGACAGCAATCGGAATGATGGATGCAGCTTCCTGTTCTGGCTCCGGCTACGTGTGTATTTTTCTTTGTGTGTTCATTGCACTTACGGCACAGGAAATCCTAGTGATCCTAGCACACTTAGTAAATTCTACACTCATAGCCCCATGAGTGAAATGTCTTTATTTTTGTATAGGCCTGCGGGGGCACTTACAAAATGTCAGTTATTTTTTTTTTCTTAAACTACCACCGGATCGGAACACGACCTCAACTGAGAAGATCCGGCAAGAAACTCGGCAGGTTTATCTTTTTTGTTATGTATAACTTTATATATAACTTTCTTGTTATGTATTTTTTTTTAAATATTACCTGCAATCATGTTTTTTTCATGGTAATGAAAGTATAGAATGTGTTATTAAATGAGCTTAAAATAATGTCACTTTGGTTAAAATACGGTATGGTATACCTTTGTCATGATGATGCCAGCCACCAGGGAAGTACTGCTTGACGACCTCGGGCGTCTCGTACTCGGAGAGGATGCGGTCCACTTGGTGCTTCTTCCGCCAGAGCAGAGACTGCGAGAGCATCTCGCGAGCCTTCTCCACGTTGAAGTCCCGCGCGCGCAAGAAACGGAGTAGCGTCGTGTCGCTTGGCACCTGGGTGTTAGACAGCTCAGTGTTTAAAACTGCGAGATAATTGTATTATAGATGTTACGTGTTTTATACACAGAATTTCACCAAATTGTAATACTTAAATAAAATAAAAAACAGCTACTTAGGATTGTTTCTTTAATAAAAAATATAAATGGCTTTTTTTATTATGATGTCGTATGAATTAACATTAATGGAATGATGTTCATTTGTTATTATAATTATCTTTATTAATTTAAATCCCATAAAAATGTTGTTTAATTTTCACATAAACGCAAATTTATTAATTAAGACCCTATTTACATGAAAAATAAAGAACTGTTAAGCAAATTATTTCGTAATCTATTTTTTCGTTGCCGTAATTTTCGACCTGCCCTTGAAGCATCTGAAGATTTAATTAAAGGTTCAACGACTGCTATCCTTACTTTATTGTAAAAAACCGAGATGTAGCATGATCTTAAGACACCAGCCGTAAAAAAATATAAAAGGATTTGAAATACAACATTGAACATTGAGGAAAATATTTAATTAAACACTTAGAGTGTCAGTGTTGAGAACTTGAGACCTTGCAAATCATTGAAATCGAGCTGATAGTTTGACTTCTATCGAGTAATGTTTTTGCGCTAAAGATAAAACTTATTTTTCGAGCAGTATTTTCAACGCCATATTATACTGTTTGCATAAAATTGTCAGGAAATGACTGTCATACAAGGATATGATAACAGCATAATCTAAATGTTTGTGTAATTTGAATATTATTTTAACGTGACTCTCATTCACTTATTTAGTTATCAGTTTTACCTTCATACGAGATAGGATGCAACCTCCCGTAATTATTGGAATTAGTCGCAGTGGTTTGGCCTTCCAATTCCTAATTCTGCTATTTTGAGCTAAAACACATATGGAATATCTATATGAAGGTTGTATTTGTATATTTTTTATTATACTGAAGCAGCAAACGAACATGCTGTCCGTGTGGTGGCTCAGCCTCCCGTGGACATCTGTAATCCAGATAAGATCAGTCTTTTCTGGGTTTGACCATAGTCGCATGCAGGATGAAGTTCACACTCCTTTGGTAAGTGTCGTCTCCCTTATCAAACCCCTTATAGTAAGTGGTTACTGCAATTACATGTGTAAGCAACTTCACACACAACAAAAGTACTATATTAAGTCAGTCACGGATTCGTTTCTATTCCCGGAAAATAAGATGGTCGTTTCATGCATAAGTTATATAGCAAACACAATCATTCACCGAAGACAGGGAACCGCTTTATGGTAGAAAAAGATTCAGCAGTGGCAGCTCTGGTCTTTCTTTTTGATTTTTCTCCTACATCTTCTTATTATTATTTACTAGCTCTTACTCGCGGCTTCGCCTGTACGGTCGAAGGGAATTAACATTAGCATTTGATAGCGTGATTCAGTGAACTTGCAAATGAATTTTACTAACGCCATCTATTAACAACGTCTGAAACTACTAAATATGTATCAACTAACAAAACATCGATATTCTCATGGGAATGAGAGAGCGCGGTAAAAAGCAGCCAACGTCAGTCACTTTCCCCCCTCCTTACTATCTCCCAGCATATAAACCATATCATATAATAGCTATATGGCGAGGTTATCTTTAACAAACAAACACATTTATAATACTACAAACACTTTCACATTTATAATATTAGTATGGATTATACATCTACTAAAATCCTTTAGATTAGAATCTTTTCAGATAGTTTCCATGTCTCACCTTTCCCTTCTGCAGGTCAGCGATCCACTTCCTGAGCTGCAGCAGCCGGGACTCCTGCATCGGCGTCAGCTCTCCCAGATACCGCTTGATATACTCGCTATCCAGAGTATATTGGTCTGTAGCAACAAAAGGTTTCATAAAAAATATTGCGATTTCATTCATATCGAAAAAGCGATCTAACTAAAGTTACAGTAATATAAGCTAAATACTTAGTTAAAGCAAGTGACGATGTCTTGCTAGAAAAAGGCATAACCGCACTCTTTGAGAAAGTCCAAAATGCAGACACAATTTAATTCTTTCAGAAAATGCAAGATTCATAAGGTGCTTGTTTTTTCCCCGTGAGAAATATTATAGTTTGAATTATAATAAAATGTATCTGGATTATATTTAACTGTACGATTCCTCTTTTATATAGACAGCAGGAATATATAAATAAAAAAGTGAATACCCATTACAAGTGCTGTTTCATGAAAAATAATATCAGCGCGATAAAAAATTGTATTTCCTTGAAAAAAGGATGAATGAATTGACAGGAAACTGAAGGCGTGATCTGACCGTGACCTGGTGGCAGAACGGGGGGTGGGGGAGGGGGCGCTGTGGAAACTGTATCACTACAAAGATTAAGGTTTAAGATATGCTCCGTTATCATTACATAGTATAAAAAAGTCGCTTCCCGCTGTCTATCCCTATGTATGCTTAGATCTTTAAAACTACGCTACAGATTTTAATGCAGTTTTTTTTTATAGATAGAGTGATTCAGGAGGAAGGTTTTTCAGTATAATACATGAATAATAAAGTGGAGGAACTCTAATGATTTTAGGTTTTTTTGACTTGTAGGAGGAATGAAATTCGCCGGGTCTGTTAGTATTTAATAAGACTAGGACAGTGACTTTCTTT
Organism: Spicauda simplicius; assembly: GCA_949699795.1. Taxonomy (NCBI): domain Eukaryota; kingdom Metazoa; phylum Arthropoda; class Insecta; order Lepidoptera; family Hesperiidae; genus Spicauda; species Spicauda simplicius. Next base: position 21,045,464 of record OX453065.1, read on the forward strand.
GCGTAGACTGTCAAAATTAAAAAGTATTTGAGTGATCAAAATGAAAGTCAATCTATGTCAGTTTGTAACAGGTGGTAGAACCAGTGTAGTTAGACCGGGGAAGTACCACCGCTACACCTATTTCTAGCGCGAAGCAGTTCTTGCGTTTCGATAGAAGGGTGTGGTTGCCGGCACACTTTTACATTAGGCGACCATCATAGTCCTCGGGAGTAGCAACGCATCTGTGTTTGACTTCAGATAGAACCCATGTTCTGTATGAAGTTGGTTACAGATGTCCATGGGCGGCAGTGACCACTTACCATCAGGTGGACTGCATGCTCGTTTGCTACTTCAGTCAAATAAAAAGAAAAAAAAAGTTTATAGACCAGGCGTGGGCCACTTGGTTGTCTCAGAGATCTACTAATTATTAATTAGACTGTATACTATCTATCAGCTAGTCCGCGAAAAAAGATGTCAAGTTCGAAGGGTTTTCTTCACTTGGCCAAGAGCCAAGACCGATTGGACTTTTAGCCATGATCGACTTGTATGCGGTTGAACAGGTGTATTCAACCTTTAGGATCACATGAAAGTTCCACCACAATCAGATTAACTGTTTTCAAAATTTTAGAAAGAGAACTATTTTAATTCTTTTTACTTCCTATCTAGTACGTACGTGTCGTTGTCAATCACAACGAAATCAGAAAAACCGATTTATATTCTACTACACCATGTTAAATTTAAACCTTCAATAAAAAATCCATTAGGATTTTTTATTGAAGGTTTAAAATGTAACTGACAATTTGTAAGCCACCTTAGTATCTTTCATTTCAGTAACCCCTGGTAGTCACATTAGCGGATCAAACTTATAAATATAAGGGTTGAAGTTTATGAAACTCTACGATGCAAATATCACATGTTATAAGACAAAGTTTTTGACATAGATAAAGACAAAGTTTGACGACCCGCGTGGCGCAGCGGTTACCGTACCGGTCTGACACGCAGTGGGTCCCGGGTTCGATTCCCGGCCATACGGGTGTCTGAATGATGAGTTTAGATTTTTGTTCTGGGTCTGGGTGTTTGTGTATTTGTCTTGTGTGTGTCCATGGCATCCACGACACAGGAGAAAATCCTAGTGTGGGGCTATGAGTGTAGAAAGCGTTTTAAGTTTTTTTAAGTTTAAAAGTAGCTTCGTGCTGTCTGTCCCCATGTATGCTTAAATCTTTAAAACTAAACTACACGGGTTTTAATCCAGTTTTTTTTTAATAGATACACTGATTCAAGAGGATGTTTTTTATGTATAATGCATGCATAATATAGTGGAGGAACACTGAAAATTTTAGATTTTTAACATTGAGGCGCAATGAAGTTCGCCGGGTCAGCTAGTGCGAAATAAATCGAATATTAAAACATTTGCAAAATACAGCTCAGTGGAATAGCAAAGGGATGTAATCCGACCTTGACCCAGCGGGCGGCGCGCGGTCTGAGATTGTGGAAATATCATCGTCTCAGGGATCAGATTTATTGGGGCATACCAACCATTTTTCTTAGACATTGGTTTTAGGCGGCATATTTCTATCAGCTGGTATTATCCCTAAGTACACTATAAATCTTGATAATATTTTGATAGCCCAAAACCTAGGGATAGGATTCATTTTGTAATATCATAGTTATTCTCAGTTATGTTTCAATGTAGTTAGGCAAATATTATTCGATTTTAAAATATCATATTATTAATTAGTGTAGTTACTCAAGATTAGCAAAAACGAATCTTAAGTAGTGAATTAACAGTCATTTTTGCTAATAAGATGGTCAAATACGATTTTAAAAATTATAATCAGTGCTCGATTAAAATCACATGATGCATTAGGATACATGCATTTAAGTGCTTTCCAACAGAGATTTTTAGTTGCACGAGGTCAAAGCTAAGCTAGCATTAATAGCTGGAATTCTTAGGTCGTCTTTATCCTTAACGCGTATCCATACCATACATCATCACATATAGCCTAGACTTAGCTTAGTTATTCGAGCTAATGCTATGAAAATCTATAATTTTGATGAATGTACACAGCAAAGGGCAGCTACGTCGCATATTTATTGTGTTTAGGCACTCTTAAACTGGGAAGAACTGAAAACAGAACTCCTACATAGGTTTTCCTTCTTCTAAGAAAACATTGAAAACTCCTTGATAGTTAGCAAAAAAATCTGTGTAAAATGAAGTAAAAACCTTCAGCTTCCGAAAGATTTCCTTCATAATTAAATTGATTGTCAAGTCTGTGTACTTTCTGAATGGATGGATAACGTGGAAGCTCCGGGGAGCCGGCGGGATGTTTGTCGAGAAGATTGCACTTACGCTTCGGTTCTCTTGGAGCGCATTTAAGTGGAACACTGAACGGAGTTCCGTTTAACAAAGGTTGTTATTTTCACTAGTGCCTTTAAGAACCATCTACAGTTAAGAATATAGATAAGTCTTATACTCATAAAATTTGTTTACGTGCTAAATCTTTTTACTTGTTTTTATTAGTGTATTTTTCTTTATAATCATCATGTTTTATCCATCTCGTTTAATTCTGTGTAGAATTTTCCACCAATTTTCAAAGCTAAATGGGTGACCGCTAAAACTAGCTAAAACCGCGCTTTCGAGTCTATTCTGTCTCGATAATTATTACAGAATTTTATTTTATAACCTTAAGTCGTTGAGCAATTTGAGAACACTTAACACCGGGTTAGTGGCCGATCTCTTCACTAATACGCAGCGTGAAATCGTGGTGAAACACATTACTTACACTTCAAGGCTCTGTCGGGTTGTCAAATCTGTGCCCGTACAATATAAAAGTCTCAGAATCCTCCTTCACTGCTATTAAATCAGTGATTTATAATTATTTATATGTAATATGTAGAGCAGTGTATCCTAATGGTTGAAACTTGCCCTCGCAATCGGGAGGTTCGAGGTTCAAACCCAGGCACGCACCACTGATTTATAGGCGTATTAGAAATTAATTATCACCGCTTTTCGGTGAAGGAAAACACCGAAACATACTAACCCGAGAATTCTTTAAAAAATAAAAGTTCTTGGAGGTGTGTGAAATCCCCCAATTCGCATTTGGCCAGCGCGGTGAGCTATGGCCTAAAACTCTCATTCTGAGAGAAGACCCGTGCCCAGCAGTGGTTCATTACGATTGAGAATATAGAATCTTACTCTTATTACGAGTGTAATATTCATAAATATTTTATGAATATAAATTCTAAACAATGTAATACATTACGAGTCAACTGTGTTTAATGTAGATTTAACACAAATTTATTCCGCCGTTACAATGCCAATGTGGGCGCAATGTCTGACCTACGCCATTGTTAGGGGACGCTCTTATTTTTATCTTAGTTCTGAAAAAAGCCCAATCAATATTGACTAATAAGCGTACCACGTCGGCAACTCATTGTTGTTATACTACTAGGCACGGGTGTTCTCTCATAATGAGGTATATAAGCTACAGTCCACCCCACTGGCCAAATGCGAATAAGTAAAGTTCACATACCTTTGAGAACTTTTTACAGAACAAAAAACTCTCTTACTACTATAATATATATAAAAACCGTCCTTTTAAATCACTCTATCTATTGAAAAAAACTGCATTAAAATCCGTAGCGTAGTTTTAAAGATTTAAGCAAACATAGGGACAGACAGCGAGAAGCGACTTTGTTTTATACTATTTAGTGATTATACAGAACCCTTCGTGCGCAAGTCGGACGCGCAATTAGTAGTTTTTTTTTATATAGGTAGAACTTTCAGATATGTAGGCTTTCCTCGCAATGTTTTTCTCACCGTAAAGAAGTTTTTAATATTTTAGAAAACGAATTACTTCAGAAAACTATTTTAATACTTCAGAAAAAATAATTTAGAAAAACCTGGGAAACGAACCTCGGACTCACGATTGATACACCGAAGTTTAACCATTAATGGTTGACAATGACGTCATCTAATAGACGTATCATAGCAGCATTATCCCTGCAGTGCGTTTATACCAGTATTTTTAACACATCTCAATGTTAACACAAGTTCAAGGCGACAGGGCTTCATTTGCATTGTGCAGATATTTCATGGACCGGTAAATGCGGTATTGCGACAAGGTTCCTTTTGTCGCTCCGACTGGGAGACTGGGGGATAGATAGAACCTTGTGCACATAGCGAGGGTCAAGGCTGGCGGGAACGGGGTCACTGGCAAACAGGAGGCTGTAAATATCTGTAGGGGCTGGAAACCTGAAGCATGGCCGTATTCCCTTGTTAGACAAAAGCCCTCGTACCAAGAGACTCAATGTCAAGTGAGTGGATCAACTTAGTTATAAACGGATAAAAATAGCCGTTTCTATTGCTTAAAATATTCTGTGTCATTCTTGTAACATTGGAATGACTGCATCATGATTCAAGTTATGAAAGTGTTTCTAAATTTTAGAAACTTTCTCTGTATTGTGAACCAAAATCAATCATAAATTAAAAATAATGACCAAGCGAAGTTTCCGTTTTGGCTAAAAAAGAGGTTCCTAGAATATCAAACTTTCAGATATGTTTATAGAAACAAGAATATATATGTACCAACTGCGTTTAACGATATTACTGTTCCATGTGACTTTGTCTCATATAAGCGCGTTTTAGACTTTTAGCAAATAGAAATAAAAAATTCGTCGTTATGGTTTTCCGTAGAATATATTTATATCTATAATTCTTTCTTTGCCATCAGTGAAGGTACACGGTGGTATTAAGTAAAAATGTAAAATGTAACTACTTTGGAATATATTTAATACATGTAGGTACAAAGGTTATGTTTAAATACATCCGGGTTATATCCACGATCATAGGAAGAAAGTTGCCGGCTGCGAAGCCGCTCAAAGATAGAGTTGTTCATCAGATAAAAATGTGGTAATGTGTTGTTTATAATGTCGTCCCAAGGAACTGATTGATTCGTAGTATCGAGGCTTTACTGTAATATCAGTTTGTATTGAGAAGCGCGCGTCTCGAAGAAAATAGTCTGTAATCCAATCCTGCCTTACCCGCACTTATCCCGTGGCAGCCTGTCTACATTAAGATTGTAGACTACGTCATCGTTAATAGCAATACTTTCGCCAAGTCTCAAGTGGTTTGACCTAAACTGTATAGTAAAGAAGCATACCTATATATGATATGATAAATATACTAACACAATCTGGTACGAAGACAAACAGGGTATGTGTTAACGGAGACTAGTCGCCCGTCGCATCGGCCGAAATTCGACCGTAATTTAAATTAAAAAACTAAACATCAAATGTCATCTGACATTCTTGACGTTGTGTCTTTTCATAGTAAGACATTGAATGTTCTATTTCATTTACTAAGTACATATGTGTTTGTGACAAATGCACGGTAGTGTGTGTAATGTGTTTTTAGTTGATTTTATGTATGAAAAATGCATTATTTGAAAAAAATATTAACATTCTGCACTCCTTCTCTACGTCCACTATAACCGTGCAAAATTTCATACTAATCCGTCCGCGGCATATTACTTAAAAATTCGTCACAAATCTTTGCTTCACGTATTATTAACGGAGATTTGCCACAAATTAATTGCTATTGCTAAGGTTCAACTGAAATAGTTAAAAGAGCTACCGTCTTCTTTCCCAAGGAAGAATTAAAAATGTTTTTTATTGTCCAAATCTATCGAAACTGAAATCGAAATGCAGTTAGCCGAGCTAAAAAACGTCGCCAAATTTATATCCTCCAGCACCCTATATCAAGAACTGAAAAAAAAACATTCAAATAATAACATCAGTTATATCACTAGTGTGAACTGAACCTAAATTCTTAATTATATTATTTAAGTTCTTACTAATTTTAATAAAAAATAGTATGTATCACGTTTTATTGGCGCAAAATTATTAAATTCAAAGTAAATTAAAGATTCTAGAGAAAACTGTTACGCTAATATTTGCTTCCAAGAATTTTGAACGAATAATGTCCATGAAAAACTATTCATATTTTCAATGCCAGTTTTCAGGAAACCACCCACACACTGAACAAAACGTTCCTATAATTAATGTAATTTGTGACAGCTCATTAATAAAATGAATACTGCGAAGCGATGTTACGCCCCCGCGGCTTTCAAATACATGCTTGGACCAATGGTGTTGCTTGATATTCCAAGTTGTCTCTATCCATATATATAAACAAATGTAAGTCCCGCGTGTCTATTATAATGTAGGTATATATTTGCAAAAAGTTTCCTTTCATCCATCCATCAGCCTTTTGATGTCTACTGCTGAACATAGGCCTCCCCTAAATGTCGCCACTCCAACCGATCCTGTGCCCTCTGAATCCAACGGTTTCCCGCTGTCTTCTTCAGGTCATCGGTCCACCTGGTAGGGAGCCGACTTGTACTCCTTTTGCCTAAACGTGGTCGCCACTTGAGGACCTTTCCTCCCCATCGGTTATCGGTCTTACTAGCGATGTGGCCGGCCCATTGCCACTTCAGCCTGCTAATTTTGAGCTATGTCGGTAAGCTTCGTTCGTCTACGGATTTCATTGTTGTGAATCATGTCTCGTAGCGAAATTCCGAGCATAGCCCTCTCCATAGCAGGCTGAGCTATTCTGAGCCTCAGAATGAGGCCTATAGTGAAGGACCACGTTTCGGCGCCGTAGGTCATCCGGGCTACGCAGTGGCGGATTTATAGATTTGCCGCCCATAGGCTATTCAATTTTTGCCGCCTCTAAATTTTGATATCTTAGTCCACAATCATATCAATTTTCTATCAATGAAATTTCAACTTTATAATTTGTGCTCCATCATCCTCGTTACATCAACTTTTCCCATATAGTTATTATTATTGAGAACTATGGTACCGTGTTAGATCCTTGGTTATTTTTATAGCAAAGAATTATTAAAAAACATTATTTTAAGGAAAAAATATCGAAATTACCGAATCGACATGTCGTTTGTTCTGGCGTTACAATACAAATACGACTACGCAATTGCATGCCTTAAGTGCGAAGCGCGTAGTAGGTATGCTCTATTCTTGCCTAAAAATCTAAATCCGATATTTTCTCACATTGAACCGTACCTAACAAATATGATGTACATGAATATTATTTAAAAAGCAACTTATCAGAAAGAAAAATAATCGCTGAGCTTATAAAAAATATTTTTTCGGTTATGATTAATTATTTTTTATTTAAAAGGAAGTAATTTTAATGCCATATCGTATGGATTTTGGATGATTGTGTTCACAGTAAACACGATAACTTTCGAAAAAATCATTTTTTCACTTCAATTTTTTTTTAATATACTTATTTAATTGGAGAGAAGCCGTTGAATAAAAAATTGCAGCTGAGTATTGTTTTATCTTATTATAATTAATTCATTCCCATTGACATTTTCTGAAAAAGTTGGCTTTGCAAAAAAGTTATCAAATCTACTGATGTAAACATTTAATTTAGATAATTCGTGTACGACATGAGCGCTTAAGGCCTGCTCATTTGGATTTTCAAAACTTTTTCTTACTACAAATAAAATAATTAACTGATAAAATGTATCAACTTTCTAATGAGCAAATTGTCTCACTTCATATTTTGTGGAAGGAATTTTTTTATTGTCAAGTCACAGTCGTTCAACTATCAGTTATTCGATTAATATGATCTCTATAAGATATTGAACTAGTTTTTTATTTAAAAAAAATTAGTCAATTTTAGTCAGTATTTTTTACGCATAAAGAAATTACTTTCTGAAACTGAATTTGACAAGTTGCAAACTTGCTGCAGCAATCATGGTTAGACCATAGATATTATATCAAGATTGAATTGGGTAAGCAGATCTCATAATTATTAGGTAAACGGAGAAAAAATTATAGCAGTTATCAGTGAATATATGTAAAAATTACTAAATTTCGATTATAATATCGAATCGCTATTGCGATATTCTAAAAGTTCATAATCAGTAATGTATAATTAGTAAAGCGTTTAGGAATTGTTCATGCAGAGATGTTGAAATATTTATTAATTAGCACTGGATATGAGAATATTTCGATTTTTGTTAAATATTTTAATTTCTCTCCAATTTTCGAAATTCGTATTATGTGTGTATAATATTTTTTTTTAAATTTGTAAACCGAAATAAAAAAATTATGAACTAAATTTGCCGCCCCTTAAAATTTGCCGCCCTAGGCTCCAGCCTACTCAGCCTGCTGGTAAATCCGCCACTGGGGCTACGGTATAAAGATAGCTTAGAGGAATGCAAATAGACGTTCCTATGTTATAGAATGTTAATTTTTTTGGCTATCTGCTCATTTGAGACTACTTCAAAACTACTGAATGTACTCACTTTTTTTAAACACAGAAACACGAGTAGTTCGGAATATAAAGAAAGTTTTTCTGTAGCGAAAACTTCCCGTTAACCAACTTTTGCGTAAGTAATAAACACCTAGATCACGCAATTTTCTCATTAGATGTTTCTTCTGCAGCGAACCGGATTTCCAAGTTTCACTGGAAGGGTGAAGTTGTGAGACCTACACAAACTAAAGAAGACTTACGAGAACTTTACGGCACTAAGCTTACAAGTACCTACCTAGTAAATTGTAACTTGAACATAAACTGTATTTTTTGTGTACTTATATTTAATGTAGTTTAATTTCATTTTTGAAAGTCTCACTGCACGTCTCTAACGTGAATTGTTTGAGATAATGCTCTACTCTCACCTTGTAAATGTCAAGAAATTTTCTCTACTTAAATTCTTTTATTCTTTAATCATACGGATGTTGCACTTTCAAGGTAATGCATTTGAATCTTAGTATGTATCTAGCTTTACCCTGAATCAATACACTTATTTCATTATGAACTAAATTAACTCGATATTTTTTTTATATCTCACTGAAGTAGCAAACGAGCATGCAATCCACCTGATGGATAGTGGTTTCTGCCGCTCATGGACATCTGTAATCAACTCCATACAGAACTAGGGTTCTATCTGAAGTCAATCACAGATGCGTTGCTACTCCCGAGGATTATGATGGTCGCCTCATATAAAAGTGAGCCGGCAACGACACCCTTCTATCGAAACGCAAGAAATGCTTCACGCTAGAAATAGGTGTGGCGGTGGTACTTCCCCGGTCGAACTACACTGGTTCTACCACCTTGAAAATGTATTCATATCTACATATTTCAAAATTATCTTATTGTGTATCTAGCTAAATACCTTCAATAAATGCACTTATTTCATTATGTACTAAATTAACTCAATATCATAGGGACATCCTTCGAAAGAATTTAATTTTAAAAATATTTCTTACATTTAAATTTAATAACTAAAATCATTTCCTATATAAAGTATTACGTGATCTAAATGCCGGCGCTAATCAGACAGCACGACGAAGCAAATGGACAAAGGACAGGCAGTGTTGGTCACGCCACTGAGTCTTAATATAATATAACAACACGTTTTAACTTCAGCACGTTTTATTTATTCTATTATTACTCTTAATGCCACTGACACGATAAAAAAAACAAGCCATATGGCCAGAAAATTTTATATAATACTAGCTGTACCCGCGGCTTCGCCCGCGTAAAAATGAGTGTATCGCAAAGTTTTTCCCGCACAAATCTCGACCCCGTTGAAATTATATGATAAAAAGTAGTTTATAATTATGTTATTCCACAACCTTTTCTATAGTGCAAGTCCTATCCAAATGAGTTTAGCCGCTCGGCCGGCGATAACCCGGACATACAAAGAGTGAAGAAACGAATTTAAAGTATGTATTTGTGGTTAGGATCATAATTGTTATGTAAAAATATTTTAAAAATAGGACAAATTAAAATTAGAAACATTAAAATTAGAAGATTGTAAACCGCCTTTCTTTGAATTAATTAACAATCTTAGTGGTCACACAATACCAAGAAGCACCTTGTAATTAAACCAAATCCTCCTCCACATTTAAACCAAAACGCATCGATTACAAAGATTGATGTTAACTTTTCCGCAGTATGTTTAAAAGTTCTCAGGGTGATGCTGCAGGGTGAAGTGCAATGTTTGTACTGGTCTAGTACAAAAAGACGCTACTCTTACAAACTCATTTAACATTCGTATCCTACTCAACACTGGACACTATCAAGTGGTCAGATTACTCTAATAATGCACACGCATCGGCGGCCGACTTGTATTAGCATGCGCGAGCGAGACGGTTACCAACCCCTGCCGAGAGACATCGCGATCTTTATTATTTTAAATCTGTAATATCTTTAAAAGTATTTATTTGATGCATATAGTGTAAAAGCTAACGAATGCATTTATTTATATAAGGATTAATACCGAACAGAAGAAAACACCCTCGAAATTAACGTAATATTTTTAGTTGAAATATGGAACATAAAAAAAATATTGTGACAACCATAAGTTATAGAGATATACTATCGCGGATTAATTTTATATTTAAGGTTGCAATCCAGTGTTTCGTAGCCCTTGACGGAATTATTAGTATTCAACATCAACATTTAATTTATCGATAGACTTCGTAGTTGTTTTGTAAATAGCGCCACCTATCGCATTCAATGTAATTCAACATAGTAGTGGATAGATGGCGCAAGTATACCTAATATATAACTCATCGGTAATTCCTCGTAATTTTATATTGTGGGTAAATTAAATCAAATTTATATCACATTTATTTGTATGATAATTAATTGTTATCGATTTATAGGTATGTATTATTTAATAATAAACTAAGGATCAGGATGACATCAGGGAAAAATGGCTAATATGGCGATAGTTGGAATTTGGAATTAAACAAAAGTCGCGATATACCGAGTTTTACAGATATATGTATGTTGTCGTTGTTACAGATATATCAATGTTTTTTATTGTTTTATTATTGAAATAAGTTTTCAATCAAGTCTATCTTGTCCCTTGATGGAATTTTATTATCGTACCCTTTGAAGGAAATTATATAATTTGATATCTCTAATAACTCTAAACGTATTTATTTGATGCATATAGTGTAAAAGACAATTTTGATCTTTGTTATAATTACGAAGCTAACGAATGCATTTATTTACCTAAGGATTAATATTGAACAAAAGACAACAGACTCGAAAATAACATATTATTTTTAGTTAAAATATGGAACATAAAAATAATTATTGTGAGTTAACCTTAAGAGATATAGATATGCTATCATGGATTTATTTTATATTTAAGTTTGCAAACCAGTGTTTTGTAGCCCTTGACGGAATTATTAGTAATTCAACATCAACATTTAATTTATCGATATTACTTCGAAGTTGTATTGTAGATAACGCCATCTATCAAATGTTCATTCAACGTAATTCAACAGAACAGTAATAGATAGCGCAAGTATACCTAAATATTTAACTCATCGAGAATTCCTCGTAATTTTATTCGTATCTTTCGCATTATAAATACATTTTCATATTATAAACCCATATTAAAATTAAATCATAGATAGATAAAAATAAATGAAAGAACAATGCCCACTTCCCATACATTTGAAAACCTGGTATATTGTCTCATAATCATTTTTAAGATGTGAACATAGCGAAGTTAAAAAAAATATGAATAAGTTTAGTAAAGCTCTCATGTCATGCTCAGTATCGACTCCGCGGAACTGACAGTGTCAAATGTCAAAGGAAGAAAAACCGTTTCAGTTGTGTACTCAGTTCATACTACATACATGTGATTTGATTTTGATTGATTTGAGGTTTGGATGGATTTAAGAATGTCAATATTATTTATTATTTTAGATAGCATACATATAAACTGTTAGAGAAAATCTTTCAAAAAAAGTAAAAAAAATATAAAGAATTACTTGAAAGAATAATGAAAAAAATAATTATTCAAGTAGCAATGCGTTACATGGAACGTAGTGACGTGAAATGATAGTTGAGTTGCGTTCAAAACATGTAATTCGTTAAACTTTTACCTTGTTTAGTTTATACAAATATTCAAATAACTTTATTTCCTGCGTTCCTTTTAATTTAGTAGCTGCATTTTAAGATTTTTACATCACTATACACGATCAGGTGAAAATTGGACATCCTTCTTTATATCACATCTATTTGAATGATAACTAATTGTTACCAATTTATATGTATTATCTGAACGTACTCACGATGACGTCCAGGCGAAATGGCTATTAAGGTGATTGTCATTTACATTAGAATTTAACAAAATTCGCGACATACCGAGTTTTAAGAATATATGTTGTCGACTCAAAATGAATATTTTTTAATGTTTTATTATTCACTTAAGTTTTTAATCAAATCTATCATACCCCTTGACGGAATTATTAGTACAGCTCTTTGTCAAAAACGAACTACCATACAAACATTTATGCTCGATTTTAACATTTTCAACCCATTTTTTGAAATAAAAAGTAGCCTATATTGGATCCCAAGGTTACCACTATCTGTGTACACAATTTCATGAATTTCGGTTCAGTAGTTTTGGCGTGAAAGAGTAACAGACAGACAGACAGACAGAGTTACTTTCGCATTTATAATATTAGTAGGGAAGTAGGGATAATATCATATTCTTCGCGGATTTGATACTTTTTCGTAATATGTAAAGCGTACTCTCGATATGCGAGGTTTAATTTTTTTTTAATTTTATTTCAGCCTAATTACATTGATCGTGGTCACAGCGAGGTAGAATTGACAAGCACTAGTGCTGTTTTTTTTTCGACTATCTAGATTAACTTATCTACCCTACAGCTAGTTTGGTTTTATTTTCTGTTCCCCGCCATGACAGACAACACTAACTGTATCTTCACGTATCAAAATTTGCACAGTTTGTGGTTTACATCAATTTACCATTGCACTGCACATTACCGCTAACCTAGCTATCTTTTTGAAGTGAAACTTCTTTAGGCGCATGAGGGTAAAATTTTTACAGATGAAACGTCACGCCGGTATGCAACGGAAGTGTCGGAAAAGAGAGAGAGAGTGATCGAGACCGATTGAGAGAGAGTAAGACAGTGCGAACGTAGCATGAGCAACTAGCCGTGGAGTGAGAGTAGGGAGCAAGCGAGTGAGAAAGATTGAGAGAAAAAGTGAGACAGAGCGAACGTCGTATCACGCCTTTTTCCCTTCCTCTTAATCTTGGAAATTTAAAGTTTTAGATTTGTATAAATATAAACAAGATTTATAAATTAGTTCGCCAAAGAAGTTTCACTTCTGACATGTGTACTTTGTACGCACGCATGTTTTTTTTTTATTTCAATCCCTACCCTTACTAAATAAACGTGCACCTTCATCATGTCACATGATCCTTCCATGTAACTGGGTCGAATATTTTCCAAAATGAAATTCGAAAACCGCATTTCGAGAACCCGTTACACATTAGATAGTAATGTCATCTCACAAACAATACCCTCTGACATTTGCGGCTTTCGCATGAATTCGTCCCACTGTTCCTACATGTGAGCCCTAAAACTTAAGTGTGCCAATCGGGCGAGTGCTTTATCACACTTACGTAACAATTGCGTGGGTGTTTCGCGCTGTGACGTGGGTGTAAAGCGTACTCTATGTACGTATAATTCAGCGGGAATTTAAATCACTACGCGGCCTGTGAAGATCGCACAATACAGCATTGCGTCTTTTGAATAAACATTTTTGATTTTCATTCTACACTTCTTTATACATATTAGACGTAATTGTCTTTATTTTTCGTCTGCCCTTTATATTAACTAGTTGACCCGGCGAACTTCTATCCGTCTAAAAGTCAAAAATCTAAAATTTTCTGTGTTACATTATACATACAAACCTTCCTCTTGAATCACTCTATCTATTAAAAAAAACTGCATTAAAATCCGTAGCGTTGTTTTAAAGATCTAAGCGTAGATAGAGAAAGACAGCGGAGAGCTACATTTATACTATGTAGTGATTACAGTGACGTTAGTATTTGCCACCTTACGCATATATATAACTGGTGGGTTTATAAGAGAAGAAAAAATCGACCACCGTTCCTTAACAAAGTTACAACTACGCCAGTTAGTGCTTCTGTTCGCCCAAAAAAATACAAGTACTTTACTCTTTATCATTTATTTAGAGCATTGATACCCTAATGGTTGAATATTGCCCTCTCAATCGAGAGGTCCGAGGTTCAAACCCATGCTATAAGTATTAGAAATTAATTATCACTACTTTTAAGTGCAGGAAAACAGCGTGAGGAAACCTACATACCCGAGAGTTCTTATAAAAAAAAAGTTCTCGGAGGTGTGTGAAGTCCACCAATTCGGACTTGGCCAGCGCGGTGGACTATGGTCCAAAAACTCTCTCATTCTGAGAGAAGACCCGTGCCCAGCAGTGGGACAATAATTCGTTGACGAGACGAGACTCTTTATCATTCTTTGCATATATTACTGCACGATCCTACTAAAGGTAGAACGAGAGTTTCGCCATAATCCATGAAGGCAAACAAGGACCGACCAAATGAAGGAAAACCCTCAGGCAAGGATGATTCCTTCCAAAGTTTTCCTTTACACATATTCATAATTAATGGTAGTGCCTCCAAAATTAAGATATGACTTGGATTTAATTTTGAGCATATTAATTACATTATATGTTTTCTGACTCGACTATTTTCAGCATGCAAAATTGACCGCCTAACCACTGCAGTGCGCGCTATAAAGAATAATATTGTTATAATTAATTTAAAGAAAGAAAAATGAAGGATCTTAAACCATATTTTATGTTACCTACGTAAGAATTAACTTCCACAAACATCTACGAAATCTCTAATAAACCTACATGAATAACTTTTACAACATTAGGTATACTTATAGACACTACTTCTGAATACGCGATACATGTTCAAATTAGTGACAAAACTATACCTTTTAATTATTGAATATATCTTAGGTTAAACTTGATCAGCAGGTATTCAGAATTCTAAAGAGTGAATATATGATTTATTGCTTCATTGCTTGCCTTAGGTATTAATAAAGTAACCATTATTTTTGTGTCTCATAACAGGATTACTAGAAACTAAAAAAAAAGCGAAAAATAGCCCGTGGAATTAATTAGTCTGCAAAAAAAGCTCCTCGCTTACCCTTAATTGTCATCACCACGATTTCAGAAAAAGGGTACATTTTGCAAAAACAAGATAATTCTGCGTCCATATATTTTTATTGGGGTCGTCGGTATAACAAAAACCTAAAAACGGGACGGTCTCATTCAAATAGGGTCGCATGGTCAGGTTACGTATTAGTAACTTTATTATCAAAATCACCAGCACCAGTAATTAAATGCAAATAACTGAATAAAGCGGCACAAGCTTTATACGTAATTAACACATTTGCATAAACATTTACGTTAATGACTTTACAACTGTTTAGCTAACAGTTCACCAATGCCAAGGACGCCATATTTGACGTTATTGGGCGGTGGAGTTTCGGTAATCAAATTCCAGAACGTTGTTCCAATTTGTTGGCAACTAGCACGAATTGGATTTTCAGTTCACAAAAATTGTGTCACATGAAAGCTAGGTAGGAAATGTTATTTTTTTTTATCTGACTAAAGTAGCAAACGAGTATGCAGTCTAAGTGGTCACTGCCTCCCATAGACATCTATAAGCAACTTCATACAGAACATGGGTTCCATCTGAAGTCAATCATAGATGCGTTGCTACTCCCGAGGACTATGATGTTCGCCTCATATAAAAGTGTGTCGACAACCACAGCCTTCCATCGAAACGCAAGAAATGCTTCACGCTAGAAATAGGTGTGGCGGTGGTACTTCCCTGGTCAAACTACACTGGTTCTACCACCTAAAAATATCTGTCCCTGTAGATCCGGGGATCTTTCCCCGGATCTACTGATGTCTATGATATCTCCTACCTGTCGTAAGAAGCGATTAAAATGGTGCTTCCGGGATTGTGGGCGCCAAAAGTGGAAGACGGAAACCCTGGAAATAGTGGTATGTGTGGACATATCGTAAACACCAGACTGTATGGTGGACTTCTACGCCCATCGGGATGAGCCCAACGGGGCAATGCGCTCCAGAGATCCCGAAGTCCTCTTCAAATCTCCGAGGACGGCCCGGTTAACTAAGAATCTCAGATAATCGCGTTAAGTAAGAATCTCAGATTTGACGACCCACGTGGCGGAGCGGTTATCATACCGGTCTGACGCGCAATGGGTCCCGGGTTCGATTCCCGGCCAGACAGGTATCTGAATGATTAGTTTAGATTCATGTTCTGGGTCTGGATGTTTGGTGTATTCGTCTTGGTATGTTTCCATGGTACCCACGACTCAGGAAAAAATCTTAGTGTGGGGCTATGAGCGTAGAAAGCGTGTTTTTTTTAATCTGACGTCGCTCCCACTTAGATAATGACTTAGAAAAATAGTAAAATCTTACGCCAATTGTAGTACATACATAGTAGTGCTAGTTGTGTAGGTACTCACCTACCGTATAAAAATATAGCACACGCAATAGAGATGTAACTCAAAATTTCATCAAATTGATTCAATTACATATGCAATGACCAGGATCTAGCGCATCTAGCATTAAAAAACGATGATTTCGTGTTGTAAAATGATGAACATAAATGTTATTGTGTACAAATATAATATTACTATGAGAACCCAGTAATTTTAGAAAATGTTATTTACACAAAACGCAATTCTCGAAATAGGTCCCTTTTAATTCCTTGTACAATGTACCATTTGCAGTGATAGCCTAATGGTTGAAACTTGTCCTCTCGATCGGGAGGTCCGAGGTTCAAACCCAGGCACGCACCACTTATTCATATGCGTATTAGAAATTAATTATCACTGCTTTTCGGTGATGGAAAACATCGTGAGGAAACCTATTCACCCGAGAGTTCTTTAAAAAAAAAAGTTCTCGGAGGTGTGTGAAGTCCGCCAATTCGCACTTGGCCAGCGCGGTGGACTATGGCCTAAACTCTCTCATTCTGAGAGAAGACCCGTCCCCAGCAGTGGGACAATAATGGGTTGACGGGTGACAATGTACCATTTAAGGACGCATTAAACATCAAAATGTCTCAAGACCTTGTGTACCTAGATTACAGATAACCGAAACTATTGCACCTATCTCAACTTAAACTAAGTTTACGCACTACCTAGTGAGAATTATACAATAATGTCAAACGAAAGTTAGCGTTGGCTCAAACTTTCCAAAATTAAGGCAGTTTTAATGAATCCGTGCAATGTCAAGGATGTGTCATGACGTCACGGGAATGCGGCAAGCGACGGCGGACGGAATAAACGCCAGGAACAATTAAACTTCAAACCGACACAAGTTTGTAATAATTACGAACACTTCGTTTATAAAATACATGTAGCAAACGATCATATTGATCGATGGATGGTAAATGGCCACTAACGCCCAAAGAAGATGTCTTTGGGCGTATAATAGATATAACATTTAAACTTCTACCAGATGTCGCTCATAGAATCATTGTTACACATGTTCCTTAGTACAAGTTTATAATGCTTCCTCAAAACATGATTTGTAATGTTTTCGAATCACCATAGTGTTACATGGACGGTTTTCAATATTAATGCATTTTATTTCATTTATGATAACATAATTAATTCAATGACAGTTTTTATCTACTTTGTAACACTTATATTAATTAAATATTATCGTTCAGTCCTCCTCTACACGATTTTCCGATGTCAAATCACACGCTTCAACGTAAGCGCAATATTTGTAAATACATCACTTTTTTTACATCTCATACAAATTATATTATTTATCTTATAAATGTGAAAGTTTGTGTGTGTGTATATTTCTCTTTCACCTTAAAAATTACCGGTCGAATTTTGCTTAACTTTGACACACAGTTTGTGACCTGGAGTAACTATGGGATACATATTACCGTGGTAGAAGTTATCGAAGCGGTCGGATCCATTCGAATAAGTTAATTTAATATATTTGTAACACTTATCACACTAATTAAATATCATCTGTCAATCCGCCTGTACATGATTTTAACGATGTCAAATTATACGCGTAGTGCGCGCAATATTCGTAAAAAAGGATCAAATTTTTATTCCCTGGAGATCAATTCTATTCCCGTAAAGTTCGTAAATCGTAATCCAGAAGTTTAGCTGAACGTTTCAATGTCAAGGGCGTAACGTTGACGTCAGCGGGAGAACGCTGCCAAAGTAAATATTGTTCAGATAGCCCCAGCTTGCGAACCTGCCGTACTTCTCGCAAAAATATCCAGCACTGAAATAACAAGAACTTAACAAATGGCCCGTATTTAAACGTTATGGAGATGAGTCTGAAATTTCGTTTCATGTTCTTAAAAATATTTATGGACTTATTATCTACTAGAACTTACAATCGTTGCGAATTTATACACATGTAGACAATTGTTGGCATTTTCAATCTTGTATTCGTTTTCGACTATAGTGAAATTGAATTGCGTTTATATTTTAAGCATAGTAATTAAAGTGAATTGACCGTAAATTTATAGGTATTTTAATCCGAAGAATACTAAATCAACTAAAATGGACACGATACGTGCAGTTATCAAGATATTTTTACTGACACTGACAAACAGGCCGTCGTCCACTATTGAGAAGTATGAACGTTATAAAAGAGTGTTCCTCTCGATATACAGAACGATAGAAGCAATGTAAGTCGAGAAAATTCCTTGACATTGACGAGGCGAGAGTTGAGTACTATCTTACTAACTTTTCCCGTTGAGAGTGTAGTCATAAGCTTATCTCATACCTCTTAGGACACATTTAATAACAAAGTTTTAATGAGACAGGTCTTGCGCACGTGAAACGTGCTTGACGTCAGCGAAACAAAATCAAAGTAAATATTAGCCAGATAAAAGACCCACTCAACGCAAAACGACTGAATTATATAAAAAATAATTTACTATATGCAACTTTACAGAAATTGGTTAAATATAGTAAAATGAGATGAGAATGAGAAAGTTTAATAAAAGGCTTTTATTAAACTCTATCTAATAATGTAATCTATAATAATCTATCTAATATCACGCGTGGTAGGGATAAGAAAAAGATGGCGCGTAACGAAAAAAAAAGATGGCGCGTAACATAAAAAGATGGCGCGTAACGAAAAAATGTTACACTAAATTTTTTTCCAACCCCGATAAAGAAGTTTCACTTCAAAAAGTACCAAATTGAAAGGAAATAATTCGATAACGTTAGCCAAAACGACAGCATCCAAAATTAATGTACCATTACACAGGGAATTCAGTACGCTCTTTTTCTTAAGTCCTTTAAAAATCGGTTCACTCTTCCCAAGATTAGCTTAGACAGAGACAAATTCACGAGATATGTTTGCGATTTTGTGTGATCCAAATAATCTTGAATTATTGTGAAGTCATGAGGAGATATTTGATATCTGATATCTTTGGACATTATAAGAAAAATCTTGCAAGATAAATTAAAACATAACAAAACAAAAACTCGTAGGATAAATATTTGTATATACATTACTGACGGGATAAAGATTGTATGTGAAGTTACACATGTTTGAAATACGGTTATGAAATATTACGCCGCCCACGGACACTCATTCCGGGATATTTATCGCAACTGTACGCTCTCGTCGGATATTTGCAATTATTTAGATTTATCGGCTATTTTTCCATATGGAATGCGGAAGTTATACCGAAAATAGATGTCTTTCACATCTATGGTCAATTTTCGACTTAATTTTAAAGATATTATAATTACGACTCACCTTACCGATAAAATTAGATTATAGTGTGCCGATGTATCTTACAAGTGTTATAACGTTAAACCGTATAGCATAAACTACAAGAAAAAAATATAAAATAAAAATTAATACAAATTTATTACTTTACACTTATCTACCGTCCATCGCGACGTTGGAAAAAAAATGAAAAGGGCGTCGATAGCAGTAGCACTAACAGAACAGCGCACGCGAGCACCAACACCAAGTTGTCCCATCTCGTGACGAATTCCCCTACAGTGGATACCTGCGTCCTAGACGGGCAATAGCAGGGCTTGTATTCCAGATCTCGTACGTTGACTGGATCTCGGACCATGTCGGGACTAGAGTGAGTCGCCTTCTTTTTTTTTTCTTCCTTTTTTGACCTCGCGTCTAAGGAACTTTCTCCCCCTTTCTTGTGCCAATTGCTTGATGATTGCTTGATTTTCGGATCGGAAGGCAGGTGGACGATGGATTCTCCGGGTTTATTTTTGCGTTGTGCGATGATATTCAAAATCCCCGATTTTGCTGGCTCTATGATATTCAATTTAGACATAGATAACATATTTTTATTGGACGGATCGGGACTCAGTTCTCTAGATGCGGATTTACTGCGGATATGTAAGTTCTTGCGGACGGTTTTGGATAGGTTTTGGGACCATTTGGTAGGAATCTCCGATTGAGATGGACCTAGAGAGGGAGGGAAAGGTTAAGGTTAGTAATGGTTCAAAGGATTGAGGTGAGGTTAGATAGATATGCATGCTAACATTTAGGCTAAAATAGGATTGGTAGGATATATTTCAAAGGAGTAAGTAGGAACAACTATACATTAAAATAGAATAGGTAGAATATATTTTAAATAAGTAAGTACCTAGGATAAAGTTTAAATTAAGCTTAATGTTTATTGAAACGTATGTATTACTTGACCACAACAAAAGTGGTTCAATACCCCGCATCTCGCTTCTTACCCCGCGCATCCCCTAGTGACGTGCAGTCGTGTATCGTCTAGGTGTTTACGTTAGCCAGCACGTGTTTAATGTTATTTCGTTATTATGTTAGTTTAATGAGTGATTGTTGAATTTTTAAAGTTATTATTAAATTA
The DNA here is from genome assembly GCA_949699795.1 of Spicauda simplicius. Taxonomy (NCBI): domain Eukaryota; kingdom Metazoa; phylum Arthropoda; class Insecta; order Lepidoptera; family Hesperiidae; genus Spicauda; species Spicauda simplicius. Next base: position 21,066,253 of record OX453065.1, read on the forward strand.
TTCGTTGATTATTCGTCAATAAACCTCAAAACGGGTGGGAAAAAGACTATTCGTGGAGGAGAAAGGACTCTTATATTCAAAATATGCATTTTTTTTAACAAGAGAAGAGTATTGGGCTCAGTACTCCTGTCTCCAAAGTCGAATTGAGTGTGTGCTGCAACAGGTATCAGTCTCTTACACACATAAAAAAAGAAAGAAAATATTCCATGTCTGCGAATATATTAAACACATGAAAGTGCATTAATAAATACTCGACTATTGAAAAAATACACCACTATGGTGTATGTTTTAGTAATGGTATACCTACGTACTTTTGATGTTTGGTAATTGAATATACTTCGTATCGGGATGGGAAATCCCTAGTTCTAATGACGTTTCAACTGTCGTGCGCCTAATTGTTTTGGTCGAGTAGTACATCTGAAACCAGTCTGCTCAAAAAAACCCTGTAACGGATTGAACCCATATGTATTTCAACATAGGACTAGAACATCAACATTTACATAATACGTTTATCGTAGAATTTCATAATAATGAACAATAGCACAATATTCAAATAACTATACCACTGGTTCATAATTTTAATACTAAACAAAGCCGCAGCCCTGTTGAAACTTGAAGTTACGTAGAAGTGACATTGAAGCGACGTTATACTAAGAAAACTAAAGGACGCAGTCGAGCGGGCCGCTCCGCAGAACAAGGGGCGATCCTCTGAATTATTAATGACGTGAAAGTCAAACAACGTTTCCAGTGTAACTAAAATCGGATCAGTTGCCATATTGCTCGACGTCTGTAAACAAACGCTGCTGTGGCACGCTGAGAGAATAACGCCGAGACAACACGGAGGTTAGATCACGACAATTTGATAATACTTGGGGGCTTAGCTGGCCTACTCCTTATACGCTGTCATAATATTCTATTATGTTTGTGTTTGTGTCAAATGCAAGGTAGTGGTAATGTGTTTTTATTTGATTTTATGTATGTTTTATGCATTATTTGAAAAAAAAATTAGCATTGCGCAATCATTCTCTACATAACTCTAACCGTGCGTAATTTCATACTCCTCCGCCTGCGGCAAGTATCTTAGAAGCGAATCACAAAATTTTGCTTCACGTATTAATATATAGAAGATAGATTTGAGACCATTTTTTATTTGGAACTCTAACAACTAATCAACTTATTTAAAAGATATTTGAATGGTTGTGAATCGAATTTCATGACAGTTTTTTTTAAATTTATTAACGTTTCTTCCGTACCTTTTGTTTCATAGTTTAATTTAGAAAACACAACAATAAAATGTTGTCGATAAAAATAATGGAAAAAACTATATAAATAGGGTTTGTATGGATAGATTACCTACAATTTCCGCTATACCATGAGTCTAATATTTATGTTTTGTTAGTTAGTTATATCTAGTTTCTATTCCTAATTATCAAATTCTAACAGATTTTAAATATAAACTGCCAGATCGAATACGTAGATAAGCGCTCTATTCGATTACCTCATTGAACCTAACAACCGCACTAAGTAATCATTACGCCAAGGTATTCCGTTTGCGACAACCTAATTTCGCTACCGATGATAATAATTAGCTCACTGCATGCGCAATTAGCTCTGATCCCCGCGGCCCGCTACGTTACATAAGGAATCCGTTCTGCGAGCCTTGCTGTACGCAAGTGGCATAACACATGCCGTCACATCGTATCGATTACTGTGTGAATTTATAATGATGTGCCTATGCGTGAATGTATGCAATTAAAACGGATTAATAATGAAGTGGAATTTGACAAAAAAACAAGCGTGGCGACTTCCCGTAAACCATCGAAAGATGGCGCAACTGTTCTGAATCACGCTATCAAAGTTTTCTCGACATAAAGAGGACCATAAAGGAACATAAAGAGGATAAATCTATATAATTAATACGTGAAGCAAAAACTTTGGGTCCGTTTTTAGGACACTTGTCGCGGACGGAGGAGTATGAAATTACACACGGTTATAGTGGACGTATAGGGAAGGATTTCGGTATGATAATATTTTTTTCTAATAATGTATAAAAAATACATAACATTACCTCTAAACACTACCGTGCATCTGACCCAAACACATAACGTCAAAAATGTCAGAAGCCTTTGTCAAAATACCGGCTATTGCTTTTAAATGCAGCTTAGTTAATTAAATATCTTTTTATATTTAACGGGTGTATTTAAAATAACTTGAAATTAATTTAATTTGAGAAATATTCGTGCTACTTTGGACCATATGAAGTTTACTTTTTGAGTTGAATTACAGTCGAATTTCGACTGTTGCGACGGGTGACTAGTAGGTATAAAAGGGTACAAGGAGCAAACTCAGGTCGTCGGAATACGGCCTCTCACTATGCCCGATCACTACATCTGGTAAGGGACTTTCCTTCGCCATAATAATCGGTTACCAAGATTTTTTAGTGAAGCGAAATCTGGTAGAACCTACTGCTATGCGGCTATACTTAATGCCACTTTATCAATTAACTGTACTTAAGTATTTTGTTGCAAAGATGTGTTTCAACTTGGGTTACGCGAGGCTTCCAGCACTTCTTCGACAGAAACAGGGCTCAACTGATTCTGTAATCACTTTGCCATTCGCTTTATGCTGCAAACGTCAGCGTTAACCGAATTTGACAAATTTCGCTACAATTTGCTACGAATTTTCGTGTGCTTAAGATGAGACAATCATTTTTTTAACGTTCAACGCTGAAGTAGCTGCAACTCAGAGCGACTGATGCTTGCAACTAATGTTTCGTTACCCTCGGAAAACATAAAGTAGAACTGTGATATACAACATTGATATGGAGAGTCCTATGCTACGAGAGTAACCGGTCGTGGTGGGGGGCCGGCCTAAGCTCCCACCATCTGAATATGTCGCCTCTATGTCGTCATGTATGGGTTTAACAATGGAAATGAATAATAAAAAAAATATGAATTGCACAAACCCTTTAAATACCTATTACTGGACTGACGCCTCCCATGACAGTGAAAAACATAATACATAGTCATTATACGATTTTAGTTATCCACAAAAACATTGAAAATGGGTTAGAATAAAGAATAATATGACAAAGTCTGTTTCCCCTTTAATCCATACAAAACATACGACAATCGAGTGAAAACACGAAGGTGAGCTAGTTAATGTGTCGATGAGCAGCGCATCTGATAAGGGCCTGTCGGAAGTGGCGTGCGTCATCGTTCGGTATGCGTGATCCGTTGCTACTGTATTTATGATACGGAAGCGTGCACTTCCGTATTGACTGAGACAAAAGGACATGAAGGGTGGCTTAGATAGACAAGTATTGTTTTGAGCAGTTTTTTATGAGTTCTAGTTACTATCGATTAGGTGGTAGGTTTGACTGTGCCAACATTTCACAAATAAAATCGTTAAGGATTGATGTGGCAAACGAACTTGCAGTCCAACTAAGTGGTAGCTGCTGGCTATTAACATTTCTGAGCAACTTCATACAGAACAGTGCATCTCTTTAAAGATTAAGATGAACATTTAAATTTTGTAACAACACGTGATTCCCGCTTGTTCTATGGGACATACGAATAATAATAATAATATAATTTATTGTACCCAGAAAAGAGAAAAATAATATAGTGAAATCACAATATAGTAATACAATGCGGCCTTATCGCTCAACAGCGATTTCGTCCAGGCAACCGCACGGTTCGGAGTTAATATTTAGGGGAAAATAAAGAAAAGGTAGGGTGCAATAATTAGGTTAAGGAAATAAGTTACAGAGAAACTAGTTTTTAAAAAATTTAACATACTAACAATTGTAGAAAGAATAAGTGTAAATTAAATAATAAAGCTTTTTATAAGTTTCAACCACACAAAAGGAGCAACAACACAAATACTAAAAATCCCCTTGAGCTAAAAAAAGGGAGGCCAGTAAATATTAAAGGGTATGTGAGATATAAGGGTGTATAAGGGATGTTTTAAAATTAACAACCATCCCGAGGGTCCCCCTAACGTTCCCGACGCGTACATCATGCAAATAGCCCTTAAGAATTCAAAACGCAGAGAGATTACTTCAACGGGAGTCGTGACAGCCCGACGGGGGAAATTACCGGCATAACCGGGAACGCTGAGATTTCAAAAAAATAATCCTTTTAAAGCAGTAATAGTATAATGTTGAAACTCGACGATTAAAAGCGACCAAGTCCGAATCACAGGACGATTTGAATTTTTATAAAATGATGTATTAAAAATTAATCATCAATGCTTTACGCTGAAGAAAAACATCGCAAGGAAACCTACAAACCTGAGAAGTCTCTAAAAAAAGTTCTCAAAGCTGTGTAAGACGACCCGCGTGGTGCACCGGTTACCATACCGGTCTGACACGCAGTGGGTCCCGGGTTCGATTCCCGGCCAGAAAGGTATCTGAATGATGAGTTTAGATTCTTGTTCTGGGTCTGGGTGTTTTTATTCGTCTTTGTGTGTGTCCATGGCACCCACGACACAGGAGAAAATCCTACTGTGGGGCTATGAGTGTAGAAAGTGTTTTATGTTATTTTTTTTATTCTCTCACTCCGAGAGGAGAAGCGAGCCCAGCAGAGGGACAATATTTGATTGATAATATCAGCCTTTCCATTATTGTGCGTGGAAAAAATATTTATGAAAAATAAAGCATTAAATCATAACACTGCAAAGAACAAACTTTACTTTGTTTCTAAGAGAGAAAAATGAAATAGTGTTCCCAAAACAACAAAGAAATATATTATGATCATCAATTTTCTTTTTCTGTGTACAACCTTTATACTTTCAAAGATAATCTATGGCTTTCGGTGTACCTAAACTATTTCGGAAAAGCAAACAAATAACAAAAAGAAAATGTGTTTAGGTTTAAATGTATCTAATGTGTTAGGCAACATATGGACTAGCGAGATGTTTGTTTGGGCAAGAGCTCATTTGGCAAGACAGATGCTGTATTAACATTTGGCAAACGAGAATGTATAAATGATCTTATGTTTGATAAAATGTAAGATTAAATGCTGGTCTTTATTTCGATCCTTTTAATAAAACAGTAGTATTTTTACTGAGTTTTATTTCATTGTAGGTAATAATAGTAATAGGTCGTCTGATATTAGATGCCAACTGTGCTTTACCACATCTGTTGCCAACTATTATAAGAAATTTAATATGTACCATGATAACATTTGCTCTAAATCAGACCAAGGACCCAAAAATATTTACCACTGTTCTGTAGACGCACACGAGCCACTATTAGTCACATTTTTCAAATTAATTAGCATATTTGATTGATTGTTTTGTCGTACTTACAACCGTTTAACTTAGTTTAAACAGTTTTTAATGAAAATCATGCCACTACGCTAGCATTAATTCGACTATATTTTTTTTATTTTTTATCTGACTGAAGTAGCAAACGAACATGCAGCCCACCAGATGGTAAGTGGCCACTGCCGCCCATGGACATCTGTAATCAACTTCATACAGAACATGGGTTCCATCTGAAGTCATTCACAGGTGCGTTGCTACTCCCGAGGACTATGATGGTCGCCTCATGTGAAAGTGTACCGTATATGTCATCATGACACCTACGAACGTTTGCAATTGCAATAGGATTATAGTTCTACTTGACATCATCTGAGGACTGATAGGATTATTATGTGATCGTGTCTTTTCCTTAAACTCAGAATACATTTGTTAACAGGTTTTAAATGGCACATGTGCAATGGGTACGGCGCTGATTTGTCGAAACCCAACTTCAAAGCGCTATAAGTACATCATCCTTGTTCATAAGCTGAAGTGTAAGGGCCGGCGCACATATAACGGAGCGCAGCGCAGAGCATTTTTCCCTGTCAAATTATTATCGTCATTGTCCCTTTAGAAATAATATCCAAAATTAAATACCAGCAATTAATTTCTGAGGAGCATGGAAGCGACCACATGCGAAAGGTAGCGCGCAGGAGCGCGAGCGCGCGCGCACTCGCGCTACTCCGCGAGCGTCCGCTTTCGCAGTAATTTGCGCGAATTTCGGCTAGTGTGTGATTCGTTTAGAAAATTTCGCGGGTATGCGCTGTGCTGCGCTGCGCTCCGTCAGATGTGCGCCGGCCCTAAGAGGCCTACGTGACATCCACCGCATCACATGACCACATAAACCTGAACGAAATACTTCAATAATTCACAAACTGTACGACAGTGTTGCCTCCAGTAACTAAACGCGCTTCCGCAGAAGTATGAGTGGTATAATTTGTCTCCACAACAGTCCGTACAGAACACTTCCATTTGCGGTAGTGGTTAAAATGGTGCCCTCACTACCAACCAAACTCATTTACGCTGGAATGTACGTGGCGCAAGTGATGTTGCCAGAACAGCTCAACTAGAATACATCAATTGATGGCCGTGGTTCCAAAGCTGCCTATATCAACCAAACATTTCCAATCCTCATTCTCAAAGCCACCTCCATCAACCAACTTCCACCCTCACACCCAACTCACCTGGCTGCGAGTGGCGACGCGTCTCCGCGACAGGTCGCGGCGACAGCGGCTCTGTGCCGCGTGACACCACGCGCCGGAGTTCCCGGTTCGACGCCGGCTCGTGCGCGCTCCACGGCCGCAGCTCCGTCACTCCCTCCGCGTGCACCTCGCTCATGAACGACTCGATCAGCTCCTTGCCTGCACGCAACAAGAAAATAGTGTTCAATTTTACCAAGTGGTAGAACCAGTGTAGTTCGACCGGGTAGGAAGCATTGCCACGCTTATTTTTAGCCTAAAGCAGTTCTTGCGCGAGTTGGAATGACGTGGTTGTCGCCTCACTTTTATATGAAGCGACCATCCTAATTCACGAAAGTAGCAATGCACATATGATTGACTTCACATAGAACTCATGATCTGCATAAGGTTGCTTACTGATGATCACTTGCTACGCCAACCTTATAAGGGAAAAACATTCCGCCGTACATAAGTTTTCCGATATTTATTCAAACATATTTCAGTAAAAAGTGACTGTCATTTATGTTCTGGAGACATGCAAAAAGTAAATGAATAAAAGTGGATAGCAACCATTTCATGACAAAATGAATTATATGTACTCGTATGTTACTACCTCGGTAAGTAGGTAAAATTCTTTTATGATTAACAAGCTGCTCAATTCGTAACCATTGTATGGTAATAGCGTATCACCAATTTCTGTTTAATAGCACAGCAGTAATAATATACTACAATAATAGGATTTTCTGTCTGCTGACACAAACATCCAGAATCCGCAAATCTAAATTCACCTTTAATATATATACCTATTTGCATGGGCGTGGATCGAACCCGGTACAGACCGGTGTTAGACCAGTATAGTGACCATGCGGCTCGTCTATTGTAGTAGCGTTCAGCTGTACTTATAGCCGTTTGGGTCTTGAGACGATAAATTATTATATAGGAGCATAACCGCATACAAAATTAACAATGAGTTTTTGAAGTAGGTACTCGTATAAATATACAGTTTCTAAAATATATTTCAACAATCAACTCAAGGTTAAAAGACCTACCTACTACAACTTTATTTATGTTTATTTGCAAAGAGTATACAAGAAAAAGAGCTTCTTTGTGGTTGAAGGTCGCATACTCCGTGAAAACCAGATTGCCCGCGGAGTAGACTGTTATTTACGTGCATTGAGTAAAGATTGAATAGTAGGTACAGCTATTACGTTTACGTATTTGTCTATATGTTTTTTAAGCGCCTTCCGGAGCGCTATGACATGGGGTTCTTCAAGAAAGGTGCGAAAAGAGCTCTCCTACAAAACAGGCGATGCATTGGCGACTCCTCTGGTGTTGCGAATGTCCATAGGCGACTTTCCATCAGGAAGCCCGTCTGCCTTATCGTTAGGTTAAAGTATAGAAAAAAAATATAGCTCAGTCACGGAAAGTTATGAAACTGGTAGAACCATAGATAAATACTAATATACTAGGGTAGAACCATTGTGGAAATCTATTTCTTGAACATCTATTTCTGCCTAATAACTTGAGAGAAGCTGAGTTCTGGTCTTAAGGGTGTGGTAAGTGAGACGTTTACCAGGTGGTAGAACTAGTGTAGTTCGATGTGGAGGTACCACCTTCACATCTATTTCTAGCGTGAGGCATCTCTTGCGTTTAGATGGAAGTGTGTGGTTGCCGGCATACTTTTATATGAGGCGACTATCTTAGTCTTCGAGAGTAGCGACGCATCTGTGATTGACTTCAGATAGACCCCTGATCTGTAGGAAGTTGCTTATAGATGTTCATGTGCGGCAGTGACCACTTACTATCAGGTGGACTGCATGCTCGTTTGCTACTTCAATCTTATTATAGTAAAAAAAAACTCGCTGCGGTCGACCACAGATGCGTTTAGCACTAAAGTCTAAAGTGGCACGTCTAGTATAACAAACATTTCTTCACCACACCCTTCCAATTATAAGTTTGACTACAGCTTAACACTCTTGTTATGAGACTGTTGTCGATATGGCGCTGGTGCCACTGCAGCCGTAGAATCCATATTTACATTTTTAAAAAGGTTTATATAGAGCTATCATAGGACATGATAGCTCTATATTTAATATCTATGTTGACGCTGAAAATTGTAGTATTATAAAAAATGTAACTTTGCGCCAAAGCTAAAAAACTAAAAAAAAAACTCATAACTTTTAAATAAGATGGTCTGATAATATTTTACAATATTTAATTTAACCAAAAAATATATATCTATAAAACCATTCTAATATTAATGCATTTCATGTGTCCAAATAGAATCCGTATTTTTATGCACATTAATCTGGGCATAACTCTTAAGAGTTATTTTGAGATAATGTGAATAAAAAATAGGTACGATTTATTCAATGAAAATGTAATATTTAAATGAAGAACTCATGCACATTAAAACAACATTTTATTTTTTGTTTCGTGAATATATATAGGTAGTAAACATAAAATACCGCATTTAAAATAAGTTGCTATTATTCATATGAATAAATTATATTGTACTCATGCAAGTAAATTATGTAATTTTTTGTCTTAACATTAGTATGAAGTCGTTGGTACACTGTTTTTCAAAATAATAATTGTAAATAATGTATATGCACCTTAATGTTCAATTTAAATAAGAACACGTTTTATTTATTTTATTTATATGAAAAACATAAAATATAAAATGAAAACATCTACGAAATGATTATATATTTGAATTAATTAACGATATACGTTGTTCATTAAATCATTTAATTTAATGTAAAAGCACATTAACATTATTTGGGACAATAAATGTAAAAAATAACACGTATGTCATGCACGCATACGAGTATGATATTATTATTAATGTTAGTATGTTTCAACGTAACACGGCATTTTTCCTGTAATAAAAAGTAGATGATATCTTACGGCGGTCTGGACGGGAGATTGATATCGGTCATCCAAAAGTCAGTGCACTGGCAGAAACATAAATTTCTAGACGGTAAGACTAAAGGAAAAACCCGAAGACCTTGACAGACTCAATGAAGAACAAACCATAACACGAAAGCTAAGAAACATCACTTCAAGCGTTTTTAGCTGTAAGCATGAGCGTTAAGCTTAAAAAATAAAACGTATGAGTCCATACTTGAATGGCCACGTAATTCGCTGCCAGTCGAAGCGAATTTTGTTAAGTTCGCTCAAAGCCATGCTTATACTCATACTAATATTATATAGAGGAAAATTTTGTATTTTTGTACGTTTGTCATGAATTAACTTAAAAACTATTGAACCGATTTTAAAAATTCTTTCACTCTTAGAAAGCTACATTATCTCTGAATATCATAGGCTATTTTTATTACTAGAATATACAAGGGTTCTTTGAGAACGACTTGGACATCGCCGCCGCACAATGATTAGTGTACCCTTACGCAAAATAGTCGTCGCAAATTTTTTTGGGACTACTATCGGAATGGCATGTGTATCCACTACTGACTATGACTATTGACCAACTTTCCATTACAATTGGGGGAGAAACATACATGTCCAGGAGTGGTGCTCAAACGTATAAAAGTTGGATAGATTACATTATAGTCTGCGCGAACAAAGTCGCGTCGATTCTGCTAGTCGTCAATAAAACGATCCGTGGACCTCGTGTAAGGTCTAGTCCGTATTCATAAACCATCCTTCAGTCCCACCCGAGAGACATTTTTCCGCCAAGATCAAATCCCTCCTGAGGTTGGTTTAGTTTTAACTCCAACTTCCAATTAAATAAACACAAGATTAGAAGTTTGTTTCACAAATTATACGTTTAATAAGTTTGCAATAGCAAACGAACAAACAATCCACCATAGAGGTTCTATCTAAAACAAATCGAATAGCACTTTTACACAGAAAAACTCATACACTAGGGTTTTCAACTGAGACATACATGCACACACCTATTCACACGTACGCACACACACACACGCACACACACACACACACACACACACACACACTCACTCACTCACTCACTCACACACACACACGCACACTAATTATAATCTAATTTACTACTACTATTTATTTTAATTACTATTCATTGTCTGTGTGGAAGAGCGGGGTACCCAGTAATACAGGTATATAACCTAGTACCTACAGGGGCCCTTGCCACTAGTTTTAAGAACTGTTTTGAAATGAATAAAGATATTTTTATTTTATTTTATTTACTGTTCTGGACTGAGATGACTGAGATGCTGATGATGGGATGAGATTATGAGGACTGCGATCATTTTATATGAACATGAGGTATCTTGTATGATAGAATCACGATTATGAATGGGATCATGTGATTAACATTGCAACATCACATCTAACCTTCGACATAGAAGAATTGAAACACCACAGGAGATTCAAGTATACGTACCCTTAGCAATGTTCGCAGCATACTGCTTCATGGCGATCTTCTCCACCGTGCTCTCCAGCCCAAAGAAGTTCTTCACATCGAGCAACGCACTCTGCTCGAAGCACGTCCAGTCAGGGTTCTCTGGGTGCACCTATGTCCAAAAAAAGACCTCAATACAAAAATATTTTTTACTAAATCTGTTTAATTTATATCACTATGAGCTTTATATCACCATGTACAAGATGGTAGAACCAGTGTAGTTCGACCGGGGAAGTACCACCGCCACACCTATTTCTATCGTGAAGCATTTCTTGTGTTTCGATAGAGGGGTGTGGTTGCCGGCACATTTTCACATGAGGCGACCATCATAGTCCTCAGGAGTAGCAACGCATCTGTGATTGACTTCAGATGGAACCCATGTTCTGTATGAAGTTGATTACAGATGTCCATGGGCGGCAGTGACCACTTACCATCAGGTGGACTGCATGCTCGTTTGCTACTTCAGTCAAATAAAAAAAAAATGTGCATGACATTTGTCTGTCCGTCGGGTTAATGTATGCAAGAAGCGTAAAATCTGAACGAATGTAGATACATCTGACAATATCTACAAAAGTTTTGGCTGAGATACAAAATGCTAAAATCTCACAATACCACCGATAACTAAAATAGGAGCATGCATCGTTTTAAAAATGTATCAACATGAGTGTACTTCTGAAATCAACAACCTCTATATTTTTTTGTGAATACTCACATAAAAATGTAGAGTATAAAATGATATTCAGTCGACATACCATATGGTGTATTACACGTACAGTACTCGTGAATATTTTAAAAGCAATTAATTTAATGTATGCAATCATACCAGTGGTTTCTTCCCAGAATAATTATATTCAAGGCAATACACGTGTATTTTACACGTATATAAAGGGCACAGACAGATGGATAATATAAAAGAATTCAATGTTTTAACTGTAAGTTATGCCTGTGACGTATGTATCGCTTCTAAAAACCAGAAAACTATTATCCCTACAAGTTTCGTGAGTAATGCAAACATTTCTAGACGGCCTTAACTCTACTGGCAAGACAGACGATTATAAGGGTTGGTCACTAATTTATATATAAACTTCTTTTTTTTTTAAATTTCGGGTTATGTGGGATTTTTACCCACTAAAACTTCTTCAGTAGCCTTTTTCTGCGCTTGCAGGGGACCCCGGGATCTCAAACCTAGCCTTGATTTTGTTTAATTCTTAGGACAACTTATTTTTATCTGTTTCATAACCTAACATTATCGGGGAGTTGATCCATTTTAACTTGTGTTTACGTCTTTATTTATCACGGTACAGATATTTTTTACATTTTAGAAACAAAACCAATGAGGAAAGGAAATAACATTTAAATTTTAGACCACATCATACAGATTTTACGGCAAATAAGTAGCATAAAAATTTCAAACGAGTAAACGATCCTATTTTAATAACCCTCTAGATCTATTACCCGAATTCAGGATTAGACAGTCTCCGTCGCAAACACCGACGCGATCTCATAAAGAAAGGTCTCGGATAGTTCCAAATCTCAAAGTCAAATACGAATCAGTCTACCGGGGCTAATCCTAATACACGTGATGTGAGCTGGCCATGTAAGGTGATCGTTGTTTGTTTTCAATCTTACGAGAGACAGATAAGACAGTTATTAGAATCGATGTAGAACAAAGTAACATTACATTATATTGCCTTTAAAGGCTGTCAACAAAACGACAATTTTTATCTTAAGCAATTTAAAATTAAAGAAACAGCTAATAACTGTGCGAGTGTGCACAAAGCCGTTGGAAATGTTGGAATAACTACGTTGAGATTGTCTGGCGTAAATTTCAGAACAATTCTACATCACAGCGATGGGGCTTAATAATAATACATATGAGAAGTAAATGTATTACGCTTCCGCCAATATGTTAAACGTGATAACATATATTTGCATGGAAAATCGTGCAATAAGCATCACGAAGCAAAGACGCAAAAGATGTTTTGTACATCTTTTGCGTTGCAAAGCATAACGGTCATTAACATTAATTGCATTCGTATTTCGTATTCTTCAAGCATTTGCTACAACTTGCATGGAGGTTGTTCTCATATTCACATTCTACATAATTGCACATACGAATAATAATAGTAATCATAAACCACGATAAACCACGATTAGCTATAAATATAAAATTCAAATGAAGTGTAAAAGCATGCGATGTCAAGGCTGTATTGTATGTGTTGTTTATTTATAACATCAGTAATGACACCAACACCTTATCTGATAACATTTATCGAGTTCTCGTTTAACTTGATTTTCATTGTAATTAAAACCTTGTTATGAAATCGGTAATGCAAACGGATGTTTTTTGTTGATAAGATGGTAACAGTGTCGTATCGTATGCCGTGTGGTCATGCAAGCATCACTATCTATTTCCATGGAGGTCATAGGAGGCGAGTAAGAGACAAATTCCAAAAATCAGCGACTTTCCATGTTACATCAACTCCCACTCCGTTCACAAATAAGTACGCCTGACGCATTCGCTATTGGCAAAATATTTCTAGGGGATGTTTATATCCAGCAGAGGACCTGAAATTGGTTATGAATGGATACCATTCATACGTTACATAACGCTTGAATGGTCAATTACTGTTCCGCTATTAGGCTTTAGAAGAAGAATAGTCAAAATCAAGGAGTTGCAAAGGCTTGGACAGAGATCGCATATATCTGAGGAGTTATAAATTTTACACTTTCTTATTAATCTTTGTTTTATTGATGTATTATATCAATAAAACAAAGATTAATTAGAAACGTGTCCTATTAAAACGTGCATTGTAATTCCTTCAAATCCCCTGATAGCCAGAAAATATTCTGACCCTTAAGGTGACACGTCCGGAAATATACGAGAGCCAATCGACATTGAAACAAACTCGAAATCGGTATATATCCAAACAGCCATCCAATTTGTAGTTGTTTATTTAGTAATAATTTCCTCCTAGAATATACCTATACCTGAAGAAATGTTTCCGAAAAATAATTGTAACAAAAGAGGGCAGAAAATAAATCTCTGTCGGAGCGTGTTTATTAAATCGTCCTCCTGTATTCGCGCAAAGTGGAAATTAATGAGAATATTTTGATCAAAGCACCTTCAAATATGGAGCCAATTACTTAATCTTAATATAGCAATTAATTTTACTAGGAAAGCAGCGACTAAAGAGCCCTGAGGCTCAAAGGTTATAGGTGAAAGACACTGACTCTTGACTTATTATGGTTGGTTCGACCATTATATACATTTATACAATACTACAGTAGTTGCTTGTTTGACAAAGCTGATATTTTTTTATCTGACTGAAGTAGCAAACGAGCATGCATGCATGCGCCTGATGGTAAGTGGTCACTACCGCTCATGGACATCTGTAATCAACTACATACAGAACATGGGTTCTATCTGAAGTCAATCACAGATGCGTTGTTACTTCCGAGGTCTAGGATGGTCGTCTCATATAAATGTGTGTCGGCAACTACACACTTCAATCGAATCGCAAATAATGCTTCACGCTAGAAATAGGTGTGGCGTTAGTACTTCCCTGGCCGAACAACACTGGTTCTATCTTCGATGATATATCTATGAAAGATGAAAAAGGGGACATTAAAAGCAAAGTATTTTTTTTTCTTCTATTAAATTATTTAACAAAAGTCGACAAGAACCCGTTTTTGTGTAGTGTTGGTCAATTAAATTGGATTCGTATTGTACAATCGTTATTTATGGAATTGTGAAAACACCTTGCTAAATTTAGCTCTTTAGCAATTTGGCCTAGGACTTGCTTATCTATATTACTAAAGCACTCTTATTATAATTTCTTTAACATATACTTTTTAGCTGTCGTCCCATTTATTACAATTACCATAAATAACCGTATTATTTAAAAAGTATCCGATTTGATAAGTATCTACTTAGTATAAATATATTATTCAAATACAATTATGATAAAAATGTACAATTTCGATTTGCGTTCATTTATTATAATCTAATGACGAATAAATAAACGCAAGTAATGTCAGACGTAAATATTTGATCGGTAAAATTTACCTCGTCTTCTAGACCAATCGGTTTATTCCCACGGAATAACTAATGGACCATATAAATAATTACTGGTACATGAAATTGACTAATTTAACACATAAAATATTTCGTAGAAAAGAGTAGTAATTAACGATATTTTAACATACGTAAGCTAATGAAATTTTACAAGCGGCTGCGCGTGATGTACGTAGAAACTCGTGTATGTAAAGAGAGGAAAAATTCACATAAAAGGGATATGAAGCTTTTCATTAACTTACGATTTCTACGCTTCCTTCTAAGGTGTAAATTGTATATCAATATGGCCACTGTGCCACACGAAAAAGCTACACGAAAGTCACATAAAGGGGAAATGACGCTTTTTCATTAACTTACGATTTCTACGCTTCCTTGTAAGGTGGAAATTGTATATCAATATGGCCACTGTGCCACACGAGTTAAGACTGACCAATTCAAACTTCAAAGGAAAATTCTTCAAAAGTTGAATTAAAGTTAAAGTTTGTTGAAACGATGCTCACAGTAATCTCCAACTTCCACATCGGTTACCGAAGTTCTTCAACACTCGCAAATTTTAAATTATTCAATAAAGAAATTGGAAATTCTCATGAATTGAATATTGAGAATTCGATATCGCTCAACTACCAAACGAAATAGTATCGAAGTAATATTTAAGCGCTAAACTTCATAAGGATTATTCGATATCAAAAAGACATTTCTACTTTATAACATTGATGTTGAAAACGAACACGTATGCCAACTGTTTTTCAGTAAAAGTAGGATAGATGCTCAACCTGAGGCCAGAGTCAGATGCTTTGCTATCACAGTCCAATCTGCCTTGTAACTATAATTTCTTTAACATATATGTTTAATATATGTTAAACAATGGTCTAGCTCAAAGAGCAACTGCTATCTGAGCTAGAACATTCCATCCTTTTAAAGACAGATGTAAGAGTAGCGCCTTTGCAGTCAAACCACGTAGTTCTACTACCTTTAACACTGAAGGCTTAGCAGGAACAACAAACGTTTACTATTGTACCTTTGTCCCGTGATATGCAAGATCGCAAGCGAATCTACATAATATGTGTAGTCGGATAGATTAGAATCGTAGTACCGTATCAAATCCCGGTCTCATCATACAACATCAACTCGATGTAGAGAATAGGTATTCCCACAAAAAACAAGTACAAATAAAATAACTTGTGAATCAATCGATTAAAACAACATAAACAATAATATATAACTAGATAGCAGAAAAGGAAGTAGACACAAACGTTCCACGTATTTTACAGTGATCAAAGTAGCCAGTACGTAAGTAGTTTAATATAGATCTCAAAGATCTCAAAAATTCTCGATTCGTGCAAGCAGCTCGATTTGTAAACATTTACGCAAACACCGGTCTCATGCCAGACGGCTAGTTTTGTAACATAGCTTGCTAGCCATACAAGTTGCACAAATATTTTAATTTGATATACACTCACTTGTCATCATGTATCAATAATCTAAGTGCTTTAAATTAAAAGTATATCCTAAAGGTCGTTTTATTTAGAAAAATATGCACGTATTCGCCCGCGTGGATAATTTAACTTTTAAGCGGGATGTATTTTTGTTGATAAAAATATGCAAAAGTTAGTAGCAAGTTTCTAAAAGAGATTGGTGCTGTCAAAACGTAAGTGCATTAAGATTTGGAACTTTACTAATTAATTAAATAATCAATAGCAATTTTTAAAAGATTATCATCCATCTTATGAGAAAAATTATGTACGCATTTAGGTTTACGTATATAACTTTTGAAACAATAAAACCGGTATTAACATACAAAACTCGTCCGCAAGCAAAAAACGCCTCGCAAAAAACCGCCAAATCCCGCAGTCGGTTCATGTATAAAACGTAAAGCCACACGGAAAATGAAAGTCAAATATCAAATTCACATCAAGTGATACCCTCTCGTACGATCCCGGCGAAATCAAAGTTAAATTAAAGAACGAGTGAGCGTTAAAACGTAATCCGTATTCAATTTCCACTTAGCGTGAAGTTTTTACTCGGCGTAACAATAACGGTACTTTGCAAAAACATATTTGGGTTTATCTAAAGCTCTGCATTCCGAAAGTATCAGGTCACTTCGAACTTTTACTGAGCATTACGAAGCGTATTTACGAGCCATAAATTTCAACGTGTTCTGTGAATCCCCACGTTCAAATTCTATTGCATAATAAAATAAAAAAACGAACACGAAGGTTACCAAACGCCTGAATCTATACGTTATATTGCTACTATACGATACAATAGATGCAATATATTATACATACAAAATTACAAAAACATGTGAAGAAACGCTAAAAAGTAAATAAAAATATACTATATATGTAAATTCCTGTAGAAAGTATATGCATCTTTAATTGATCTGTCCGTAATTTTACTTTAAACGTCAACATCCAACATTTTATATAACAAACACTTGTTATCAGGTTGTTTTTCAAAAGGCGTCGAGAGGTCAGGAGGTTTATTCAGATTTATGACCCTAGCCACGGACAAATCCAATAAAATTGCCAATCAAGCCACAGGACTTCACATTGACAATCGTATATTAGACCATATAGATCCATCCACCTGTATATATGTAAACCAAATACCAACACAAGAAGAGTATTAGTTAAATATGTTATATGTTTAGAGAGCATACCATACCATATCTCATGGACCAACTGATGTTATTTTATGAAAGTAAATATCATCAATTGGAACTAATAGAGTAGTGATTAATCAGTTTATTTCTGTGAAATGCTCTGCCGATTAGAACAACTGCTGAATAGAATCGAGTAGTACGCGTTGATAAATAAATAGATTGAGCTAACGCGCGGCGGAAGTAAATTACCATCAATCTATTGTAATAGCCTTATTTTTTTTTAATGTAGATAGATAGATATAGTAAACGGACACTCCACCTGTAGCTATGTGGTACCACCGGTCATAGAAAATTAAAACTGATCCGAAATCAATGTCAATATAAATCTACATAATTTAGATTTTGACAACTCCTTCGTTTAAAAAATGACACACACATAAATACTTACATAATATTTACATTTCTCGACGACTCCGACTCTGGCGGCAAAAGTCTCGTTCGTGGCTTCGATCTCCAAGAAACGAGCCTTCAGGTCCAAGTGGTTCTTTTGGATAAAGTAGATGTAGTCAACGCCGATCATCTGCAAAGGAAAAAAAAGTTAAACACCACACACGGTTTCATTAAAGATTTTTATGAATGGACTCGACAGAACATACAAGATTTTCCAAATCCTCGCAAATTTATTACTGGAAACGCGTAAAACTGAACATTTTCATACATGGCTCAACATGTCGATGTACGGAAAATTGTTGAAATTCTCGCCTCCGCCAGTCGAGTGACGAGGGTTCGTGTTTCAAACTCCGGATTGACGGAGGAATGTTACGTGGACTTTTATAACTATTTGTTAATACAACGTTATGGAATCCGTGAACTTTCACGTTCCATTCATAACGAATTTATATGTGATAAAGTGATTTGTAATATTTTAGCGAAAATGTATTAAATATGAATTTTGGCTTCAACTAAGTCCGATCTTTTTAGACTGAATGTGATTTCCAAGACATCGACTGCTTAACATAAGATGAATTGAATACGCATTGGTATCTTCAATCACATAAAAACAGAGTTTTACATAAATTGATATTGGCATTAGATTTTCATAGGTCAATGCCACGAGAGATTGTCTGTCTGATTCAATTCATCACCTTCTTCAAGAGGTATGGCGCCTCCACGTTGAGTTGGCACCGACGCGTGGTGTCCCGCTGCGAGTCGTCCGCAGACCAGCTATCCTCCGTGATCACGCACTCGATCACCACTGGAATTTGTGGACAGTTCGGAAACCTTCGCTCGTATGCCTGCGAAAAGAAATGGTATCGGAATAAACTTAATTGTTACAACAAGTATATTTTCATCACAGAAAAATATATTATATTTACGAGTGTACGTTGTGTCTATAAAAGTATAATCGTCCAACGTACACTTTTTGCGTTTAGTTTTGAACTCATTCCATGTCCTTCTTCATTAATTCAATCCAGCTTAGCGTGTTCGTGGCGGTCGTAAGTCTTTTGTTCTAATATGTGTGTAGATAGAAATCTGTATGTAAAAAGCATCCGCAATAGCAGTTTGAACCAGAAAATAAAGGTATATTTTTCTGTAAAACTAGGTCAAATGGCAAAAGACACGAACCATATACGAATGTACCAGACTGTACAAGTTTTCCCAACGATATTTCCAATTCTTCGAAACATAAAAAAGGATATTGCCCAGCATTTAATTCCCGGGAATAAATGGTTTTTGCGAATAAACGATTTGAGAATGTATGTCATCGAAATTGGGCTAAGGCAAAATTACTGCGGATAATATATTATTTTGAGTCAACATTTTTTCCAATAAACCGAAACATAGAAAAGGATATTTCCCAGCATATAATTCTACGGAATGAACGGTTTTTGTGAATAAACGATTGGCGAATGTATTCATTGAATTTCGGCTAAGGCAAAACGACTACGGAAAATATATGTCGAGCCAACAATGTAGCGATAACCTAAAAATGGCACAATTAATGTGTCAGAAGTAGTACTTTAAGTAATGAATCCCTTGTAGATATTTATCGTTCTCACAATGCCAATTTGTTTTTTTAGATCTCGGGCGCGTTAACCTTTAAATGATTTGCCCTTTAAAAAGGGGATATTATATAGCTGAGACAAAAATAGTACCCGCCTAGAGGTCTTTGTTCACTCACTTCCCACATGAAACATGTTTACTCCGCATACAACAAAGCAATTTACTATTTTTAGCAAAGTTCTATACAAACAACCAGGACATCCTTTTCACGTAAACATTTCATACAAAATTTCCACCACTTTCCATTTAACATTTCCATTTTATTGCCATGTTTTTATCTACACGTAGCTTGTAGGTACTGAGATGATTTTAAAGCCAGTAATGAATACTGAGTCTGAGCAGGAAAACACCACGAGATATAGTCACCCAAGCAAACCATATCATTCACATTTCAATGCCACGTGACAGTATGTGCTAATTGGAATGTAAGGATCACGTTCCACATGGTTAACTATTTAATCCGTCACACCCAAGGCTTCAGTAGCTCGATACACGTACCAACACTTTCCGAACTAATCAATGCCTTAATACAGTAATTATTCCTGATAAGTATGAAGAATTACAAGTTTAGAAGTATTCGTGACTTAGTGGTGAAAACAACGCCATTTAAATGTGCAAAGATGGTCAGATAAATGAATTCACTATCTTCAATCTGCATACATGTATCTTCAAATTATATAATATTTACAAACCTATGGTTTCTATGTCTAAACATCTGGAATCGCAATGCTCGTCAGTATCATTCCCACCCTCTAAACAGTAAATATTTTTATTCTACTTAGATTTGTTTTGAGATTATTCTACAAAAACATGTAGGTAATAAATAATCAGAAATAGTTAAATTAACTGTTTCGATGTACAAATCGTCAACACTATTGATTTCAGAGAGCGTACGTTAAATCTTCTAGGCACTGTCAATGAAAATTAATGGTACGTCAACTTAGTACATGAAAACTTTCAGGGCCGAAATAATTAAACGTTTGTAATTATACTATTGACAATGTACACGTATGTTGTCCACAAATTAACTATCGGTACTAAACACGAGGTTATGCTGTATAGTCAACTTCAATAGATTTGTATTTTAATAAAAGATGCAACGATACTATCAATAACACGAAACGATGAAACGAAAAACGGTGTAATTAATAAACGTAAACAACTGAATATTTTGCACGCTTTACAAAATTATTAAGCATAAAATTGGATGACTTTTTATAAAAATAAAATAGCAAATGATCATGCAGTCCACCCGACTCCTTCCTAACTCGCAAATTTTCAACCAAAAAAACACATATGCCGTGGAACATACAACCGTTTACCTTTTTATAAGACAGATGAAAACAATTCATACACCAAAAAATAGCGACCGCGCAATTTAGTATTTTTTACTGTTTTATGTATCATGTTCCAATTTTCTTTACAACTCGAAAAAACAACTTTTACCCGAGGATTGCTAGCAATCGATCATACTCAGCATTGATTTTTCCATCGCTCATCTTGATGGAAACTAAATGCTCCAAAGAAAAGACGGATCGTTGGAAACCAATTCCGTTAAGCAATATATTAAATACATTTCTAACAGATCGAGCAAGCCTCACCACATGTGGCAACGCCGTCAATGGCAGCCTTGGCGAGCTCCGCCAGCGAACGGATATGAAATCGGCTATATTGCGCCACTAAAATATACGCGGCATTAAACAATTTTTTATCAGCAATTCTATTACGAAGAAAATGTAACGTCCAGTAACCTAATTAGGTGGTCCCTATCTAACATTATAAGATCTGTGCAGATGTTTAATAGTAAGTAGGAAAGCAGTAGAACTAAATAATTCCCATTAGACATAATCCTAAAAACAGCTTGTAAGTTTTTTAGGGTTTTCTTCCTAAGGTAGAATTTTCTTACGTAATTGTATCAACGCTGCTTTATATAGCTCACGTGCCTGTACATGCCTTGTTTATGATTGATCGACTTTACACATTGCTGTGCAAATGAATAAATTGAACACTAATTTAAAGTGCTAACTAGAAACATCATATGCTACCATATATATAAAGAGAGTAAGCGGTAATAATGAAAAAGAACATAATCACCATGTTCATGTATAATCGCAGATTAATTTTTCTCTTAAATGTAACGGTTAATAAATAACAAAACCTTTAATCACATAATAAGGTAAGTATTAAAGCTGTTAGAATTTTAAGGGTTTGATATGGCAGCATCAGCGACAATGCTACATCATGATAATAGTGAAATTTTGGCAGTCGTATTATGGTCAATAGGATGTGGGATATATGCTGACTTTTTAACGGATAAGTCTTATATGTCTAACAGCTTATGTCATATAGTAGGAAATACTTTTGTTTATTAGCAACTTCACACCCGAAGAATTAAATAATCAAGTCAAGTAATCCGAGGTGATTAACCTCATCGACGAGACAATTCGGATGTCGCACACCTATTCCGTTTTTAAACTCGTTACTTTCGATTGGATATCCGATTCGATTTCTATTATCAAGGTTAGGTTGCACTGGTGGACTATAAAACATATTAAGAAGATAACACCTTTCTAACACTGAATGAGAGTGCCTTTTCCCAAATGTTCGGGGCAAAAAGCTTACATTTTTAACACTCATTGATAGCCTAACTCCTTAATTTGCGTGCCTCCATTTCAAAAATATAGCACGCATCTTTAAAACGCATAAATAATCTTGAATCTTGCAATATAAAGATAATTCAGGACATCTTACATGGGAACATTAAGATCTAAGGACATAACAACATTACTACGTAACTTCTTCTACATGAGAGCGATAAGCTTAGAAATTGGCGTTTATTTGGGAACATTATTGAGGACATCAACGTACATAATCTTTATGGACATAGATAAGATTGTTCATTTATAGTATTTATATTGCTTTTGTTACCCGTTTGAACGCGTTACACTTGATCAGAGCCCAAGAAAACTAAGAAGAGAATCGTAAAATATGAACCAATAAAAAACATCACTCAATTTCTAACAAAAGAAAATATTTAGAAAAAGATACGACAACCACTCAGAAAGAAATATTGTTGCTCTTAGTTGTCCACAGCAAACATTGAAAGAATTTCAATATCACAGAACAAACGGAACAAACCCCTGACAAAGGAAAAGGGATCAAACGTTTAAGACTAAGGCATTTGTTTTACCTCTGTATAAAAATATCACTAGCCCCTATCACTACGGCAAGTATGAAATTATTGCGTTGGTGTGGAAGCAATCAATTTAATCTCCATCGGTTAGCACAGACAAAGGAACAACGAGCAGTAAGCTGCTACAAACATATTTTTTCCCAAGGTATATGAAAATGAATGAATAATTTTCCCGTGACTTTATTGAATGCTACATGCACATTTGTACATAACATACATATTTATATAAGTAGCAAAAGAGTAAACGCAACTTGATGGTAAGCAACTGTGGCGTGTAGACAACTATTCTCAACATCACTTAGAATTTATATATTTAGGAATCCACTCACACCAACTAATCTAACTTAAGGTAAGTAACAGACAGAACTCAACAGCACATAACACAGTTTCATTAGGTATAAATATTGGTTATTAATTTTATCAATTACTAAAATTCGTTATTCTGTCAACAGGATTTATAGAAATGTGTCCCATGTCTTTGTTTAATCGATTGAAATGGAACAAATGCGTAAGAAGCGGGAAACATAAAATTTATTTCGTACCAAACTCGTATAAAACTGTCCTTACTGCCAATCGCGTTCATCGATTACCAATAACAAGACCCTTGAGGGCTTAAGGGATGTCTAATTCCACATTTTTGTAACCTTCAAAGGCTTTCAACGACGATAGCAAGCATTAAGTTCTTGGGGCCTTGTGTTTCAAGTGCGCGGGTAATATTTTTGTAACTCACATATAAAAACGAAATAGGACAAGGCGAAACGAAATCACTATCCAAGTAGAAAAAATATCTGAAATTAATGATACATAAGATAAAGATGCGAATTAAGAAAGTACGTTAAAACAAATGTCAACGTTACCAAAGAAAATAAGTTGGATACAGATGGGCTAGAAATATTAAATCATACACATAACTACTTCTGAATGTATTTTTGTTTGGGACGATGACTGTGTGTCCCGAGATTGATAAACACATTTTTTTATTTAATTAGCAAACGAGTGTTAACTGGATTGTGATGGATCACTATCTTGAAAGCATCAAAAGAACATCAGATTGACGAACAGATAAACGACAGATGGCTCACTTGTATATGAGGCGGCCATCTTAGTCCTCTGGAGTAGAAACACATTGACTTCAGGTAGTCTTTATTCTGTATGAAATTACTTACATATGTCTATGGGCGTCAGTGATTCCTTGCCATCAGGTGGACTGCCAGCTCGTTTTTTAGTTCAGCCTTATAAAATAAACATTTTTCTCCTTAACGTAGTTGAAAATATTACAGATAAAGGAAATGACTTAGAAAATTACCCAGAAGAGTACTAATACTAATAAAAATAAACATTATCCAAGTTTATGGTTACATTGATCTCTTTACATTGTTGCAGCTATAATACTGTCAGTGAATGTCAACGTTCATGTAATGGTTGCTATCAACGACCACGTGTACTCTGTTGCGGTTTTATCTGAATCAGATTTCCCCACAGTTTCAGTTCCACACTATATTGCTATGAAAATCTTGTAAGCTCTGGATCCAATTGGGACTATTTGGGTTTACTGATGACGGATGTAATTTCAGATGATTTAATTCAGTGGTATCCATTAAGGGAATTAGATTTTTATGATGGAGTTTAAATATACGCGAAGGTTTGTGAGGTGATGTTTGTTTGTTACACTTTCACGCAAGTAATGGTTTGAATCTGCTGAAATCTGGCACAGAAATAATTTATGACCTAGAATAGCACTTAGATATTCATTATCGTGGTAAACGTGTCCGAAGCTGACAAAGTCGCACGAGTTAATTAGTTTAACATAAAATTCAGTGATTTTTTCTAACACAGATAGCCTATCAATATTGTCAAAATGTCAACGAGAAATTAATTTATATTCTTGTCTATAAAAAACTTCAGCGACCTATTATATTCACAGTGGCAGCCGTTTCGAAATCGTTATATCACGGCCTCAACACTACAGTTGGCATCTATCAGAATCTTAATTAAAGTTCTCAAACAACTGAATATTAATAATTTTATATTAATGGTTACTTCATCGTATAACTTCAAAACTTCAAGAACTTACGACTTTTGTTAGCAGATGTCTGCTGTTAGAGTTGAAAACGTGCCGTGGATGATGAAAGTCGTGTGACATTTGATCCACTTAAGCGTTCAGTCAAAGCAGATTTGCACTCGACTTAAGCTAATTTAGGGAGTAAAGCCGCACGTATCAAGTTTCTTATAAGCTGGTCGACGAAGACAAGTCGATTTACTTCACTTAGACTAGTGCTTTATAAAAACACGCTTTCCACACTCATGACCCGACAGTAGGATTTTCTCCTGTGTCGTGGGTACCTTGGACACACACAAGACGAATACGCAAACACCCAGACCCAGAACACGAATCTAAATTTATCGAATCGAACCCATTGCGCGTCAGACCGGTATGGTAACCGCTCCGCCACGCAGGTCGTCAAATGTTGTTGCCGTCAAATGTTCTTCATAATGTTGTGAACACTAAAGATTGTCTTGTATTGATAATACAATAATGCGAGAATTTTGTAAAGCTATGTAATATGGTAATTTCATGAACTCATATAAAAATATATGGAATGAAATGTCTTTATGTTGCATAGGCCTAAGGGATCACATACAATATTTTTTTCTTGCGTGGACCTAAATCTCGCAAGAAACTAGCTAACTCTATAAAACCAACTCCTTATCCGTTTTTCCTGAGTATATTAGTTTTCTACTCGCTAAAAGCTATTTGCGTGCTTCTGGATCCTCTAAAGCGTTTAGTCGAAGCAAATTTATACTTGGATATTCCAAATTTAAGTAAGAAATGCACAAATTTAGTGATTGGGGAATACCTTTATTCTCATTTTTTATAATTACTTGAAAACAATTTAGTTTACTAAAATGTTTTATTTTACTGAGTAGCAAAAAGAGATAAGTCGTCAAAAAACTAGAAAGATTAGAATTTTGAAAGGGGAGAAAAGATATTAACTTAGTAAAGCATGTTGATCCTGCGTTTGCGATATCGGAGATACTTTATAAAGTTCCTACTTTTATTCACAGAAATCTTCATTCATTTAGTATAGAAGTTGACTAATAGCACCCGGTCCAGGTTCTGTTGGCAAATTCCCAAGAAAATATATGAGTCTAAGGTATGTAATTACGTATTTGTCGAGCAGCAGCAAGTTAGAATCTACAGACTTGTGTGTGTGTGTGTGTGTTTTTTTTATCTGACTGAAGTAGCAAACGAGCATGCAGTCCACCTGACGGTAAGTGGTCACTGCCGCCCAAGGTCATCCGTAATCAACTACATACAGAACATGGGTTCCATCTGAAGTCAATCACAGATGCGTCCCAAGGACTATAATGGTCGCCTCATGTGAAAGTGTGCCGGCAACCACACCCTTCCATCGAAACGCAAGAAATGCTTCACGCTAGAAATAGGTGTGGCGGTGGTACTTCCCCGGTCGAACTACACTGGTTCTACCGCCTTTGTTAACCTGTGTTAACTTTCTGTCACAGGATAAATGAAAATAAACAGGATAAAGAAAAACTAAGATCTATCTATACCAGTTTATCTTAGAGTAAATGACTCGTAATATCCATACTTATTAAAATTGGTTACATAATGCGAAGTACTTTAGTCTTAAAGCAATGTTTCTGTCTTCGAAGGAGAACTTGTTTTCTTACAAGGTCGACGGGAATGAATGAACTACTGTTTTTTACCTCGACAAAGAGCTGATATTATAAAATTCTTGAATGTCATTAAATGACTCTGGTAATAATCGATGCGTAAATCGATTAACTATTGTGGTACTCAATAATATTTATTAGCTATTATTTTGTTACTAGCTGAACCCTGCAGCTTCGCTCGCGTTATTAAAATCGACGTATAGATTGTTCCGTGGGAATAAGATATTTTTCCACAACAAAAAGTAGTTTATATGTTCATCCAGAGTGTCAGCTAACTCCCTACTAAATTTTATGAAAATCGCTCCAGCCGTTTAGACGTGAAAAAGTAACAAACATACACACTCACTTTCGCCTTTATAATATTAGTATGATGATTTTTATCTCCTTATGAATATCTATGTATTAGATTAAAATGCAAGAGCTGTGATAGCCTAATGGTTGAAACTTGCCCTCTCGTTTGGGAGGTCCGAGGTTCAAACCCAGGCACGCACCACTGATTTATGTGCGTATTAGAAATTAATTATTACTGCTTTTCGGTGAAGGAAAACATCGTGAGGAAACGTATACACCCGAGTGTTCTTAAAAAAAAATAGTTCTCGGAGGTGTGTGAAGTCCACCAATTCGCACTTGGCCAGCGCGGTGGACTATGGCCTAAACTCTCTCATTCTGAGAGAAGACCCGTGCCCAGCAGTGGGACAATAATGGGTTGACGAGAGATTAAAATGCAATGAATAATCCTTTGCTAATCTTTTATTTCTTTTGCTACTAGATTGGTGCCTACCTCTATTGACTTACCTTGAAAATTTTAAAACAGTATTTCATCTCTCTAATATCAACATCAGAATTTTTCCGTCACCTTAAGGCACAGTATTTTCTCCTGTGTCGTGGGCTCGTAGGTACCATAGACACGCAAGACGAATACACAAACACCCACACCCAGAACATGAATCTACCTGATACCTGTCTGGCCGAGAATAGAACCTGGGATCCATTGCGAGTCAGACCGGTATAGTAACCGTTCCGCCACGCGGGTAAGTCAACACGCATTTAATTTCGTATATAAAGAAAACATAACAAAATGTATAAAACTGACACACCTAATATTAAAAATCATACTCCTTCAACGTTACAGAGTAAAATAATCCGATCACGAATATTAATGTGGGAGTATGGGCGACGGGGTGTAAAATAATCGATGTGTGAACATCGGCATTCGCATTATTATATTCCTGCATATGGAAAACCCGGCTAAAGAGCAGACGGGTGTAGACAGCGTTCGACGTGCTGACCTGACCTCAATTGCTAAAATAATCCCTCCAATTAAATTGCTTTCAAAGGTATTTCGGTATACGGGAATATATACCTATATGCAGAAAGTATTGATATACTTTTTGTTACCTTTTTTTTTTATCTTACTGAAGTAGCAAAAGAGCATGCAGTCTACCTGATGGTGAGTGGTCGATGCCGCCCATGGACGTCTGTTATCAGCTTTATACAGAACATGGGTTCCATCTGATCTGATCAATCACAGATGCGTTGCTACCCCCGAGGACTATGATGGTCGCCTCGACCTCGATATTTCGACCCAGTTGCATGGATCGTGGTCACGGCCAAACTTTCAACTTTCAACATAAAGAAATTCAAAAATTGCATATCGTGAGTACTCGTTACATAATGAAATGTATAAATTCCGCGATAATATTAGTTTAAAATCATACTTTTACCTTATTTTTACCTAACTGCTTCAAAAGGAAGATAATATTGTTTTCGAGCGTATGTATGTGCGTTGTTGTATTCTATACCTTGGGAGGACAAGTCCGAGGAAGACCAAAGCAGTACTCACCACAACACCGACTCAATAGGGAAACGCAGTACGCGTTTCCCTATTGAGACGTGTACTTATTAAAACCAATGTACTTATATAATTATAATATATGAAGCAATAACCTTTTACCCTTTTTTAAGAAAATTACGCGGACAGAGTGGTACGAATTGTGGTACAGTTACTTTATAGAGAGAAACAGAGCAGGATGAAACATTTTTTTCTATGCTAATACCACAATGTACAGTACAGAACTTAAGATCAAAATAACCGTTTGAAATCCGTCAAGTTTAAATCATCATAAAAACAATTGGTAGGCAAGGTTTTTAAATGTGACACCTCAACTTTCCGGCTTTTTGGGTCTGAGAAGTGGTCTATAATAATCTATTTACAGTTTACAGTGATTTGAGCACTTACAAAAATGCATACCCGTGTTGGTGTAACAATAAAAATTCAGTGGAAGGGAAATCACATCCTATTTCAATCTAATGGCCGTCCAATTAACGCTAATGTCGGAACTGCACGTGTGCATCCACTTGTGAAGCAACAACAAATCTATTAAACTGACCACACAATTTCAAAGATGTGATAATTGAATGTTTCACACAATTAAAATAATCAGTCGCTCTCATCTGGAGCGAATGATTACACTCCATTTATCCTTAAAGATTAATTGCAATAAATTATATATATGGCAAAAACTAGTAGAATCTATACTAATATTATAAAGCGGACGAGTCTGTTTGTTTTAACGCAATTTGTTTTAACGGTAACCTCTGGAAGTACTGGTCAATAAACAATCTAAACAATCTTTGACGACCCGCGTGGCGGAGCGGTTACCATACCGGTCTGACGCGCAATGGGTCTCGGGTTCGATTCCCGGCCAGACAGGTATCTGAGTGATGAGTTAGATTCGTACTCTGGGTCTGGATGTTTGTGTATTCGTCTTGTGTGTGTCCATGGTACCCACGACACAGGAGAAAATCCTACTGTGGGGCTATGAGTGTAGAAAGCGTGTAATCTTATCATAATGGTAAGAGCCCATCCATAAATTACATCACACGTTAAGGGAGGATCGATATAGTGTGACAAGGGGTGCAGAGGAATACAAATTTTTTTATTGTCACATGTAATTTTGGAACTACTGTTCTTAATTTAAAATTTAGATGTAGGATGTAGGTAGGTAATGTTAGTCCTTACGAAAAAGCAATTGTCTAAAATATTAAATTAATTGGAACTGAAAGGTGAGTACTTAACAAAAAATATCAAAATGCATGAACCGATATAACCTGACAATGTAAGCAATTGTGATCTGAAATACTTCTTCTGAATAAAAAAATATACACAAAAAAAGTCGCTGGGTTTCCTGCTCAATCTTCTCAGTTAAGGTCATATTTCGATCAAATAAGTGCGAGAAAAAAAAATGTAACTGACAATAGGTGTCCCCCGTAGGCCTTTACAAAACAAAATCATTTCATTTAATTTCATATTTTACGTAACACAATTATAACCAAACTGTATTATCAATGACCCCAACATTTGATCCGACCGACCCCGGATACACGAACATCCCGACCACGTTCGTGACTTCGTGTAACACTTAAGATGCTAGTATATAAATACGACTATATACTACCCGTACGTGATAACTTAAACTAATCGTAATGACGTCACAGCATTATTATTTTTTTATCTGACTGAAGTAGCAAACGAGCATGCAGTCCACCTGATGGTAAGTGGTCACTGTCGCCCATGCACATCTGTAATCAATCCTATAATTATATATAACCTATAATCAACTTCATATAGAACATGGGTTCTAGAGTTAAGTCAATCACACATGCGTTGCTACTCCCGAGGACTATGATGGTCGCCTCGTGTGAAAGTGTGCCGGCAACCACACCCTTCCATCGAAACGCAAGAAATGCTTCACGCTGGGAATAGGTGTGGCGGTGGTACTTCCCCGGTCGAACTACACTGGTTCTACCACCTTCAAATACTTCCCCGGTCGGACTACACTGGTTCTACCTCCAAATGTTTGTAAATTATGTGCGAATACTACAGCCAATACTTTTTGAACTTATAAAAAGTTTTAGAAGCAATTATGTAACAAAAAATGTTCGTGCTTCCTTTTTTGATTATATTACCAAAATAAGGAGAGCCAAAATGCTTATCAGATTATGTTAAGGAGTTATAAACCAAGCCCCATAAAGATTAAAAATTTCTAAAAAAATCACCACGACAGATCGCGTTAAATACATTCGCATATTTTACCAACTTTTAGAAACAACATGCAATAAATTAGAAACCGTGTTAAAAGTTTATTTAAAATCCTAGAAAAAATGCGCCAACGTGAATTTAATTTATCGCGATTGGAACGAAAGGCAAATCTTATACGGATCTCAGGAAACACTGTCGGAAGCGATACAATATTAGATTTATGAGCAAAATTTACAGCTAATGCGAAGTCGAATCCAGTTATCGCGATTGGAACGCAAAGGACTGCAGAAAGTCTAGTCTAGATAGACGTATACCTGTCTAGGTAGATAAATAAGTTACCTACCACTACATACATTAAACTTGTAAACTATTAATAATTATCTTCAAAGCTCATTGTAATCGGCGCGACATAAAAAGTAAAGAAAATATAATACCTAGTTTTATCTGTTTATTGTTCACTAGAAGTGCGAGCGTCCCAAATTAGACCCACTTCGATGTTCTTCCTGCTCTAGTTAATATTTTATTATGCGTATAATCGTGAGTTGTATGACTTTTCTTGAAATATAATTATATTATATGTGCACGGGACTTCAACCAAATAAAGACAATACCCATTTTTTTTACCTAAAACATCCGCGCTTCTAGTGTTAATATGTTATTTCACTGAGGATTCATAAATTGGCCTTTGAAAACTCTTGTCAGTATAGTATGAATAGTATAGGGTGAATAGGCTTTATCTAGGCAAGCGTGTAACATCCTAGGCTGCATCTTACTTAACATCAGGTAAGGTCGCGGCCAAACGTTGGCCTATAATAAGACAAAAAAAAAGTATAGTATGTTTACGTAACATAATATCACATCACATACATTTAAAGTTCTTAAATTGATATACGAGTTAGGTTTCATTGATATGGTCCTATAATAAACCCACGAACATTTTCCTTTATTGGCTGAACGGTATGTTCCAATCAGCTAAACTAAATGGTAACTGGACGCCCATGGACATCTAATAACTTCATACAGAACTAAAATTTTATCTGAAGTCATTAATATATGTATGCGTTGCAGGTCCCGAGGATCAAGACGGTCCCCTCGTGTGAGAGTGAGCTGACAATCACAAACGTAAGAACTGTTTCTCGCTAAAAGTAGAGGTGGTTACTTATAACGCTAGAAACAAATGATTCTTTTGTTGATATGTTTATCACTACATATCTCCAACATTAGTATTAATAATGCCGCAAGCACTTGATAAAAGCAAGGCACTTGACATCTGACCCGCGCTGTATCGAATGCTTGTGCCAATTTTATCATATTTGTAAATGAATTCTCATCAACTATCGATTCCGGATATTCGCTAATTGATCATTCTATCAATTAATGAAACATTGGAGAGCGTTATTTTAAAGATCATTTGAATTGTCAGTATGCTACAGTTTTTGATTATCGATCTCAGCATACCTGTCACGGAGACGGTAAACAAAATTTTCTGTAAACAAGATTATTCTATCGTGGAAACCCCTTTAAAAGCTCTGAGACAGATGAACACATTGTTAAAGGAAAGGGCCATGCCAAAAGCCACGAAAAATAAACAGGCTTCAATTTCATGGCAGCATAGCATGGACAATGAAGTTGAAACCGCAAAGTTCTGCACCACTGCCTAACTTCAGCCGAAATCACTGGTGGACTGTGCATCATGTGGGAATTACTCTGGCAAGGAGAGGATCTTCGAGGCCCGCAGATCTTACACCAAAAGGCGAAGCCATCGCTGCGTTACAGTACCCGGCAGTCTACGAAAGCCCTTAACACTACCGTTATTATGTAGAAATAGATGGTGTGGAGATGCCTCCGAATTAGAGCCACAAACGATTCTAAGACCTCCGATGATTATCCAATAGATGATGATGATAGTGAAGATTAGGATAATAATAATAATCCTGCTACTGATTATTATTATTATCCTATTATTAATATGAACTACAAAAATAATAAGTATAAGCAAAAACCACTAGTGCTAACTGTCCATCGCTTTCAATCGACAACGTGGACAGATTCCGCCTCTCCGCATTCGTGCATTTCCTATTAACGATCCATTTGTAGCTGCGGTTTTGCGGGGACCCACGTTTTCAGGCCACCTTTCATTACGTGGAGCGGGACCTACATGTGAATACATAACTATCATTTATAGGTATAACATTCATACACTCGTTTACACACGACTCCGCAGCCACACGGGTATACACAAAGGTTAAATGTCACGTGTTAAAATGCATACTTTAAAAGAATTGGTCTTGATTGATTTTTAAGCTTTGACCATTCAGATGTTTAACGTCGGTTCACTGCAATAACTCTTTAGATGGCCCATGTATTACCTGTAGTTTAGTCAAGTTTTACACCCAATTATCCTAATTAACACACTGATTTCCAACTACCATGCGGCATGCGTAAGAGTAGTTCCTACAATTTTGGATATATCTGTATTTATTATTATGATGCTTTTTTAGATTTCCTTCTTAAGATTCAGTAACATGACAAGTTTCAGTTCTCACCAACGCCAACTACAAACTAACATCAGTACCTAATCTTGACTTTAGAAACAGTTTATGTTATTACTACCTCTAGCATCTCTTTTGCACTAAAATTCCATCCAAAACCCATTTGAAGCCCACAGCTGAACATAAATCTACTCTTTTTTTTTTTTTTTATTTGACTGAAGTAGCAAACGAGCATGCAGTCCACCCGATGGTAAGTGGTCACTGCCGCTCATCGACACCTGTAATCAACTTCATACAGAACATGGGTTCTATCTGAAGTCAAACACAGATGCGTTGCTACTCCCGAGGACTATGATGGTCGCCTCATGTAAAAGTGTGCCGGCAACCATACCCTTCTATCGAAACGCAAGAAATGGTTCACGCTAGAAATAGGTGTGGCGGTGGTACTTCCCCGGTCGAACTACACTGGTTCTACCACCTTGTAAACTCTACCCTATAGGTGCGTACCCTATAGACCGTTTTTTTTTTGCGCCCAGACAAAGGGGAAAGGGCTACCCTCCATGCGGGGAGGGTGGTGGTGAATTAAATACAGGACACATTAAATACCACGACACTGCCCTATGATTAATGGCTGTAAAATTTAACATGATGTTATAGCATCATAAGTGCGGTGTAGACAGCATATTACCGAAGTGAGCACAGCACTTCGTGACAGGCCATCGTAACGGAGCTTGTTTAGATCGCATTGCAGTCGATTCACAGAGTTACTCCTTCACACGAGCCCAGACATTCACTCGACAATTTAATTACGTGTGGTTAGTTAACTAAATAATAGCACAGTAGTACCTAATATCATACAGTATTCTAACTCAGCCCTGTCCTTGAATTTTAGGTATAGACGCGCTGGACGAGAGTTCGCGTTAGGGCTACCCGCCTATTTTAATTACATCTTCATACTTGACTTTCTCTATTACTTATTACGTTTTTCTTCAGTAGATTAAGGTAAAAAACAACGAACTCTTTTAATATTCGACAGCGTTACACACCAATGTAATACAAAAATATACACACTCTTTTCAATAAACATCTACCATATAACATTCCAGCATATATGTTGAAGAACCAGAGGCAATGTAACACGTGTGGTGCATATACCGGGCGCTTGCGTAAACCGCTAATTAAACCGCTGGTGTTCGACGGAATGATTGCAAATACGATTATGCCCGCAAACGGCGTTTTCGTAGCAAGCGCATACCTTGATATTATCAGGATTATCATGCAATATTATTATTGCAATGTGCCGAATTGCCTGACCTTCAATTTAACTGATATGATTATTTATAGCCAGCTTACAGGTGTATTTATAAATAGATGTTATTTGTGTACAAGGGATTGGTATAGCAACGTACCTACCGTCTAAAACATCGATATAAGCCTAGTACACTCCCACAAGGCGTTCCAAGTTAGTTGAGGTAATACTTAACATTAAGTAGTCAGTAATAATCCTTCAGCATTGGATACAAGAGTATCCAGGATTAAGAAGGATTTACAGGATTAAGAACAGAAAACGAAAAGGTGTGCTCTACTAATAATTCATTTTTTTAAAACCAAAACTATATTAACCCTTTCAATTCTTTCAATTCAATAAACCATTGAAGTTTACGAAATATGTATGCAATCATTTATTATAACCACGGTACCTACAGATACACCCATCTCCTGACTCACGTATACGCGATAGTAAAAATGTAATATTTCCCCTATCCTCCTCTATACTACGCCCATAAAACTGTAGGACACCTAATAATCTAAGTAAAACAAAAACTATATATCCCGCACCATCTTGTACGATATCTAAGTTTATGATTATGCATTTATTCTGAGAGGGCAGCGAGCACTATGTATTATGGAGATCGCAAGACTGAGAAGGGATCGAACCCAAATAAAACTTGATGTTCTCCAAAGTGTAATGATGAGTAGTTCTCAATTTAAAATTATATGTTTTTGAAAACATACAAACTCCGAAAACAGTTTCAATCTACGTAGATAAGGTCTTTGGCGCAGAAGGTTCCGCATTTAATCGTCAAAAAGTTCTAAATAAATGTTACTCATTTAAAAGTTTGTATACTTTGAAGGGGATATTATTAACTATTTTAATCTTCTCAGTTGGAAGTTTTCCACAACAAAAAGTAGACCGAAACTTATCAATCTTTTAGAACAAAGAAACAATAACATGATGCCTGTTTAAAACAACAATAAATTTTATTGTTTTCAACAGTATATATCTTATCTATACGGCTGAAACGAATGTATGTGATGTTCTACTAATATTCCTAAACAATGAAATCACAGCTGTCAAGATGTCTTTTAGATTATCACAGCAGAGGAGGTAAATAAACGTACAAAGTGCGACGTTACCCTTGCTCTCTTGATTTTAACAACAATATTTTTATGATAGTTCTTATATGTAAATCTAAAAATGAATGTTTACCTGTATGTCCTTTATAGAATCGTCTATTCATTTGATCATGTGATGATATTTGGCAAAGCTGTTGTTGTGCAGGATTCCACGAAGTATTGTTTTTTTTTGTTGTGTTACAACGCGCGCCGGGTAGTACTAGTCACTAGTATTTATAAAATTCATTATTCAAAAGTCTATTCCTGCCTTATAATAGTGGAATTGAGGAGCACCTTTAATAGGAGTTTTTTTTAGTTTCCTCAATAAAAGAAATAAAATAAAATAATTGACTAATTCATTAATTGTAATTAAAATTTATCAATAGCAAATAGCGAAGCAGTCGCGCGGCTGACGCGCTGCTGCCGCACTACTTGCGACCTAATGTGAAGGCGCCCTAAAATGATGGATGACAACGTTTACAAGGTTTTTTTGACGAAACTATAAAGTCATACTAACACACTGGCAATTTTTTTTTTGTTCGCGAGGAAGAAACCTTCATACCGACGCCGTGAGAGCGACGCAGTGTTATGTGGGATTTTTACCGCACTAAAACCCCCCGGTGGCCGTCCTTGGCGCTACAAAGAGAACCTGGGATCTCTAAACGAACGCAACCGGGAACCTCAGAGCGCATTGCCCCATCGGGCTCCTCCCAGATGAGCGGCTCACAGCTCCGTCTAGTCTTTACGACCGCATGCGACCATACTGCTGTCCTTCCCGGGATCGCCTTATTGGACGTTTCAAGCTCCTACTCTAGCCGCCCCGGAAGCCCCTTTCAGTCGCTTGTTACGACAGGCAGGGGATACTGTAGCCCTATTTTGATCCCGGAACTACAAGGACGGCTGGCATATTTTCTATAGTTTCTATACATTTTATATAGGCTCGCAGCACACGGTGAACGCTTCTAGCTTCTAGTGGCGGCGTTTGTGACCGCCGCGAGTAGGCAGTGTCCGACGACACTCAGAGTATTGTCGATATAAGATTGAACGTTGGTTGGAAAAACGTGGTAAGGACACAAATACACGAGACATTCTATCTTGGTCATCAGTGGTAGTAATACATGTTGGACCAACTCCTCTCCTGTCTGAAGTTTATCGCATGGGTGGCAATATACAACATAACACAACTTCAGTTGCACATGCTATGGGTTATTATTAACATATCTTTAGTATAATACATAAACAATGATTTTGATAACGGAATCTGTAGTTGTTCTCGTAACAACTTATACTATTGATAATAATGTCTGTGCCCCTACTGAAAACGGGTATAAGTCTGATTTTCGCCAAATTGACTTCTTTTGTACTTCTAACAATTTTATTAGAAAAACTGAGACATTTGGATTCGATCTGCGTTTTTCCAAGATGAGACCGCCGCCTCGACGTGTTAATAAAATGTAATTTATCGATACATCACGTTTAACAAAATGAAGATTTTCATAAGATGTGCCAACTCTAACAATATTGGCACAAAAGGTCAATTTCGCGAAAATTCGACTTATACCCCTTTTCCCTAGAGACACATTACAACTGCAGTCACGTCATATTCGTGCGTATCTCACTTGATTGATAAGAGCTGCGTACGCGTCCACGTCAATTAACAGTTATTTGATAGCTCAATTAGGAGATACCAGTTAACAACCATTATAATTATTTCGTACATTCCTTTCATTAATATTTGTTGTGTAATTTATATAGGTAAAATCAATTAATAAATAGATTTTTAATAAAATCCCAGAATTATTTTTTTTTCGAGGGGGAAATTTCCAAAAGTTACCCGACGCAGGGTTATGTGGGATTTTTACCTCACTAAAACCACCCCGGTTGTCGTCCTCAGCGCTACAAAGAGGACTCCAAAATCTCGAAAGGAATGCAACCGGGTCCTTTGAACGCATTGCCCCATCGGGCTCCTCCCAGGTGAGTGGCTGGGCCCACCGCTCCGTCTGGTCTTCACAACGGTATACCGCCGTCCTTCCCGGAATCGTCTGATCGAACGGATCGAGCTCCCACTCTAGCCGCCCGCAATTTCGGAAGCCTTAGTCGCCTCTTACGACAGGCTAGGGATACCGTAGCCCGTAGCGTATTTTGATTCCGGAACTACAGGGACAGAATATTTGCACATTGGTATTTTTATAATCTGAATAATATGTACAAATATGTTATTAAACACAGTTTTGGTCGTATTTGAAATAACCGTTTATTACAGCAGATAATACTTACGATGACTCATATTATTTACTTTTGCGCGCTTTTTAGCGAAATTGCACCTTTACAGCACACCTGGCTAATGTCACCTGATTTACACGATTATAATCTTTAGCAATAGCAAATATACTACATACTCATCGCTAATTAGCAACCAGGACATTGAAAGCTAATTTAGAAATTACATTTCAAATAGATGTGCATAAATAATAGATTGGTAGGTATTTGAATGACCTTATAATCAGTCCAGACATTATGGTAATAAATCTATCAAATCACATACAGCATTAAATAAAATTAAAATGTGAGTCTGGTATCTAGAAATAACTGCCACTTTCTAAACATGTCAAGCTTAGTTGTACAATAATAAAATTCAATTTATTAAAATTTCTGTCTATGCATACCAATATTAATTCTACTTCAATAACACTTTCACATATAGCGAATGTCACACGTAACTTTACATGATAAAATATATAACTTCAAGAATACAAAAATCGTGCAGTCATACGAGAATATTACCTATCAATCTTTATGGTGTTCATAAAATCTTATACGGCTGCCTAATAATCCTTACTAACATTATGTGTTACAACTAAATGTGAATTTAAGTTTGTTTGCTACGCTTTGACGCCAAAACTACTCAATCGATTATCATTAAACTATTCTTAGAGGTAGGTATTAGAAAGGATGTAGTATTTTTTAGTATAAATAATATATTTTGACCAACATGCTCGTTCGTC
This sequence comes from Spicauda simplicius, assembly GCA_949699795.1. Taxonomy (NCBI): domain Eukaryota; kingdom Metazoa; phylum Arthropoda; class Insecta; order Lepidoptera; family Hesperiidae; genus Spicauda; species Spicauda simplicius. Next base: position 21,104,715 of record OX453065.1, read on the forward strand.
AAACAATTTAAAAACCAAAGCTTCAACGCGAGCGAAGCCGTGGGTAAAAGCGAGTTTATAAATCTTAGGGCGCCTTCACATTATGTCGGAAGTAGTTCAGCAACAGTGCGTCACCGCGCGTCTGCAGTGGATGATTTCTTTTTGTTATAATATTATTCATTATTTACTATTTTTATTATTATTGAAATTTTATTATATTGAAATGAAGTGCACCACCCTAATCTTAATTTTTCTCGCGGGAATAGCTGCAATAAGATAGCATCCGCTGCAGTCGCGCGGCTAACTCGCTGCTACCGCACTACTTGCGACCTAATGTGAAGGCGGCCTTATGTCACGCTGTACTTATCGGCAAGCAGGTTGATGTGGCAATATCGCTGCTTGACATGGCAATACCGCGCGCAATCAGTCGCGATCAAGCACGACTCAACGATCAAAGCTCCTCTCACGTTATCTGCAGACACCGTTCTGTCATAACAGTATAGGTACACCTTTTACCACTTCAGCCAGGGCTACCACTCACTTCTTAGATATGTCATACCAATAAATAGTCTATATTAAATGGATTCCAAATCAAGTGTTTTTATAGATGATAATGGTTACAGACGGTACAGTGCACATAACGCCACAAATAAGCACATAAAATAGATACACAAAAATAAGCAGTGAGTCGTCTAAATAATAATTTAAAAAAATATACCGGACGAATTGAGAACCACCTCCTTTTTGAAATTGGTTAAAAATAGAGTTTTAGTTTTGAGCAAATGCACGTGTTTCGTGTACATATTGTTATGTTACGTTACCAAGAACAAACCCACATAAAAACAGTCTTGCCTGAGCTTAGCCACAGATTGGTTGCATCTGACTAAGAACGGCTCGGATAAGAATGTCTCCCATAACACACCCTTGAGACCAGAACACAGCAGCACATAAGCGGTGGTGTACCCCACGTAGAAACAGAGTTCTACCACATTTACATTATAGACAAACCAAACAAATGCTTGAACATGCGATTCCATCCATCCATCCATCAGCCTTTTGAGTTACACTGCTTAACGTGGGCCTCTCCTAAATGGTGCAACTCCAACCAGGCCTGTGCCCTCTGAATCCAACGGATTCCCGCAGTCTTTTTATTCACTTAACATTGACATTGACTACTTGGAAATTATCTTATTTTAATTGTAAATTGTATGTAGGTATTGTAGATTGTATTCATTCCAACTTTATGTATTTGACGTAATGCTTGTATTTTGTATGCCTCAATGGGTAGAATATAGAGAGACTACAATTTATAATATTATACATGCAAGAGCTTCCTATGTTCATGCAAATAAACAATTGATTGATTGATTGGTTGATTTTTCAGGTACTCTTAGGCAATTGGCATGTTCTTCAAGTACATTTATAGGCAAACACAAAACAAAGCATACACAACGCCGCTAGCAATTACAGTAATCTCGCGAGGGGGACCGGTCCGCGAACCGGTCGACACCCGCACGGGACCTTCGTACACGAGTGCTTGAACAAACGATTAGCGAAACTATACGTCATACATACGTACTGTAAAGCATTGGCGTATTCGTCACGTAGATAAATGTTTTTGTTTACTTCATATATTCACTGGAATTGGATTATTTTAGAGTTGGATTTTTTCTAATGGCAATTTTAGATAGGACGATTGAGTTACTTACTATTTAACTGTTTAACAGTTAAAACAGTAAATAATCGTATTTTCGACGTTGGGGGAGGGGGGGTACATATGTTATTCTTTTTAATAATTATTTGTTACTAGCTGACTATATATATATATATATATATATATATATATATATATATATATATATATATATATATATATATATATATATATATATATATATATATATATATATATATATATGTATATATATGTATATATATATATATATATTATAGATAAAAACCTTTCTCTTGAATCACTTGATCTATTAAAATAAAACTGCATTAAAATCCGTAGTGTAGTTTTAAAGATCTAAGCATATATAGGGGCAGACAGCAGATTTAACGCAAAAACTTCAGATCGCATTTCGCTGAAATGTACGGACATAGATAGCTTATCGCTTGAATTATCATACAGGACACTCATTACCATGGTAAACGTGATTACTATGGTAAAAAGATATGGTAGAGTATTTTCTTTCGTCAACCCATTATTATGCCACTGCTGGGCACGGGTCTTCAGAATGAGAGAGTTCAAGCCGTAGCCCACCGCGATGGCCAAGTGCGAATTGGTGGACTTCACACACATCCAAGAACTTTTTTTAAAGAACTCTCTGATGTGTAGGTTACCTCACGATGTTTTATGTTTACAGCAGGTTTTCAGTTAAGTGAATAGCAAATCAATCAGCAAATCAAATCAATGGCGTAAGTCGCTTCAACATCCTTCGTTTTTCTACATCATTCCCATGTATTACTCCTGCATAAAAGGACTGCGAAAAATACTGTAGACATACCATAAGGTTTAACTTATAGTACACATACAAGGATAAACGTATTTCTTAAGGATGATCCTGAATGAAATTGCATAAATTGTTGTCACAAAGTACAAATATTGAGGAAGGAAAATTATATAATACGAAATTGAACAATCGTTATATTACATACATGTCGAAAACCACAGTTATGAAGCTGGTAAACATTTCTTTAAGATTTTCATTTATATAATTATCTTATCGTACATCTAAGTCGTTTGCGAAAGTTTGAATTGATGAATGTTAGTTATTCAATCACGCCAGAACCGCTGAACTTATCTGGATATTTGCTACAGGGATGGATTATCGTCTGGAATAGCGGATAGGTATTATCTCGGGAAGTTTTGATAGAGTAAGGGATCGAAATGATGTTTTTCAGACTCGTAGTTCAGAGGCAATATCAAAATCTACCTTTGATCTCGTATATATGCACTCGTATATATGTTACGTATGGACAGAATTTGAGTAACACGGAAAAAACTTATGAAATCTCCAAAGCATTTTTACTACGCCTGGTCTTGCGCACGTAGGTGCTGACGCCAGCACTAATGTCGGTCTTCCTTGAAAACATATTATTTTGTTGATATATTATTGTTAAAAGATATAAAATTTGGGTTATGACATGTATGTCATATTGTATGTTTTTCAAACGTGCCATTTTTATAACATTGAAGTAGCAAACGGGCATGCAGTTCATCTTACAGTAAGTGTTCACTGCCGCAATGAACGGACAGAACAACTTCATACAGAATAAAAATTCTAACTCAAATCAATCAAAATGCTTCCTTCTACCGAAAACTAAGTTCGTCGCCTCATTTAAAATTGAGCCGGCAACCACGTCTTTCCACCGTAACGCAAGAAATGCTTTATGCTCGAAATAAGTGTAGCGGTGGTAAAATAAAGACATGTCAAGTATTAAACCTCACACTATCCAACGTAAGCAAATAATCGCTAATCGATGACCGGTTAAGGGGCATTTTTCCCATTAATATGTATGACAATGAGGACAATTGGAGTACAAACAATGACTGTCGGAAAGTGTACTGAATAAATAATTGTACAGGACTGAAAATTACAACTCATTCACATTAATAAATTTAAATGTAAAATTATATAAATACCTATAGTCTATAGAAATGTACATTGTGGACTTCACGTGCAAAAAATATTATATTTGGAGGTATTAATTCAGCTTTACAGTTTTACACTACTCCGAGGGGATTACCTTTCATCCATGCATCCATCCATCAGCGTTTGAAAGTCCACTGCTGGACATAGGCCTCCCCTAATCTGCGCCACTTCGACCGGTCCTGGGCCATCTGTATCCAGCGATTACCCGCCTTTACATCTTGAAAATAAAATCATCTCCTCGGGCTTTTACAACCTCAAAAGTATGTTACTTTGGAATAAACTACTATATAGGTATTTTACATTTTTAAATCCGGTCAATTTTAACAACGATTACAATTAAGAATACGTTCTGGGTTTGGCATATAATTAAAAACATATTAAACTGTTTAGATCTCGTTCTGTTATCACCCTCCAACCAATTAAACATGAACGAAATTATACTCGACGAGTATTTAATGGTACAACTTCATAATTAACACGCAAAATATTGTTATAATTTTTAATAAATGTTACGTAATAAATGATTATAATTTTTAATAATTGTTCCGATCCAGTGGTAGTATAAAAAATATAGTAACTGACAATTTGTAAGTGACGGGGCACTTACAAATTGTCATTTACATATTTTTTCAGGCCTATGCAAAATAAAGACATTTCATTTCATTTCATAAACGAAATTATGTATCATTTTTATCTGATGGAAACCACGAAAAACATGTTAACTTACATATAATTAGTTATTTTTTTATGTTTCCCTTTGCCTATTGAAGCTATTTGATGATATCGAACATCTTACTAACATTATAAATGCGAGTTGGCTGGGTGTTTGTTCATGTTTCGCGCAACAACAACGGATTTGAATGTAAGTTGGCATACGGATAGATGACCTATACTCCATTTTTCCACAGTTGAGTTATTTAGTAAACAAACCACCTAACTTTCGAAACATCACATTTTCACACAGTTACACGCGTCAAACGACCTGCAAACAATTACATCGGTTCACTTGATGTATTACACTTTGATTCACAACAAAAACTACTTTAAATTTACAATTGTAATAGATAAATTTAATTAAAGTTGCAAAACCGGCGGAACTAATTTGCACAGATAATTTATTTCAACAAAAATTTGACATTTCGGTCATTTCCAAATTAGTGATGGGAAAGATGAATCGATTTGTTACATTGGTTTCATGATTTTGCTAAGTGACATTAATCGATATATTTGTTCGTGTTATAAACTCATAAAATTTAAGCAAGTTTGCTTTCTTGATGTCGCGATAATGACGAATCATATCGCGATATTTTAACTACTCTGTTAAAGCACAAAAGTATTACGTATGAAAATTGACGAATAGAAAATTATTTTTTAATCTGGCTTATTAAAACGTAAACTTCAAAAAATTAAAACTAAAATAACTCAAAAATACTTATAAAATAAATTAATATGAAGTATTACAGATATATTTTTAATACAAGATTTAAAATTATAGACTTCAGATAAAATAAAATTCACGCAAATACGCCTACAAAATAAATTAAGATAAATTATCACAAATAATAAAAATATTTTAAGAAAAATATGAATTGAGTGATTAATTAAGAAGTGAAATAATAACAAAATTCAAATGACTTCTCAAAAAATATCTGAGCTGGTAACAGTATAAAGTAGCCACAACAATTTATTTTTATTATCAGAAATACGAGATTAAAGTATTTAGTCCGTAAAAGTATACCTAACAATAATTAATTCACTATTTACGTCAGGTAAAAAAATAAGATGAAATACAATTAATTTATATGCGAGTAAAAAATATTTTAAACATCTATGCTACTTTCATTTATCGTTAATATTACATTTACTAGTGCATATTTGAAACATATACATTATTTTATTAAAAACATTTTATTAAATTCGAAAAAATATAACGTTGAGTATAATCGATGTTGATACGATTCGATACAACAATTTGCGGTAGCTTCCCAAAGCAAGTTATTTTGATACTTCCCAACCCTATTGATTGACAGTATCTCATTGACATTTAAATGACAGTTCGAGTCGGCCATGTTTATTTACCAAATAGATCAAGTCTGGAAAAATGAGGTATAGATTTACACATAGTATATTTTTTTGCCAGGGCGGTGGACTATGGCCATTAATTTTTCAGAAGACCCGTGCCCAGTGGGACAATAATCGGTCGACGACGATACTCTTTTCCTTGGTAAACGTGACCCAAGCGGGTGGACCTGCGGGAATATGTTAGTTTTATAACCGGACAGATACATGACTAAGGTCGTCGGATTTGCAAACAATAATCAATTGGCATCGATAGGCAAACGGAAAGTATTACTGCTCAGTTGACCTCCAGAAATCTTACTGTTTCTAAGAATAGTTTTTACACACGTTATATCAATAATTCTTGTGTCTAATCTTGGGTAAGTAAATACATATATCGACATAAAAAAAGGCTTCTTAAATAAATAGTTTTCATGTGCTGCAATTTCCAGGTGGTATCAAATTAGTGTTACGCAACCAATTATTACGATTTCGTGTTAGATGTTAGAAGTTATGTTATATTTTAATCATCTATAAATAACTTAATTAATAATAACTTCTACAGTTAAAAATTTAGTTACGTTGCGATTATTAGGGGGCCATAATAAATTTAGACTCGTATCTTCAGCCTTAATAAAATAGGAAATTCTATGAAACAAACTTAAATCGAGCAGAAAGGTAGCGCTTATACTCCAGTGAGTTCAGGCCTCACTCAATTTGAGGATAATCCTTTGAGGCCCCTGAACAGGATCTAAGATTTCAGTCAAGCGTAATCTTGAGATATCGGAGAAAGAACTATTCATAAGACCGTTCTTATGAATAGTTTTTTCTCCGATTCATCTTAAGATTAAGTTTATCCGTATAAACGTTTGTACAAAACACGTGTAACCCGTGAAGCGCGAGACGTACCGGAAACGGGGAGCGGCGGAGGTCCATGCTCCAGTGCGCCCCTTAATGACGAGAAAATGCGATTTTTGTAACATAAGATAACAATACGAATCGTGTGCGATGGATATTCACTTATATTTCGCGTAAATTTGAATACCTTCTTATTCATCCTTTTCTTGTCTATGTTTTTTATATGTGGATGTACTAAAGCACATTAATACAACAACATATAAAAAACATAAAAGAATATTAATATTCGAGATCATATTTTTAGTTTTAAATTTAACTAGATATTTACTTAATATAACGTTATTCTTAAATATTTACTCCTTGTTTTTATGTAAGTATATACATTAAGATGTTTTTTTAAAAGTACTCTTTAGAATTTCTAAATTGATTCCTATAAGCCCCAAAACCTTATTAGAATAAAGTGTATTCGTCTGCTATTGTTAATAACAAAATGGCCAACAAACTGCCTGATTTACAAAAACTTATCATTTAAAATTATAATACATACTAGTTGAACCGGCGAACTTCGTTCCGCCTAAAAGTCAAAAATCTAAAATTATCAGTGTTTCTCCACTATATTATGCATGTATTATACATAAAAACATTCCTCTTGAATCACTCTATCTATAAAAAACTGCATTAAAATCCGTAGCGTAGTTTTAAAGATCTAAGAATACATAGGGACAGAGAGCGGAAAGCGACTTTGTTTTATACTATGTAGTGATACATAAATAAGTAAATCGTATTATAACCTTTTTACCTACTAGTATTGAGCATGAAACGTAAATTGCTCGTTATGCAAGTTACCGGTAAATCATAGGCAATATCCTCTCTGGTATAATCCTAGGATAATTGTGACGAATTACGCGTTTTGCACAAGCCTTGCAATCGTCGACTAGTTGGCATCTAAATGTGCGCGATAATTATTTCAAGCTACTATTTTGCTAATCGCTGGACGCTCACTGGTATCTCTATAATACTAGGCACCCGACGCAACGGTCGAAACTCGACCGTAATTTAACTCAAAAAACTAAACTTCCTATTGCTCAAAGTAGCACGAATATTTCTGAAATTCAAATTAATTATAATAATTTTCAAGTTATTTAGAACACACCCGTCAAAGGTAAAAAGAGGTTTAATTAACTAAGCTGCATTTAAAAGCAATAGCGGGTATTTTGACAGACATTTGACATTTTTGACGTTACGTGGTTTCACAGTAAGACATTGAATGTTTTATTTCGTTTATTAAGTATGTCTTTATGTCAAATACAAGGTAGTGTGTGTAATGCGTTTTTAGTTGATTTTGTGTATGTTTTATGCATTATTTGAAAAAAATATTAGCATTGCGCAATACTTCTGTACATGAACTATAACCGTGCGTAATTTCATACGCCTGCGGCAAGTATCTTAAAAACGAATCACAAATTTTTGCTTCACGTATTAATATATAGATTATGGCTCTAATCTAAGATTATATTGCATTCATTTGAGATCCGTTGCTGGACAAAGGTTTTCCTTCGTGGGGATTTTTTCAATTCACCACGCCTAACATGCTTTACGATAACCGCAGTTGGTGTTGATGTTTCACATGAATACGCTGCTGCCCATCTTTTTTGGAGTTTACTTCTTAAGAATCGATTTTCATACATAAGGGCCCGGCATGAGAAAAATGTGAGGAGTAAAATCTACTGATGAATGACCTCGTTACGTTTTTTTTATTGAGTATAACGCCATCTAGTTAAAACTTTAGGACTATTTTATCAGTTCGCGTGGATGGTATGCATAGGTTTCGACATTACGTTTTACCGAAATGTCAATGGTATTTAAAATAGTAAATCGTTAAGATAAGTAATGTAAATACTCAGTAAATACGTACAATATTAATATTTTAATATGTATTTATATATTATATATAATTTTTCAAAATGAACCATATATTGGTATTATTTATATCTTTAGTGTGGGAGTATGGCGCCATCTATTTTAAATGCGAGTCAACTCCAATCGTACGTCAGAACTGACACACACACTCTTTTTTTATGGTGCTTGGCCTTCCAACGCGCCGGCCGAGATCCATCACCATTTTATGTGTTTTCCAAAAACCAAATATCTTTAGACTATTGAAGCTATTCAGAGCTCATCATACTCGGATCGTCGTTTAATTGCGCTGATGCTAGGTAGAGAAAGAGATAGGGCAAATCGAACAGTAATGGACACATTTGATCTTATCTTACGTCTGAATGGTATTGATTAACTCATTCCCAAAGCTTTTTCTTTATTCGGATGAGACCGGATTTAGACTCATTATTGGTAAAACTACGCACTTCATACGGTTATAACAGAACGGCCGTAAAATTGTTCGCAATTTCCTCAGTTTCGCAAACTTACACTGAATTCTACGGAAAATTATCGCCTAATAAATTTATAATTAGTTGTTTCAAGCGCAATACGTCTATGCAACTGTTTTGAAACACTTCCAAAGTGAAAATTGGAGATATGTAATACTTGTCTAAAACATTGTTAACAAATTTGGAAACAGCAATAAGAGAAATATCGGTGACGCCACCGCTTAACAACAAACAGTTTTTTACCTTCATACAGGAGATTATATTACAGGAGACCAGAACAAGATCTTACGGCGTGTCGTGTCCGTCCGGTGGATTTTATTATAACATTTTCATTTCGTCTCTTTATTCTCGGAAGATCAAGAAAGAAAAACATGAACATTATTCGTAGGAAATTTAAAATTAACGTCCGTTACGAAACTTTCTCAGAAATATGACCTTGCTCTAAATTATTAAAGAAACAGTAACCGTTTCTCGAAAAGAAATGGAATGAAAAACATGAAAGGGTATTTTATGTCTAGTCTTGTAACATCCATTAGGCATTATTCCATAGATAGAACGATGCTTACGCAAGGTCGTTCTCTCATTAGCGATTTCCGCAGATTCGCCTCTCATCTCCCGGTGACACCATTTCCATCGAGTCTTTGACCGTAAAACGTTTTGCTTATGTAAAGATCAGCAACCCTGGTTCAATCTACGGCACAGGTGTTTGTATCAAGCGGAGAGTTGAACAAAGTCGGTCTTATGCTCGGTTGGTTAAGGCCTACATTTCCTTAACACCTTACTGCGTGCAGTATAAATGTCCGTTTGACCCTAAAATGTTTTTCGCGTGTAAACATGACCGGTCTAGCCTTGCGATTTATTAATGGCTATAGCCGATAGGATTTCATGCAGAACTTGTAACTGATATTGTATTGTCATTTTGTGATCATGTCTTTATGTTTATCCATGTCAAATAGCTCTGGGAACTTTTTGTAATAAAATAATTCACTTTGGTCTGTCTGTCATTCAAACTTTCAAGCCAGCAAGATTTATAAGGCAGAATCAAGATCAAGATCAAAATCATTTATAATAAAAAAAAACAGCAGCACGTTCTTAAAACACCCATCCGTCTGTATTAATCTCAAACCAAAAAGTATAACAGCTGTCTACTCCGGAAACATATAGCTACATTAAATATATAGGTATATAAATAAAAACAATACTGAAGTGAATCAGTGCATATCCCGTGCCGATTTCTCGTTTGGCAACTTCCTGCATTTCGCAAGCGTCGCTGAGACAAATCGGCAATTTGTCACAGCCGAAAACACCAAATGAGTGAAGGGAGTTCCAATATTGGATACTAAATATGCCTGGTCTTTGTTGGCTATAATTTTAAGTAATTCTGTGCATGTATTCTGCAACTGGAAAAAGATTGCAAGAAGAGACGCTTACCAAATTGCATTTGATGTAGATCTAGATATCTATTGTAGTATCAGTCTAGACGTCATTTAGGGGAGGCTTATGTCCAACAGTGGACCTCAAAGGGCTGATGGATAGATGAAATGATGAAAAGGTTTGGTTGCTGACTCGGTTCAACAAGAGGCGAACATGTTTGTTCAAAGGAGTAGTCAACGCATCTGTAATTGGCTTGAGATAGAACTACTCTTCTATATAAAGTTGCTAGCAGATGTCCAGAATACCACGTCTATTTTTATAAAAAAAATGTGATGACGAAGTGAAAAATAAACTGCCTATGAAAAATCTCACTTGTAACCGTTCGGTATCTTGCGTTATAGTGTTTACTTAATTTAATCTTTGATATCTTATTCAAATTACAATCGCCAATAAGTTATTATCGCATAGCTTTATATCATCAGGTACTACAGTCATCATTACATAGTAAAAGTAATCTTACTACGTCATCATTACCGCATTTGCAACTTCCTTAATTTTGCAATAAAATCACAATGAAAAGATCAATTTCCTATATTTCTTCTTAAGCTACTAACTAAAGTATCATACCATAGTTATAGTAGTAGTTATAGTACGAGTATACTAATCTACTTACTTTTTGCCAAATTGACTTTTGATATCAAATAGTTAAAAAAAAGGAGACCTATCGGTTGATTTTTTTAAAAAACGGGATATATTGATGGAGATCGATCAAAGGGTTAAAAATATTGAGATCTATCGACAGACCTTTTTTTTTTTTTTTAAGTGGGTAATCCTCATGGATACCCAGCCGCCCGAGGCAGCAGCTGGGTTATGCCGGACTCTTACCGGCTAAACCCCCACTGTGTTTTCACCTCCGCACCGTTTGGCGGGAACACGGGCGCGCTTTCACATTCATCCGCGAACCCGCCGGTGCCTGGTCGCTTCCGCAACCCCCTCCCGCGTGGAGCATGGAGCTCCCCTCCAACAGGAAGGCGCGCCAGAAAACACAAAGGCGCGCCTTACCTCCAAGGCTCCCATCTGCAGGGCGACGGACCAACCCCGAGACCGCCACCCAGGAGCCGTGGGCATGGACAAGCCGACACCCGCCAAGGCACCGACTTCCCACACCCAGCGGCGGATCCGATCCCTGGTTCCGCCGCAAACCACCAAACGGCCGCAGAGGACAGGGAGGACGGCAACGACACACCGCATCTCCTCTTCCTCTGCGGCCCCACCGCCAACGCATCTGACGGTGCGCCCCCGTTTAGTCGCGGGAGACAGGGTGCACGGCAACGACACACCGAAACACCTCTCCTCCCGCGACCCCTCCTGGCTGCGGAGGACAGAAAACACCGTCCCCCGCAGCCCCCTCGGATGCATCCGGAGCGGGCCTCCAGCTAAGCCCACTCGGAGCGTCCCCACCCTGGAATCCCTCTTGGCTTCACCGCGGCGCCCCAAGCCACGGTTACTGAGCCCCCTCACCACGACAAGGTGGAGATCCCTTCGAGGGGGATCTATCGACAGACCTGTTTTAACCTAACAATTTTGACCTAACAATTTTGGCAGAAGAAACCCAATTCGGTAAAAAATAAAAATCTAAATTATACGCGTTTTCGCTTGAGGCATAGTTTGATTGCTAACTAAACCTTAGTTATTGTCTGTTTAAAAATCGTGTTAAATAAGTAAGTACGTGCTATATACATTTCAATTTATTTTTCTTCACAAAACGGGGCAAGTTAATTTAGAGGAAAATTAGAGAAATTTATTATTCGTAACCTCAATTAATCATCCATGTCTCGACCGGCTCTCAACGGGATAAACACGGGGTGGTTTTGACGTTCGCTTAAAACTAAAACAATTAGGATCTCAGTCTATTACATGTTTCAACCTACACATTTACGTAACTGAAAAACGTGCTGTTCAGTAATAGCCCTTATTGTTTAAAGGGGTTATGTTTTACCGTTTGAACATTATAGGAGTTAAAAATATTAAAGTTTCGAGCACAATGACATCATGCGGGTATTGCAGTACACTAAAGAAAATATTCGTATCTTACTAGACTATGATATCTTCAGTGTGGTTGCCACTAAAGATATCGTAGACTAGGCGCAGATAGATATCGCACTTTCACATGAGGCGACCATCATAGTCCTCAGGAGTAGCAACGCATCTGTGATTGACTTCAGATGGTAGCCATGTTCTGTATGAAGTTGAATACAGATGTCCATGGGCGGCAGTGACCACTTACCATCAGGTGGAATGCATGCTCGTTTGCTAGTTACGTCAGATAAAAAGTGTATCCGTTTTTCATTATAGTCTTGTATACCGATGAACTTTACCTCTAAATTCTAGGCAATAAATCGATTGATTCTTCTGTCTATCAAGAGCATCACTGGTGAGTGGAATAAAGGATATTTAGGCAAGTTCTTATGGTCTTAAGTTAAATACAGATATTAGAAATAAGATAAAAATTAACATAAAAACGATGGAATCATAAAATCTTAAGCTCTAAGCAAAAAAAAGGTTCACGAAACAAACTCGATAAACTCATTTAATTTTCGCGTAAAAGCGTAAATTTTATACGAAACGAGTTTTTACTCCATCGTCCTAATTTCGAGTTCTGTGAAAAAGTTTAACGAATCATTGGGTCGTTACTCTCGCCAAGACAATTGTTTAAGAGCACATAAAATTGTGCGTACCTCACCACTTTTAAAGTCCAAAATTGTCTGCCCTTTAATGTACCATACCGCAGTACAGCCTGCCCTAATTAATCTCCATTGTCCGAGCTTAGTAATTCCTAAACGTTTTAATTACGTAGGAGTAGTAAATGAGAAAAAACTCTCATACTTTACTTTCCAGATAATTTAGAATCTAGCGAGCTAGTGACTAAGAAACATTTGTCAAGGGTGATAAATTTGTAAGAGGACTCATTCCCTCCCGCTTAAACGAAGCAACTCAAGATAAGCTCAAGTCGCATCGACACTAGAACTATTTCTCCGCGCCACAGATTATTGTAAGGAATTCCATCGAGACTTGTAGTCTATTCAATCTTTCTTTGTCTTCGGTTGTCACTTCGACAAAGCGATAGTCCACGGAATAGCGTAAAAATCGGACTAATGCTCAGCTAATATCTATATTTAAAACAAAGAGCTAGTAAGTAGTTTATGGTGCGATGACCTTGTCTTTCAACGTATTATTTGTAGGACGCTGTCCTACGCTCCCCAAATAGAAAAACTTAGTCGCGTGTGGTCATCGGACCATATTTGAGAATACAAAAAGTAAGAGTAAAACAAACGAATAGGTTTTTGTGGGAAAATCGTACTACAAAGGCGAAAGTACGAGAGCACAGAATATTAAATGTTTGTTAGTGTTTCACGTAAAAACTACTAATTTTGGTGAAACTTAACAATAATATAGCTTTTTAACAAGAATACGCTTAGAATTATATAAGGGCATTTTTATTAAACACTTGTTATTAAATAAAGTGTGGCTTTATTCTGTAATCAGACAATCGTGCGACTACTAATAATATCGAACATGTTAAGAAACATACCTTAATTACTTGAACTAAAGCTAATTTCTTTTACCAGTGAAAAGACTAACTATCTGCTCATTCGCAAAAAAGTTGAGTTCAGGTCGAAAAACATTCATTCTAACGACGCGGGAAGTCGAACTTGTCTTATCTCGAAAAAATACAAATCTATGTCATATACACGAAATCGTTGGCATTAATATTAAAATGATTTCATAGAATATATATAACTAGTTGACCCGGCGAACTTCGTCCGTATAAAAGTCAAAATTCTAAAGTTATCGGTGTTCTTCCACTATATTATGCATGTATTATACATAAATGCATTGTAATCTGTAGCGTAGTTTTAAAGATATAAGCATACATAGGGACAGACAGCGAAAAGCGACTTTGTTTTATACTGTGTAGTGATACTGTATAGTTAAAAAACGTAACTATTGACGTTATAGAAACCTAGAAAAGGATCTTATGTAAAAGTTATAATATTTTTATACTTCTTTTTTTGGCTAAGATATAAAACAGGTGCATTGTTCAAGATACGAAAATGCTTTGCGGCATCGATATAGAACAGAGAATATCACATGACTGTACCGCACAAACCTTCACAAACATCAATACTTGTGTCACCGTTGTCACGTATTATATTTGAATGGGCCATAACATAACAATACTGGAACGCGTCCATAAATTATGCTTTCCATTCGTAGCCGCTGAAGCTTCGGCTCATCTGATTTGGGAGGTCCAATTATTGGACTTGGGAATTTTGTATGTGACTCGAAATTACTCAGCCCATTATTTTTAATTGTTAAATGTAACGAGTATAATAAACATAAAATGAGGTCTCATTTAAAATGGGGGTGCTTTGATGACATCTCTTTTATGGCAAACCATTAGGTATGAAGGTCAATTCCCAACAGTCTGATCAGTCTGGCTCTTTTTTTATAGTTATACTTCACGATTAGGCAGACGGGCCACCTGATGAGAAGTTGTCACCGTCGCCTATGGACATTTATGTTAATTCCGTGGGCGAATCGTGTAAATTCTAGAACGAATGTTTTGAATAGGCAAAATATTTTACTATTTCGAGGGGGGTTTGAATCCCCCAAAACCCACCCTGACTACGCCCATGCACGAGTAAGATAGGTAATTAGAAACTCAGAAATATCTAAAAGCTTTAAGGTAATCTTCGCAACTTATTATAGCAGAGTTTAGAGTTCTAATAAACATCACGAGTTTAAGCGAGAAACCAGTGTCTAACTACGCTTGAAAAAGACGCGTAAAAGGTTTTAAGTTTCAACTTTTTTAATACTCGCTATGATCCAGACTCTGAATTTCATTACATATCTGTATTTAGGCAAGCCTTTTGTGATACGTCGGCACTATTGCGAATCACGAAACGCAAGAAACGTTATCCGGCGTTTTACCTTGTTTTAATAAACCAAAGAAAGTAGTCGTTTCAAATATTATTTTAGATTAGAGTTATTGCGGAATTGATACATTTTAATAATAACGGGTACTCACGATTGCGGTTTATGATATTTTATGATATTCTTATAGAATTCTTTTTGCCGATACTTCAACCCAGTTTCATGGATCGTGGTCACGGCCAGACTATGAGAATTCATAATCCGCATATCGTGAGTACCCGTTAAGTATTGTTTTAAATATTTCCAGTTAGTATTCTATCCAGCGCTAGTCCGCAGTCAATGTCTTATTGTGTTATCGCCATATGAATAGTTCCACTCGGCTACATCGCTATCCTAACAAGGATGTTGTTGCATGTTTATCAGCGTTGCCGGCGGAGATTGCCGGCCGAATTGACCAGATCATCGCACTTGCACGGTCACATTGATATGGCCACTGCGAGAACAAAGTCGTAAAAAGGTATCTACGTATATCTATATCGTACGGTGAAAACGCAAGGTACCAATTTTTTTTTTAAATTGAGTGACATACATTAAACCTACTTCTAATGACCTTTTTTTTTTTTGTTTTCGAGGGGGAAACCTTCCAAAGGTACCCGACGCCGTGGGAGCGACGCAGGGTTATGTGGGATTTTTACCGCACTAAAACCCCCCCGGTGGCCGTCCTCGGCGCTGAAAAGGGAGGACTCCGGGATCTCGAAACGACTTCAACCGGAATCCTCCGAGCGCGCTGTCCCATCGGGCTCCTCCCAGATGGGCGGCTGGGCCCACCGCTCCGTCTAGTCTTTACGACGGTATGCGACCACACATACCGCCGTCCTTCCCGGGATTGCCTGACCGAACGGTTCGAGCTCCCACTCTAGCCGTCTGCAACCCCGGAAGCCCCTTTTAGTCGCCTCTTACGACAGGCAGGGGATACCGTAGCCCTATTCTGACCCCGAGGCTACAGGAACACTTCTAATGACCTAGTCTATTGTCTTGCATGATATGAAGCGACGATTACGAGCTAGAAATGGTCAAACATAAATATTACGCCCCTTTAAAAACCACGCGTGAGGTAGGAAAGTACCCAAAAATGTTAAAACATATTTTGTCTTAACATATATTTTTTTATTGTATTCTCATCGTGTGATTAGTAATGACGCTAATGCTAAATCTATGTCTTTCTCACATAGGTACCTATATTAATTGAATTAAAAAACATGTAATTTAAGGCCTTACATTGAGTATTAAGTAATAAAATCTGTTAAAACACAACAACACACACAAACACAACAATTAAAAAACATTTAATGCAAAGGTTGATATGATAACACTGGACAAATATGAATTGTGTACAGCACACTCTTTAAACAAAAATTGGGTTGGTTAAAAATAGAATAGATATTCATATATTCAAGATATTGCACATACATACAAACTCATTCACAAAGACAATACATAAAATATACCCCCATAAAAGTAACAGCTCCATCAAGGTATTTCCTGTATAATCGGTATATGTATATTGGGTTTGATTTCCTGTTTATGTCAACAACTTGGCAACAAAATTATTTATACATTCATTTGGATGGACAAAAAACTGGTAGGTCATTGCATACATAAGCTCAGCATAATATTTATGTTTGTCACGGTCATGTCCAAATGTATTGGATTAAGAATAGGGTTGTATATATTGGCATAAGTAAATCCCCGCTGGACTGGGAGGTCTGGACCTCCTAAGCATATGTGTAAACAGAAAATTTCAATCATCTTCAGCATTTTATATCTTTAGGGCCAGATAAAAACTTACTTTTTTTCCAACTTTACTTAACCTTCATTGGGTCACTTATCTCCTAACAGAGCTATAGCAATGCCTATGGTCACATTTTAAGAGTGGCAGTATATGTATAGTTTAAATAGTAATTTATTCATAAAAAATATTACAATTACTAATTTATTTAAAACAAACTCGCTTGCTGCTGTCTGTCCCTATGTATGCTTACATCTATAAAACTTTGCTATGGATTTTAATGCAGTTTTTTTAATAGATAGAGTGATTCAAGAGGGAGGTTTTAATGTATAATATGTGCCTAATATAGTGGAGAAACACTGATAACATAAGATTTTTGACTTTCAGGCAGAATAAAGTTTACCGGGTCAACTAGTAAGTTTTATAAGACAAGAGTCTTATAGCTCTACTAAACCATACATAAGATAAATGGTAAAAATTATAATTAAAATTGAAAAGAAACATATCACATAATAATAATATAATTTGCTTTATAATTTTGTGTTATTGTTTGTATTTTATTGCAAAACTGATCAACATTATTGATTAATATTAAATTATACTTATTGGATAAAATACATAACATGATCCTTATAAGCTGTATAAAATCATGTTAGGTTTTTTTATATAAAAATGATTGGAATGTTTATTTACTCAATAATTATATATGGTCATTATGTTTTATGGTATACAGCATTTTTCTTTAATTGAAGGTAACACCGTTCTCAAAGGCATTGTTGTAAAGCAATGTAATACCTAATTACCTACCTGCATTAAAAAACAAAACTGTTTACTTTTTTATAGTTGTAGCAATGACAATGTATCCTTTGTAACAAAACAGATTCAATTGAATTGGCTCAATGAAGATGGCAGTTAGTTTCAGTTCACTATACAATTTGAACATTAATTAATTCCAGCTTCTACAAACTCATTTCCAGAGTTTTACAAAATGAATAGTCCACACAATTTATTTAAAAGATCATTCACAATTATTATAAATAAAATAAATTATCACAAATTTCATAAAATGATTTTCTTGCAAACTTATTTACTTAAAATTTAAATAAATACCTACTTACTTTCAATGAATCCCTGTAGTAAAATGCAAATTTACTTAGTTATAAGACTTATGAGACAAAATGTGACAAAAATAAAAAAATATGCGCAGTCTTTCCGTTCAAACATAAGATACAAATATTTTAAAATTGCTACGGTACATTTTTTTGAATATTAGTAAACTACATGTGTACCTACAATGATTTATTTATAAACTGCATTTAAATTATGTTATAATTTTATTTATGAGAACTTCAAAGTATTTATGTAAATGTTTTATTATTCTGATAGTTCAATACCTTTCCAATTCACAGAATGTATTATAACTCTTACCATATGCAGATTGCAATGAACGCGAGTATTGACCTAATATTTTTTTAATAACCTTCGAAAGTTTGTTAGGTATGGAATGCGTTCTTAGACATAATCATAATTGCTCTTAGAAATTGTAATCCCAATATTTAGCACCGTTTACATCGGCAAAAGAGTTTTATAAATTGTACGTGTCATTCAAAAAACAAAACATTGTCTTCTAATAATGACAAATACGTGATTAAAAGTATACAAATAGACGAATGTACTTACGGCCATCACCATTTCGAACGGGTACTTGTGGACCCTGACTGGGGATACGTATTCTTGAACCATGGTTACTTCGGTTAACTCGACTCTCTCTCAGTCCAACACAAAAAAGGATACAGAATCCTGCACAAATTCAATGATTCACACTAAAGACATTATGTTCACTAGAGAGAGGTGTATTTACTACGTCCGTGTATTCGTTATTAGTTCATTTACACAGACTCTTCAACCACGATAACACATGACAACAAAATAAACGAACGTCAAATAATAGTCAAAACCCGCGACGACCGACAACTACAACGAACGAACACAACTTCGAAACGAAATGAACTGAATTGTTTGCACAGAATTGAGCAACGAGCTGCGAATTCAATCTTTTTTATGTTCATTTTGTAGACTTGGATTCTTAAAATTTTGGCAAATAAATTTCTAGAGATGATTGATTTCTAATGATGATAATTCTGGTAGTGATGCGTAGCTAGACCAACGCATCACTACCAGAATTATCATCATTACAAAATCTTCGTCACAAAATCAGTAATGTTGATTAAAATAGAATTATCTTCTTGGTATTTATCAGTAATACAAAAAAATACAAATGTAATTTTGATATATTAAATAGTACACCTAATGTTATTGGATCATGAGCATAAAATTAATATTTTATTATTATTTCACTTCTCGATCTGACATTATAAAGAAATCGTATTTTTATGAGAAAATCGATTAACGAAGAGCTGCTACGAATATCGTACTAAATTATCTATGGTGCAATTTGATATTTGTTATTTTTAAATGTTTTATTAAAATTTACACATTAATAACGTTAATTAAAAAATAACAATATATTATATAGTGTTAATAAAATATTTAATAATTAATATTATTGACTCGGCAATTTATAGAAAAAAACAATAGTTTCACTTCCGTAGATCATTTTCTTCGTAACCACGTTGCTTGCAGCCAACTTCAAGACAGTGAGTAAGCGGGCCTTCACGAAGCGAAGCGCGAATGTCGTTCGCAATCATTTGAAGATTATTTCTTGATTGTGTCGGTGAAACGCAAAGCAAAATTCTGTCAAAATTGTGCGCGTTCGTGCCCGATGTCTAGTGCTGAAGTCGCCGATAATTCCGTTGACCCCCCGGCAAAAAAGCGGAAGCTGAACACAGGAGAGCCCCGTTGCAAATCTTCAGCAATGGCGAACAATGGAGCGCGCGTGGAAGACGAAATCGACGAAAGTTTGTACTCCAGACAGCTCTATGTGTTGGGGCACGATGCCATGCGTCGCATGGCGAGCTCCGACGTGCTCGTTTCGGGCTTGGGGGGCCTAGGAGTCGAAATTGCTAAAAATGTGATCCTCGGCGGAGTCAAATCCGTCACCTTACATGATGAACGAACATGCACCGTGGCCGATTTATCGTCTCAGTTCTATCTGTCGGAGGCTGCAGTCGGACAGAACAGGGCCCTGGCGTCCTGCGAGCAGCTTTCGGAGCTCAATCATTACGTGCCGACTACGGCTCACACTGGTCCGCTGACCGAAGAATTTCTGAAGAAATTCCGTGTTGTGGTGCTGACTGGTGCATCGTGGAGTGAGCAGGAACGTGTCGCGGCAATCACGCACGCTAACAATATAGCTCTGATCATTGCAGACACTAGGGGTTTGTTTTCTCAGGTCTTCTGCGACTTCGGACCAGAGTTCACAGTGGTGGACGTCACTGGAGAGAACCCAGTGTCTGCCATGGTGGCCGATGTCACCCACGAATATGAGGCTGTGGTCACATGTTTGGATGACACTCGTCATGGCCTCGAGGATGGAGATTATGTTACATTCAGCGAGGTTTGTATAAAGTTACAACTTACCACAAATCAATAATACTATGTGATTATTTATTATTCTATAAATCATTTGCTAGAAGTAAGTGTCCAAGGTAAGAAAAAAATTAACACCAAAATTTTATATGAAATACTGTAATTAAACAATGGTAGTTCTTCTTAAAGGTACTAGGCAGGCAGCATCCATTAAAGGCACATTTAGATATTAAGGTAATCTTGAAATCACTGTTGAATCATCACTGAGTGTGCATGTCATCGCTTACTCACTGGTCCAGAGTGCAATGACTTTACAACAATCAATAAACCTGTTTATTCTATCTCATAATCAATCTAAACTTCATTGTTTGTAAGAATATATTATCAAATATTAGCAGGCAAGATTTTTTTCAAATGGAATTGCAAATAAGCTTGCAGTAGGCTTGATTCAAATCATTTTTAAATTGATTTGTGTTGGATTATGATACTCATAACTGCTTAAAATTAAAGTAAAAGCTAATTTATTTTATACTAGCTGTACCCGCGGCTTCGCCCGCGTAAAAATGAGTGTATCGCAAAGTTTTTCCCGCACAAATCTCGACCCCGTTGAAATTATATGATAAAAAGTAGTCTATAATTATGTTATTCCACAACCTTTTCTATAGTGCAAGTCCTATCCAAATGAGTTTAGCCGCTCAGGCGATTACCTGGACATACAAAGAGTGAAGAAACGAATTTAAAGTATGTATTTGTGGTTAGGATCATAATTGTTATGTAAAAATATTTTAAAAATGAGACCAATTAAAATTTGAATTTTAAAATTAGACGATTGTAAACCGCCTTTCTTTGAATTAAATAACAATCTTATTGGTCACACAATACCAAGAAGCACCTTGTAAACGATATCCTCCTCCACATTTAAACCAAAACGCATCGATTACAAAGATTGATTTTAACTTTTCCGCAGTATGTTTAAAAGTTCTTAGGGTGATGCTGCAGGGTGAAGTGCAATGTTTGTACTGGTCTAGTATAAAAAGACGCTACTCTTACAAACACATTAACCATTCATGTCCTACTCAACACTGGACACTATCAAGTGGTCAGATTACTCTAATAATGCACACGCATCGGCGGCCGGCATGTATTAGCATGCGCGAGCGAGACGGTTACCTACCCTTGCCGAGAGACACATCGCGATCTTTATTATTTTAAATCTCTAATATCTTTAAAAGTATTTATTTGATGCATATAGTGTAAAAGCTAACGAATGCATTTATTTATATAAGGATTAATACCGAACAGAAGAAAACACACTCGAAATTATCATAATATTTTTAGTTGAAATATGGAACATAAAAAAAATATTGTGACTTAACCTTACGTTATAGAGATATACTATAGCGGATTGATTTTTTATTTAAGGTTGCAATCCAGTGTGACGGAATTATTAGTATTCAACATTAACATTTAATTTATCGATAGACTTCGTAGTTGTTTTGTAAATAACGCCACCTATCGCATTCAATGTAATTCAACATAGTAGTGGATAGATGGCGCAAGTATACCTGATATATTATTTAACTCATCGGTAATTCCTCGTAATTTTATGTTGTGGGTAAATTAAATCAAATTTATATCACATTTATTTGTATGATAATTAATTGTTATCGATTTATAGGTATGTATTATTTCATAATGAACTAAGGATCAGGATGACATCAGGGCAAAATGGCTAATATGGCGATATACCGCGATATACCGAGTTTTACAGATATATGTATGTTGTCAAATCAATATTTTTTAATGTTTTATTATTGAGATAAGTTTTCAATCAAGTCTATCTTGCCCCTTGACGGAATTTTATTATCGTACCCTTTGAAGGAAATTATATAATTTGATATCTCTAATAACTTTAAACGTATTTATTTGATGCATACAGTGTAAAAGATAATTTTGATCTTTATTAAAATTATTACAAAACTAACGAATGCATTTATTTACTTAAGGATTTATACTGAACAAAATCGAAAATAACATATTATTTCTCGTTAAATATGGAACATAAAAATAATTATTGTGAGTTAGCCTTAAGAGATATAGATATGCTATCGTGGATTTATTTTATATTTAAGTTTGCAAACCAGTGTTTCGTAGCCCTTGACGGAATTATTAGTAATTCAACATCAACATTTAATTTATCGATATTACCTCGAAGTTGTATTGTAGATAACGCCATCTATCAAATGTTCATTCAACGTAATTCAACAGAACAGTGATAGATAGCGCAAGTATACCCAATATTTAACTCATCGGGAATTCCTCGTAATTAAAATAGTTTAAGTATTTCGCATTAAAAATACATTTTCATAGTATAAACCCATATTATGGATAGATTAAATCAAAGAACAATGCCCACTTCCCATACATTTGAAAACCTGGTATATTGTCTCATAATCATTTTTAAGATTTGAACACAGCGAAGTTAAAAAAGCTCTCATGTCGTGATCAGTATCGATTAACTCCGCGGAACTGACAGTGTCAAATGTCAAAAGAATAAAAACCGTTTCAGTTGTGTATTCAGTTCATACTACATACATGCGATTTGATTTTGATTGATTTGAGATTTGAATGGATTTAAGAATGTCAATACTTTTTTTTATTCTAGATAGCATGCATATAAACTGTTATAGAAAATCTATAAAAAAGTAAAAAAACATGTAAAGAATTACTTTAAAGAATAATGAAAAAAATAATTATTCAAGTAGCAATGCGTTAAATGGAACGTAGTTACGTGAAGTGATAGTTGAGTTGCGTTCAAAACATGTAATTCGTTAAACTTTTTCCTTGTTTAGCATAAACAAATATTCAAATTACTTTATTTCCTGCGTTCCTTTAAATTTAGTAGCTGCATTTTAAGATTTTTTCATCACTATACACGATCGGGTGAAAAATGGACATCCTTCTTTATATCACATCTATTTGAATTATAACTAATTGTTACCAATTTATATGTATTATCTGAACGTACTCACGATGACGTCCAGGCGAAATAGCCAATATGGTGATTGTCATTTGCATTGGAATATAACAAAATTCGCGACATACCAAGTTTTACGGATATATGTTGTCGACTCAAAATCAATATTTTTTAATGTTTTATTATTCACTTATGTTTTTAATCAAATCTATACATACCCCTTGACGGAATTATTAGTACAGCTCTTTGTCAAAAACGAACTACCATACAAACATTTATGCTCGATTTTAACATTTTCAACCTATTTTTTGAAATAAAAGTAGCCTATAATGGATCCCAAGGTCACCACTATCTGTGTACACAATTTCATAAAAATCGGTTCAGTAGTTTTGACGTGAAAGAGTAACAGACAGACAGACAGACAGAGTTACTTTCGCATTTATAATATTAGTAGGGATTTGCTACTGGGGGATGGATTAACAAATTTTACATATTTTTTTTTACGTACAACCACAGGATTAGACTATGCAGTCTATATTGGAACACTATTATATGTATCTGGCATAAAATACCCTTTAATCTTGAGCAACAGATCAACATTGTCTTAACAAAGAAATGCTTCCAAGGTCCATGAACCTCATTTATATAAAATTGCAATATTTATTAAATTATCCATCACTTGGTTATTATTATGTTAATTCTAAAAGGTATGGTTGCTTAAAACCACTGATAAGTTATAATGCCACATCCGCACGTTTGTGGCTTGCCGCAAACTCCAGACCTCTACAAGTTTTTGGTTTGATTTTGGGAACCAAACATCGCCATTCACATCCTTGCGAGCGAGTTATGATGTTCTGAAGAGGCAAGGGCGACAGATGTGATGGACATGGAGATTGTATGGTCTATTAAATTTAGTTTAAGTGATTTTTATTAAAATTTAGTGTTCACGAACTAGACTGTTTGCAAACATGTGGACGTATCGCAAGCGCTTGCAACAAGCTCCCTTTGGTTTCTGACAAAAAACCGTCATGAAGTCCGAACCGATTTGATTAAATTGGCTCCAAGAGCTTGCAAACTTTTACAAGGATTTAGGATGGCTTGTTGAGGTTTGGCAAGCGTGTGGACGTGGCATAAAAACTGGTAAGTCATTGGCCTTTTAAAAAACATGTTGGAACTTGTATACTAAAGTAAGAAATGATATGACACGAGAACAAAGATATTCTGATTCATATAAGGACCTTTTTAACCTGTCAATTTATACACTGTGAAATTGAATAAGACTAGGTCAATTTAAACTAAACTACATAAATTGAGAGAATCTGTAATTCTATTTGGTTGGATTAGTGCGGATAATGGGTACATGCCACAACTGCAGACTACAAAATGTTGAAAATTAAAAGAAATAGAATATGTGTGTAGCATTTTCTGCAAACCGTACAACTTGTAGCCAACTTCATGTTGTCTGTTTTCAAAAATCACCCTGATCATTTTTCCTAAAACACCTCAAAAGAAATATGTTTATACAAATCATATTTTTTAATTATGTTATGTTAAATAAAACTGATATCATACATAGGTTTCCACTAGTGACTGATAGTATCAACTTTGTGTGTGGTCTAATTGTAGTGCGACTCATTTGATAATTATTATTACAACACAAAAAAAGTAATATTGGTTGGTGTGGATTGTTTCACTTTCTATGTTATCTCTATGACTACCAATTTCCATGTCTTTTTAACATTATAGAGCACATAAAAGGATGTATTTGAAATATACAAAACCCAATTATTCTGTAAGAATGTTGTAATTTTAATATTCCTCTTAGAATGGTACTTTTACCAGTAGTAGACAGAAAGTCTAGGAAACTGATGGGTAAAAAAACAACTGCTAAGTATAAGTTATCTTTACATATTTCTATAAATAACATTTAAGAAAGATACAATAAGTCTTACACAACATTAGGCAAGAATATAACATTTGCTGTCAGTGGTTATAATCTTGTTTGCTTATGATATGGCCTCTTATTGTATGTAATAAACATGTCATGGTAAGCATCGTATTGTTTTATAAATTAAAATAGAAGGGCACTTTTACTCGGAATAGTTGATATACTGAGGAGAATATGACAATATGAATCTTGTACCATCCATCATAATGCTGGCTGTCCATAAAGAAGACAACAGATTTTAGTTTATAATTTAACTAGCAAAGGCTATATTAAATATGTAAATGAAATTATTGTTACGTAAAAAGCTGTTTTGAAATATAATTGTGAATTGGGAAAAGTATTGGAGATAGTAGGGAAGGTTGTATCATGCCAACTATTATGATTCCAATTAACTATTCTGCCAAATGTAATTTGACGACTGCGGCAAGACCTATTTTTAGATTTTAATCTACAATTTTATACATGACTTGCTTAGCAACTTACATGTAAAAACGACGAATGTGTTCAAAGTAGTTACAAACATTGAAAAAAATTTATATTGATACTGCCACATCCATTTATTTTTAAACTTAAGCTTAAGTTATAATCGGAAGTAAACATTTTTTTGTGGTAGAGTCACACTCGTTTAAAAAACATTGCAAACTTGGTATAAATATTTGTGTTATAAAACATATTCTACTACTAGCATTCGCTATTCACAGTTGTAACCGGTTTATAATATTATCATATGGCTTAACTACTATACATTTGATTTTCATAATGTCAATGTACTCAAATGATTAGATATGTCTTTGTTAATTTGATTTTTTTATCATCAGGTTCAACGGACACTTCTTGACCTTGATGGTATATTTTAATGTCCTGTATAAGTAACGACTTATCAAATACAAGATTTTATTTGTGCTGCATCAGTTATTTCATGAATATTTTACTTTTTGAGATATCAATAATGACAGAGTTAAAGGAGGTTTAACCTCAAAAATTATTAGAAGATATTTTTTCCATTTCATAAAAGCTGTGGGGTATAAAGCTAATGATGCAGTCAATGGGTGTATAATTACATTGTAAGTCACAGGGTCGGCTAAAAACCTGCAGGCAGTAGTCATTAGGAATTATTGAATTTGTTATGGCCCTGACAGGCGGCACCAATGGTAGTGTCTATAAATATTAAATGTGATAGCATACAACTGCTGTAGATCAATACTAGCTTAATTTAGCCCTTCAAAGTTGTGTAGCTTTCGTCGTCACAATGTGGTTTTATTTCATGGAGTGATGAAATTTTTGTTTCATTCAATCACTTGATATTTAATATGTAGGAATATGCTTTATTATAAAAATGTTTTTTTTTAACATATACCAGGTTAGACTAAGTGAAGATTTAACAGTCAATGTGATTTTACTTATTATTATAAACCTATCTATTTATATACGAAAGTAACCCGTCAAAAAAATAATTTTCCAATTTACTACAGGTTCAAGGCATGACAGAGCTGAACGGATGCGAACCACGAAAAATTAAAGTGCTTGGCCCCTACACGTTCAGCATTGGCGATACGACTACCTTCTCGAAATACGAGCGAGGCGGCATCGTGACTCAAGTGAAGATGCCCAAGAAGCTGCAGTTCAAATCACTGAAAGAATCTATTAAAAATCCGGAATTCGTGATCACAGATTTCGGTAAATTCGACTACCCACAGCAGCTGCATGTAGCTTTTGCTGCTCTGCACAAGTTTGAAGCTGGCGAGGGTCGCCTCCCAACGCCCTGGTCTGATACTGACGCCGCAAAGTTTATGGATTACGTCAAAACACTCATGAAAGATCAGGAATTGTTTAAAAACGGCGAAATGGAAATTAACAATGAGCTTATAGAAATCTTCTGCAAGGTGATGTATATATTATCAATTTCGTTTTACAGGCATAGTCTATTATTGTACATTTCTCAGTCACCATGGCTGCCGACTGTATTTTCAAGGCAGCTTGTATTAAATGTGAAACTAATTACATTTTTCCTTATCGTTGTAGTTAATTTTAATTAAAAAAAATTCGAAGCAGAGCGAAAAGGTGTTCTTTGTACATTTGACGAATGAGATCACTCTTGACTTTTCTTACTAAATATTCCTGAGTTAGATGATCGTTTGTTAATAGATAAATGAACAAACTATGTTATAAACGATTGTCATTTGTAATTCAGTATATTATTCACTATATAAAAAAGATTACTTCATTACTTCACTACATAAAAAATAAAATAAGATTTTAAAATTATAATATTACTTTTTCCATACATGACATATACAGCATCATAATAAGCTAAATCTGTAGTTTGTCTAAAACTGCTTACCATTTTAATCCAGGTGTCATCCGGCGACCTGAACCCAATGAATGCGTCCATCGGCGGCGTGGTCGCCCAGGAGGTGATGAAGGCTTGCTCGGGCAAGTTCCACCCGATCGTGCAGTGGATGTATCTGGATGCCATCGAGTGCCTGCCTAAGGACAAGTCTGCTCTTACTGAGGAGAACTGCAAGCCAGTGGGCTCGAGATACGACGGGCAAGTGGCCGTCTTCGGCAGGGACTTCCAGAAACGGCTTGGAGAACAGAAGTATTTTATTGTTGGTAAGTTTGTTCGTGCGTATTAGAAATTTATTATTACTGTTTTTCGGTGAACGAAAACATCGTGAGGATACCTACACACCCACAAATTCTTTAAAAAAAAAGTTCTCGGAGGTGTGTGAAGTCCACCAATTCGCAATTGACCAGCGCGGTGGACTATGGCTCACTCTGAGAGAAGACGCGTGCCAAGCAGTGGGACAATAACGGGTTGTACCCAAGTTTGTTCGTAGGATTGGTGTAGCCGCCGATGGTAATGTCATTATCGTATATACGTTAGAGCAATGTAGACTATGTAGTATGCACTCGTAATCTATGCAATGTTTTTATTCAACATACCCGAATAACTGACGTAAATGTAAGCCATAAGCGGACAAGAAGTTTTATTTCTCGAGCGTAACAACGATACGCGACCTCGTAATAGGATCATGACGTATTTACAAGCCGCAGAAAACTCATTTGTTGATTCGCTACTGTTTTATGTTTCGCAAGAAATTGTTACCTATTTTATTTTTGGTGATTAGTTTTGAGCATTTCCATGATTCAAAGTGCATGCCAAGGAAGGGAAAAGTATGCTAAGAGTTTCATTTATTAACTTTTCATCTAGTTTTTGTAAGGTCATACGTTTCAATGTTATTTGACAGTGTTGCAAAACCCTTATGATATTTCTTGCCTTAGGGTGCTATTACATAGTGCATATTACACCCGTACGCGTATCCCACCGGCACGTGCGCCACTTTCATTCTATCGTTTAGTATTTCCTGTGAACACGCACACGGATCGCATGGGTTTGCAGCGAGTTAATGCGTAGACACACGTGGAAGCGTATACATACGCGACAGGAAAAACGTCCTAAGGATTGTAATTGTTAAAATGACTATTAGAGATATTATAGTAGATCAATGGTTTGTATCACTCTTATTCACCAGTTTTAAGATGTTGGTAGGCCAGTGAATCTTGTAAATGGGAATCGCAGGATAAAAGATAAATTGAAGTATAGGTATTTTTTACGTCTTAGAAACGAAGGTTACACAAAGTCTCTTGGTCCAAATTGCATCCGTTGAATAGCCATCAAATCTCTCTCTTCGTATTTTGTCGCTAGCTTGTGGCCAAAGAAATCATGAGTCTTTTCCTCTATTATTTAATACGTATAAAGTAAGTTAAAACTTGTAAACAATTCACCTGCACTATTTACCTTGAACAAGTTTCTATGCACATTTAATTTGCCGAGTACGGCGCGGTAACTGGAGCTTTGTCATTAGATAAGGAAAAACATGAAGCATTCTTATTCTGCTGTGAATATAAGGTTTTTATATTAATTGCTAAGTAATTAATGCTATGGTAGTGTAAATGATATGTTGAAATGGAATATTAACGTAATAATAGTTATACACTATATCTTGTAGCTGTCACATAAGTATGTATGTTAAGTTTTCACAGTCAATGTTAAATTAAGTAGTATATAGTTAAGTTAAATGCTGTTTAATTTTTCGTCTGTTGACAATTACGAATATTTGACCAAAAATCTATTATAGCAACTTTTTTGTTGCCTACAATGCTACTTTGTTATCAATCGTATCTAAGGGAAGAAAGCGTTTAAAAGGAAATGTTAAAACATAATTTTAAGATTTCATTTTAAACACTTTCTTCCCTCGCTGTATGTAAATTTTTGAAAATATAGCAAGTTCGCTTTCCTGCGTCAATCTTCTTATGATAAGAAAAAAAAAATAATGCAGATGTCTGTGAGCATGTATTTGTTGCTCTTTCATGCAAACACTATTTATTGGTCGGATTTAGCTGAATTTTGTCACACACATAGTTTGTGACCTTTTTTTTTGTTGACGGGGAGGAAACCTACATAAGGCACGAAGCCTAGGGAGATACTCCGGGTTATGTGGGATCTTTACCTTTTACTAGGTAAGGATCCCTCGGTTGCCTTCCTCGGAGCGTGTAGAGGACCCCAGGATCTCCAATGGAACGCGCCAGTGTCCCTTAGCGCAGCACCCATCATGGGCTCGTCTCTCGGGGGACATGTAGCTGTAGGGCCTAGTTAACATAGTTGATGTCCTAGATCAATACATAGGATATTCATTACTATTGTAGACGTGACCGAAACGAGCAAAGCCGCGGTAATAACCTAGTAACCATTATTTTCGTTATTAAATTCCAGGCGCCGGCGCCATCGGGTGCGAGCTGCTGAAGAACTTCGCGATGATCGGCGTCGGGGCGGACGGCGGCCGCGTCACCGTCACCGACATGGACCTCATCGAGAAGTCCAACCTCAACCGCCAGTTCCTCTTCCGGCCTTACGACGTGCAGAAGCCCAAGTCTAGTACTGCTGCTAAGGTGAGTGTTCATCTTACTTAAAATATTGCGGTCGTGTTCCGACCCGGTGGTAGTGTAAGAAAAAAAATGTAACTGACAATTTGTAAGTGTCCTCGTAGGCCTATACAAAATGAAGACATTTCATTTCATTGATTTTTGAGTGGTCAGCAATGTAATGTATTACAGGTATATTATTTTGTTTGACGTCGGGTAAATAAACTACGAATTCAAATTTCGCCTCTGCTAAGAATAACTGACTTAGTAACATGTCATTCAAAGCAGAATATTGTGTTTTAAAAAATGTTGCAATCATTATAATGGAATTTAAGATCCTTATATTCTTTTGAGATAAAAGAATATTCCAGGAAGATTGTCCAGGTAGTGTCTGCTTCTGAGTAGTATAAAATATTTTATATGATAAGAATCTGTCTATTCACGATTGCAGTTTTTGTTCTATATTACCCAAAATAGAACAAACCTAGTTTAGTAGCCTGTCCTAAGGATGCCCGCGGGTGTATAAATTTATTTTTGAAGTTGTTTTAATGCAGGTAAATCCGCAGGGTATATACCGCAGGTACTAAAGGTATATGAATATATACAAATAAATAATTTAATTAGTGACTTAAATATTTCCATAATTTAAAAACGGTAATGTTAAATTCAAACTTACGTTATTTCCTTTTTTCTGGACTTGCAGGCTATCAAACGCATGAACCCGTCCATGAACGTGCTGGCCCAGGAGAACCGCGTGTGCCCGGAGACGGAGGCGGTGTACGACGACGCGTTCTTCGAGCAGCTGGACGGCGTGGCCAACGCGCTGGACAACGTGGACGCCAGGATCTACATGGACCGCCGCTGCGTGTACTACAGGAAGCCGCTGCTTGAGAGCGGCACGCTTGGGACCAAGGGGAACACGCAGGTGCGTTAGGTAGCGTTTGGAATTGCTAGTTGGCCAAATTTTGGGTTGGGTCAAAGTTGAGAACTACGTATTGGTCATGTAATGATAAATTACTAGAGAGTTCCATAAATATATAATTTTATTCTGGTTCGAAATGTGGTAAAATCCAATTGAATGTGGGTAGCACTGTCACTGAGGAGTATGAATGCTAACCGATTTAAATACTATGAAACCGATTTCTTATAATCTTTTGGCATGCTTAAAAAATTTTTTTTTTTTTTTTTTCATAAGATTGAAGTAGTAAACGAGCATGCAGTCCACCTGTTGGTAAGTGGTCGCTGCCGCCCTGCGACATCTGTAAGCAAGTTCATATAGAACAGGGGGTTCTACCTGAAGTCAATCACAAATGCGTCTCTACTCCCGAGGACTAAGATTGTCGCCTCATATAATAGCTTCCCGGCAACCATACACTTTCACTGATTGGCGTTGGCGGTGGTACTTCCACGGGAAAACTACACTGGTTCTACTATGATTATTTATAATTAGGTAACTAAAATTAGTATATATATCGTTATTTCCAGGTGGTTGTACCGTTCCTGACGGAGTCGTACAGCTCGTCGCAGGACCCGCCCGAGAAGAGCATCCCGATCTGCACGCTGAAGAACTTCCCGAACGCGATCGAGCACACGCTGCAGTGGGCGCGCGACGAGTTCGAGGGCCTGTTCCGGCAGGCGGCCGAGCACGCGGCGCAGTACCTACGCGACCCGCACTTCCTCGAGCGCACCATGAAGCTGCCCGGCAGCCAGCCGCTCGACGCGCTCGAGAGCGTTCGGGTAACTTGTTTCACTCTATACTCACTGATGTCGTCCCTGTAGCCTCGGGGTCAGAATAGGGCTACGGTATCCCCTGCCTGTCGTAAGAGGCGACTAAAAGGGGCTTCCGGGGTTGCAGACGGCTAGAGTGGGAGCTCGAACCGTTCGGTCAGGCAATCCCGGGAAGGACGGCGGTATGTGTGGTCGCCTACCGTCGTAAAGACTAGACGGAGCGGTGGGCCCAGCCATCTGGGAGGAGCCCGATGGGGCAGCGCGCTCGGAGGATTCCGGTTGAAGTCCGTTTCGAGATTCCGGAGTCCTCCTTTCCAGCGCCGAGGACGGCCACCGGGGGGGTTTTAGTGCGGTAAAAATCCCACATAACCCTGCGTCGCTCCCACGGTTTCCCCCTCGAAAACAAAAAAAAAAACAAAATAATCAATAATGGTGATGTAGTGGTTATAGGATTTCATACCCAAAAAGTAGAAATGGGGCCCTCTTGCTAAGCTACTGCTGTCGGTCCATCTCATGCTGTGATAGCTAGAAAGTTATTTTTTTTTTACAAATGGTGTATATCTGTTCGCGCTATATTAACAAATGCTTAAAACAATAAAATAAGTATTTACGGAGGTTCCCATATAACAAACCTTATTTTCTTGCTGTGTTTTATACAATGATCTATAGAATCCTTTGTGCGCGCGACCGACGTACGCTTGGTTAGTTTTTTTTATATAAATATGCTGGTGAAACTTGACTCATTCGGGTAACGGGTTTGTTTGTCTGTGACATGTATTGTTTGATGGACATTGCGAAACCATTTAAATGTTGGTGATCACCTAATTATCGAGGTATTTATCAGATTAGATATTTTATACAGAGAGTTTAGTGATATTATCTATATTTTTATATAGTCCCATAATGAATTCCTTTATATAACCCAATATATATAGTCTTAGAAAGAAAATAGCGAGATGTTGATGACAGGTGTAGGTGAAAAAAATGCTTAAACAACATGGTCTGCAATCGTTGAATCTGGCTGAAATCTGAAAAGACTAAAATGTAATTCATACCTGACACATGTTTGTATGATAGTAATTGTAAGATTTACAAAGTTGATAACCCTAAATGTAGTGATTACGTCACTATTTTGATTACGCAATGTTGTGTTGCTTTTACACAATGTTTAACAAAATCTCCAGAACGCGATCAACGACCGTCCGCTGAGCTTCGAGGACTGCGTGACGTGGGCCCGCCTCCGCTGGGAAGCGCAGTACGCGAACCAGATCAAACAGCTGCTGTACAACTTCCCGCCGGACCAGCAGACGACCAGCGGCGCGCCCTTCTGGTCCGGCCCTAAGCGGTGCCCGACCCCGTTGGAGTTCGACGCGGACGATGAGCTGCACCTGGACTACGTGGTCGCCGCCGCCAACCTTAGAGCGCACGTGTATGGACTGCCCACTAACGTCGACCGGGAAAAGATCGCACAGATCGCGGCTGCCGTACAGGTTAATATTATTTTATGTATTGTAGTTTCATCAGCCTTTTGAGAATCAGCATGTTGACATAAACCGATTGGCACAATTCCAACCTTAAAATCTGTACAAAATAAAAACTTTTATACTAACGAAAATTACTCTATTTAAATGAATTATGGTCACTGCTGTTCATCCACCAGAAACTCACTACAAATATCTTGAAAGATTAAATATTTCTGAATTACTGAATACACAGTAGTAATACAATGTTATGAAAACGCTAAGTTAGTGTGGCGGTACTTGATATCTAATTTTAAAAAATATTCTACTTGCTTAACAAATGCTCGTTTAGTCCATGTCCATTTTCGAATTTATATTGTACGGACGAAACCAGGCGACTTTTTGAAATGGTTATGGAAAAACACTCGTATATTATTTCCAATCGCGCCTAAAGTAGTGCAACTTAAAAAATATAGTAAAATCTATAAATAATTATTCACCATATAAATCCAATCCAAACGCATGTAATGCGGTATCATTAAATTTAACGTGAAAAACTTTTCCAGATGCCCGAATTCAGTCCCAGATCTGGAATCAAGATTGCCGTAACTGACGCCCAGTTGCAACAGAACAACGACGAAATGGACCAAGACAGGGTAAAGAATATCATCACCGAACTGCCTCCGCCCAGCAAGCTCGGCAACCTGAAGATCACCCCTCTCGAGTTCGAGAAGGACGACGACACCAACTTCCACATGGACTTCATCGTAGCGGCTTCCAACCTTCGCGCGGCCAACTACAAAATACCCCCAGCTGATAGACATCGCTCCAAGCTCATCGCCGGAAAGATCATCCCTGCTATCGCTACCACCACATCCGTGGTCGCCGGCCTCGTGTGCCTCGAACTGTACAAGCTGGTTCAGGGATTCAACACCCTGGATGTGTTCAAAAACGGTTTCGTCAACTTAGCCTTACCCTTCTTCGGATTCTCCGAGCCGATCGCAGCACCGAACAACACGTATTACGATAAGAAATGGACGCTCTGGGATAGGTTCGAGGTCAAGGGCGAAATCACCTTACAAGAGTTCCTAGATTACTTCAAGAACGAGCACAAGCTCGAGATAACGATGCTGTCGCAGGGAGTGTGTATGCTGTATTCGTTCTTCATGCCGAAAGCGAAATGTCAGGAACGCCTCAACCTGCCCATGTCGGAGGTGGTGACCAAGGTGTCCAAGAAGAAGTTGGAACCGCACGTGAAGGCCTTAGTTTTCGAGCTGTGCTGCAACGACGACGACGGAAACGACGTCGAGGTGCCCTACGTGAAGTACACCTTGCCTTAACGTTAGGGGCTGTAGAAAAATAAAAAAAAAGTAACATCGTCGGAAACATCACGAGCCAAAATTCTTAATTTAGGCCGACGGCGCGACGCGTCGGCGCATTTTCGTGGCATTTAAAAGCATAATAGCGATGTTTCAACACGAATTTCACTTACAGAGGGTATTTTTTAAAAGATGTCAGAGTGGATAGATATAGGTGTTTTATAAAGCTCGTGAGTGCCTCGGAGTCTCTAGGTTGGTGCGCCGGACGAGATTGTACAGTGATGATAGTGTTAACTGTGTGAAGATTTTTTTTATTTTGTGCTTTAAAACACGCTTTTATTGTCTACTGATATCTTTCATATATTTATGGTAGTGTAATGATTATAATGATTATTGTTTGCTCACACGCTCTCACGAACGCGCGGTCGTTTCCGTGATACTACGTTGATTTTACACCAAAAGTTATCGGATATTTTAATGTTGAAATCAGATGGGTCTGTATGAGGAAGAAAAATAAATAAAATTCGAGCATGTTTTACTTTTATTAAAACACCTTTTTCATTTTAAATAAAATTTATTGCATACAAAAATTATTCTGACAAAAATATAGTCTCAACTTTAGGTATAAGGGTTAAATTTTGGTGTTTACAGCACTGTACTCTATTTTTTCAAAAGGGGTTATTTGAAATTACATTAAGCGTAAGAAAGCGTTTTTAGATAATGCTTTTATCATTACAAATTATACAAATAGAAATATGAAATTTACACATAATATTTAGTCGTAAAATGGGTTAAAATACGAAATAACAATTCCATTACATCTCGCTTTACCAATGCATACTTACAAGTTGTTGGAATTAGTAAAACTTCTTAAATAAAGATTACAGTGAATGTGTCAACTGGCCATAATTAACACAACCTGATAGCAATTGTTTACAATAGAATTCGGCGGGAAACAGTGGCACACAAGTATTATTTTTAATTTATAAATAGGTCTTACCAATAAATACCTTATGCCAATAGTCGGATTTCAATACAGATGACTAGATAATGTCTAATGTTAATTCCATGTAATTTCGAGTTGACGCCAAGTGTGGATTAAGATAGTGATTACTGATAGATTATATTACTTACAATTCTAATTCGTATTTCAACTAAAGTATAGGTCGCGTCATGTAAAAAGAACGCTAGCGAGCAAGCTGCGCATTAGGCGATTTATGGGTCTCTTTGGTGGTATGAAGTGAGGCGCGGGGCGAGGAGGTTACCCACCGCTTGCATGCCCGTGCACCATTGGTTAGTCAGTCAAACTTTGCTTCCCGCGTTGTGACTACGTTACGTTCATTCATAAAATACTGTGGGGCACAAAAGTTTTTAGTTACGAAAATATGGTTTTTACACAGAGAAGTGTGAAAAATAATATATGACGCATATTGTTTTATGAAGAGAGAGGCCGATAATAATAAAGTTGATAACTTGGAGGAGTTTCAAAATTATCTTAATTTTTGTAATTAGATTAAACATTATACTATATTGAAGCCTAACATGTTTTTAATTATGTTTAATGATATTCTATGTAGTTTGTTTTTAATGTACCAATAATGAATTAAATATACGAAACCATGAGCTATAGGCAAATAAAACATATAGTACTTTCGAGCGCGAGTGTACCGATGCGCAAACACACTCCCTCCACTTTCATCCAGCGTTCTTTTTACATGACGCGACCTATACTGAATACTCAAATCCACTAAGAAAAGTTTACATTTTGAAAGTATGATATAAATTATAATTAGAAGTTACATGTGTTGACAACAGATTAAATATATTGCGGTTAGTTTAAATACAGTTAAGTTATGAGCGTTTGCCAAGCACCGAAAAGTTGGAAGCTTTGCATTGCAGAGTACAACCTTAATTTATCACTTAAATGCTAAAATGCTTTCATTATAATATTTTGAACCATGTTCTATAAAAATTAGACACTTATATTGGCTAAACACTAGCATATTTTAAATCCTAAAATATGTTATTATATCGCGTAGGAAATGCAACAGTATAAAATGATTACAACCTTGTTCATATTCACGAACGGAGTAAGTCCGATCGTTAGTAATGTATAATGTAAAAAGAAAAAACATACATAATCTATTAAAGCATTGAAAATCATATAAAAGCATATCCAAGTCTCACGGAATGTCATGGTTAGAGTTTCCAACCTGATCACAAGCTACTACCGATTAAAATGTAACCCAAGGCACATTTTTATTGCTTCATTCGCACACAACTGCCTAGTCATAAATAATTTAAAAAAAACTACCTATAATTCAACTTGTCTTGATTAGGATATTGTACGTTAATATTTTAAATTAACTGCGGCTATAAAATACGCATTGATAAAATTAACCAAATTATTTGAACACTGGGTTATTTTGCAAAATATTTCAGGCAATATCATAATATAAGTAGTTATTATGTACTTTATTTAAATAATGCCATGAGATATGTAGATAATAACAAGACAAGTTGAACCAGATGTATTGAGTATTTACTGCATGTAGTCGGAGGGGGACTCCGGGGCGGCGGGTCAGCGCCACGGGCGGCGCCGCGGGCTCGGCATGTAGCGCGCGCGCACGCCGCACTTCTCGCCGCTAAAGGTCTCTGCGTATGAAAAATATTATAAAGTAATTTAATGGGGAGGGTGTCGACGATCATAGCACCAGTACTTCTATGTTTATGATGCCTGCATTTTGCCTATTTACCAATACAATTAATTGATCTGGTGTTTGTCATACTGATATGGCATAGGGTTTCACGTGCAGAAATTCCTAGGTTGAAGCCAATGGATATGTAATACGACCTATTCGGTCATTCATCATAAATACAAAGAGTTCATTCAGTAAAATTAATGTAAATTCATAAGTGTTTAATGCATATAACTAAAACACGACTATATATTTATTAGATAGTTTGATGAGGCAGACAAACATAAAATACTTAAGATTAAATTTATATAATGGTTTAATACACAGTAACAACATAGGCGACAAGGATGCAAGTTGCTATAAATTTTAACAAAACAGCTCTGCGAAAATCAGATGAGAATAAAATGAGAAAGAAGTCAATTGTAGAACCAACAGATGAATCGTGCAAAGTACAACTTATGGAAAGAAAATAGATTTAAAAAACTCTAGTCTTACACTAGAGAAGTGCTACCGGATGGTGCATACATTTCATAAATTGAAAATTGAAACCAAAATGCATTGTTAAATTTTTGCCGTTCCTCATTTAAAATGAGGAATTATCATTTGTTTGCATAACACTAGCGAACAAAATAAAAAAGCGAGAGCCATTCCACAGTGAATCAATGCAGCTAACGGTTTGCAAGCTGGCAACATTCTCGGTAGCAGTTACCATAATTGGACTGAGTCATCAGCGACGCGGGCGTGCGCTTGGCGCGCGTCGGGAACACGCCGCTGTGGCTTTGCGACATTATGTCCCTGTATGTAATATATCATGGTACATAATAAATATACAACAATATCAAATATATAAATATTTTTATACATATATATCACATATTTTATGAAATGTATAGGTACTTTTATATTCTAATTTGTGCTCGACTTACCATACAATAATTATTATAGCAAATATTAATTATTCTGGTGCGAGTCGGTGTTTCTTTACACACAATAATAGTACACGTTTTTTAATGATAATTAATTCTAATTCTAAGTTATCAACTACAACTACCTAAAATGTACATTATGGATTCTTTAATGCAATTAGACGAATCCTATAAAGACCTGGCCACATTTCTGCAAGTATGTATGACGTAGGTAAAAATAAACTCATAATTTATTCCCATATCCAATGAAACTAATTATTCGCAGAATTGGTTTAATTGTCTTATAAACGAATTATGCCTTAATTACATTATCTACATTATCGTTTTGAGGTACGCAGATAGACTTTACACTCACTAAACTAATCTGGTTCTCACCTCAGCACCATATTAACGACACTGGAAATTATCAAGAGCTCTTATCTTCGAACTACTTCACTGCTACACTCAAAACTGTCCACGGAACAGATGCTAGTCATGGAAAAAAATTAAAAGGACCTCCTTTCGTAACGCCAATTAGTATCTATTCGGTCACTCAGTCATGGCACAGTAGTAGATTACACATTACCGTGGTCATGGCAATCGAGTAACAAGAACCAGGGCAGCATAAACACTCACGTGGGCTTGTACTGTCGCGGCGGCGGCGGCGGGCGCGCGGCGAGCGAGCGGCGCCGGCCGCGGTCCGCCGCGATCATCGCGCACCGCTCCGCCGGCGTGCTCGCCACGAACGTGTCGTGTAGCGCGTAACACGCCGCTGTTATCTGGACGAAGGGGCAATTTATACATATTAATATGATTTACATAAGCGCGTGACATAAATTTATTTAAGGAAACTGTTAAGAAATGTATATGACTCAGTTTACCATATTTTTTATCGGATTAAAATAGAAAAGAAGCATGCAGTCCACCTGATGGTAAGTTGTCACTGCTGCCCATAGAAAGGAGTTCTAACTGAAGTCAATCATAAATAAGTTGCTACTCCCAAGAACTAAGATGATCGCCTCATATAAAAGTAAGCCGGCCACTACAACCTCCCATCGAAACGAAAAAACTGCTTGACGTTAGAAATAAGTATGTGGGTGGTACCTCCCCTTCTGATACTTCAAGTCTATCAATCGGTATGTAGTGTGACCAGATAATGCCAAATGGTCTATGACCTTTTTTAACTAATCTAACCTAACAAAAGAGTGAATTAATGGCAAGACGAATACAATAAATTTAGCAAACACCTATAACTCGCAAAAAGAACATTAAAACAACATAAGTATAAGGACTTTTTGCGAAGGACGTACCTCAGTATACATTTCCAAAAGTTTAATAGTTTGTTCTTGTTATCTTCATTATAAAACTTTTTAAAGCAACTGTAAATACTACCCATGTACGTATCTACGTTTTGTAACTTTATATATAAAACTGACAAACGATCATAACATGTATTTCCTAATGCCAATAAACAACTCAATTTGCGCGATCAACTTGCGCAATGCAAATCGTGAATCACTATGCAAATAGTAATTACGCCTACCATAATAGGTCCTTCATGATGTTTAATGTCTCATTCTTCGCCTATATATACACATAACACTAATGGAATCACTCAATCATAAGACCTTATAGTTGTTGAATATCATAGATAAGTCCAATTTTAAATAAAAATAGGCAATAAAGTGCCACCACCACCGCAAGCAGAAAAGCTAATAGGTAAATTGCTGCCAATTCGTAAATCGTAAGTGACTGACATCATCTTTCTTATAATAGAGTTGATATTTTGTCAAATAAAAATATGGTAGTACAATGAACAGGTTGTTTTATTAATCTTGCGCGATGCTACTGTATATTTTAAAGCAAAAACTATACATTTAATGTATATGAGGGTCTTCTCGGAAATCTCCTTTTTCATTTAAGTAATGTTAGTATTAAAAGTAACCGACCTACGTTAAGAAGAATCGGTATTCGTATTCGAACAATCGACGTCGCTACAAATTCAAACACAAATTAAATCACACAGAGCCACCGTATACATGAAATAATATATTATTTACCAACGCGTGTAATTCTCAATAACTTTCGTACAGGAAATGTACGTACGTACAATGAATACTGACCCTCGTACAAAATATTTTAGATTTGAGTAATGTTTCGAGATAATTGCGATTTATTGACTGTTTGAGATCATTTTGATCCGTCATTTATACCCAGGCATCACCTGCTGTATCAAACGCCGGTGTAGGTCCACGTCCGCTCCCCGGATCCCCTCCCTATCCTGATGCAGCTGCAGGGCGCACAGCAACGCGTCCTTGATCGTCTGCACCGTGGACTGTACGCGCTCCGTCTTCATCAACCGACGGACCAGGTACCCCTTGGCGTACGCAACGATTGTTGTGGCCGCGGCACACTACAAGTGGGTGCTTACATAAAATTGTGTCACAAACAAATTCGTGAAGACATTGCACGATATAGGAAGACAAGAGTTGAGGATCAGACAAATAATGACAGGGAATCAAGACATAGGAATTTTCAGCGAAAACAAGGATGGATAAGACAGGAAAAATAGCAAGGATAACAGAACCAAACGAAACACAACAACAACAAGACAACACAAGACATGCAATTCTTTAATCAATCATTAATTGATAATAGGTGAAAGACATGAAGGGTTTCATGTATCATTACCAAAATGGCACGTGCATTTATCACAATTGATTACGTCATAAGAATGAAGCATGAGCAATAAGGTGTAATAATCACAGCTATTTGAAAATAATCACTTACTTCCTGTACAGTAGGTGGTCTGAAAAATGTTTGTCTATTCGTACGAACACATGTGCTATTTAAAGAAAGCGGTTTCGATTCTTTTGTACTTCTGACCAATCTTTCGTTTGGTTCACTACATGCTGCTTTCATGGTGACAGAGTTTTGGCAAACCATCACTACATCCTTAGAGCACAAGTTATTTATAACTGCACTGTTATGTGGACAAGGCTGACAATCGTCACTATGGTCGGAAGGAAAAGTTACATTTAGATCTGCCATCGTATCGTTCGTTCGATCGGTGAGTATAGGGTCATAATCTCGATCCGAAGACAAGCTCGCCTCGTACGTTAGCTTCCTCGATGTAGATGTATTTCTTTGAGTGGGTGAATGCGTCCGCGTCCTGCTACCTTCAGATTGGGATTTAGGCGACTGTGTTTTTTCTTTTGGCTGCGTAGAATTTCTTTTCGGTTGTGATTTCTTCATGCTCCCAGTTATATCTCGACTTTTCTTTAGTACACTATCACAATGATTAATGTAATTGTGAGTATCAGTTAACGTAGATATTACTGGACTATCGTAAACACTCTGTTCGGGTGTTTTTTGATTAAGCAATTGGCTCAGGCTGACAGGTCCTCGATCTGCAGGTTCCTTTATATTGTCCACCCAAGCTTCCTTTATTTCATTAGGCGACTTGGGACAAATTGTTTTAAGCTGAGTGAATAACAAGTTATTCTGCTCTTCAAAAACTTGTTGTAAGAGCATTTGTTCGCGTTTCTGTTTTTCCACCAAGTTGGCCATTTGCACAAGCTGTTGTTTTTGAATCTTTTCATATAGTTCCCGAACGCGCGTCGCGGGATCTTCAGATTCGGGTATTAGTTGAGGTTTTTTTAAAGGTTCGTTCTTCTGAGTAGTCGGTTTTGTAGATGATGCCAACTTGGTTGCATTTTGGTTTGTAGACGTACTTCGAACAGGACTTAAAGCCTTTTTTGGCTTTTGAATTGGTTCAGTTTTATTATTTACTTTAGGGGATGGGATTATACGTTTCGGTCGCTCTTGGGTTACTGATTTCGCCCTAGGCGGTGTTGACTGGGTAATTTTTTTGGCTGCCGATTTACCTGCTTGATCTTTCGTTATCCCATTAGGCTTTGTACCATTTGCTATATTCTTTTGTTTTAGTTCTAATGCCATAGTTGACCATTTAACTTTAGCAGTTTCCAAATCCCAGCTTCTACGTTTTTTATTGGATGAACTAAGGTTTGAAAGTGATTCGCTCATAGAAATTGACGTCATTTCCACGCCAGTATTGAGCGATTCAACTTCTAAATGAGCTAGTAGCATTGGACTAGGTTTTAGGACAGTGTATGATCTTTGTCGAATTAAAGGTTTATTTTTCGATTCCTTCGCGCTTTCTGTATAGATATCAATGAGGGACCCAGTGAAACTTTTGGTGCTAAGAGATGAAGGTCCATCGTGATCTAAACTTAAATTTGTGATTGGATCTGTCACATTGTCCCTATTAATACTAAAACTAAAACTGAGTTTATCCTTGATTGAATCTTTAATATCCCCTTTGGCATTAAGGTCGATTGAATTTGGTCTTTGCAAATTTGTTTTTTTTACATAATCACAATCTCGTTCTGGTAATTCGATCGGTGGATTAGAGTTTTCAGGGCTTTTGGCATTATCCTTGAAGCTTTTACCAGTTTCATTGATACTTAAGCTCAAATCGATAACGAATTTGGAGGTATTTTTTGACGAGCTATCACTGTCAACAGAAAAATTTGATATTTTAGTAATTTCAGTGCTTTCTGGGGATAGCTTAGGTGACTCTATGGTATTATTAACAATTTTGACTTCTTCAACTTTCTCCAAATTGATGTTAAAGTTGGCTTGAATATCGTCAGCAGCGGGTTCATAGCTCTGCTCTGACTCGGGAAGTTCTGGGGCATCAGTTTTATCTTCACTGGATTCAGTATCACTTTCTATGACAAAGGGCTTTAGTTGAGAAATTCGTTTTTCGACTTCCTTAGCTAGAAGCTTGTAGTACTGCATCTCCTTCCGGCATTCTTTGGATAACTGTAATAATAATTAAAAAAATTGTATACTTAAACGTCGAAACTCAACATTTAGCATTAACTTCAGGAAGTTAAATATATTACTACAAAAAAACGGCTACTTTGGTAATTTAGTAACAAATATGTGTTAAAAGGTAATATAAAATACATGTCTAAGAAAGTGTATAAAAATAAGAGATAAACCTCACTCTAATGTTTTATTCAGCACATGTTACTACCAAATACCTACTATAGGAATATCAATAAGCTTTCACCACATAACAAGAAGTTTAGTCAAGTTGCATAAATAGAGTTTATAAAAGAAATGTGT
Source organism: Spicauda simplicius (assembly GCA_949699795.1). NCBI lineage: Eukaryota > Metazoa > Arthropoda > Insecta > Lepidoptera > Hesperiidae > Spicauda > Spicauda simplicius. The sequence continues at coordinate 21,148,365 of OX453065.1, forward strand.
GTTATTTAATTTGTTTAAGTTACTTTTCTTGTGATATACAAATTATTTATTATATTGATAGATGGAGCTGTAGTTGAAATTTGACATACATCTTTATGGCAATGTATACACTAAATAAATAAAAAATAATACTCAAAGTTAACATCAACTTTTTGATATACTAAAACCTACTAACACTATGCAAAGTGGTTGTAATACACAAATTGAAAGCAAGGTGCAAATGTAACACACATTATGTATAACAAGTAACAGAAAAAACTCCACAACACATATTTCCTAATAGGTAAAGCTAAGAGTATCTTGATTTTGTATAGGAGACCTTATACAAAGTCAAGAAACTCAAAATTGTTCAATTGTTTTGATCAAAAAACACAAAAATTATGATTCAATAAGATTTTTGGGGTTTACCAAGAAACTTCCAAGGTTTCCAAGCATATTTAATAAAATGTGGTGTTTAATGAACATACTCATAATGATCATACCATAATCGTAATCATACCATGCATCCATACAATATTTTATTTATTTTTGCAAATACAAGATAAACTATTAATTTACTGCTGGATCTTATCTCAGTCCCAATTGTGTACCAATGACTGACTAAAACCATCAGGATGTGGGCTGACAAGGGCCATTTTCCACCCACCACACCCATCATGATACTCTCTTTAATGGCAATAATTATTGAAACCTACATTTATGACTACACCACTACACATATGATTAAGTAATAGTCAGAAATCATTTTTTTCCCAATGTGTTATAGGCAGCTAATGGAAATTATCAACTCTCTTTCTTTTGTAGTCCCAAAGTTTCAGCTTTGGTAAAAATTACATAACTTTAAATTATAATAACTTTTGTAACAGTTGATGATTTTAAATAACAACAAAACAAAATTTTCAACATATTTTCAATCTTTTATATTTCAATTTAGTAGTTATAGTTGGGTGCTTTTTCAAGTAAGAGCCATTTTTTTTAAATATACAGAACATAATGTAAAAGTATTGTCACATTTTATTACTTAACTATGGGGAAACTAGTGCCTAGCAAAGGAACATATTAAAACTTAGAAACAAGTTGTTAGTGGTCAGTCTTATAAGAATCTAACTTACCCGATTTCTAATAAAATGTATTTTTTTAACGAGAATAGAACAAAAGAAATGCAATTAAACAGTGTTAGGAGTTGTAATACTTGAGACACAAGGAGTACTTACGACAGGAGGTAGGAGCGGTACACCATTTATCTTCATGCAGGACAGGTACTGGCCCGACTGTCGCACTGATTTCACATCCCACGGGTCGTTCATATCTACGGGACCGCTGCAGCGTTCACCAACACAGACAAACTGCTCACACGTTACAAACGCGCTAACTCATTTTATTAATATACTTCCGAGGAAATTGAAAGTGCCGTGACTAGAAGAAAAGTGAAACACCAGATTTTGAACCCTATTACTTTATGGAAACAATTAATTTCAAGAACATGAGCCTCTAACAGCGATGTTGTCACGGAACGATTACGTCAGTTATTCAAACAGCTAGTTACTATGGATATAAACAAATTCGTTTTTAACGCGATTGTAAATATATTAAATGTTTACTCATGAATTAACTGTCCTCTTATTAACTATGGTAAAATTTCTGGTTGTTCTAGAGCCTATGACATTTAAAATAATCCAGAACTAAACCGGAATCAATTTATTAGAATTGTGAAAATGTTTTCTGTCGGCAGATTTTGGGGAATTTTGTGTTAACTATTTTTATTAGTCACTTCACATTCATAGCGTAATTCTATAAACCAATAGACGTGGCGTAAATAAGAAGTAAGTGCCAATAATATAAGTTCTTTATGAACTGCACGACGTGAAAACCAATCGAGCACTTAAAAATGTACATAAATACCAATACAAATTACCCACAAGAACAAACTGATATTTGTCAAAATAATGTATTGCCATGACTACTAAATCGGATAGCTAGACTGAATGTTGTAATATTCAACATATGATTATTTCACTCAACTTGGCCAGCTTAGCACCCACACTAAAGATTATATATGACTTCTAAAGTATATGAATGTTAAGTATTTGAAGTTTATTATTATATTTCTAATTGAAAATAAAAAAAACCTGTAGAGTTTATACTTCTATAGTAAAACAGGACTTTAAACATGTATGGACTATGGTAAAACAGCGCTTTCAAACTGACAACTGACAATCTTCGTTTGTCATTCTTGGAAAATTCAACCTAGTTTCAAATTGCGATTTTTGGAAGAAAATGTGTATTAAAGAGGAATATTAAATTGTGTGAACGCAAGTTGCAAAAACAGTAAAAGTACTGTTTTCACCACATTAAGTAATAAATAAATTAGAAGATGGATACTCTGCTTTTAAAAAACATGTGTCCCGCGGGGCGGCAATCCATCGTGTGTTTTTCTTTATCATTTTTGATATTTACGACTTCGTTTTTCTCTGGAAGCTTTCTCGGATATTCCGGGGAGTTGTGGATGCTCACGTACTGGGGCCCAGCATTTTATTTTTGCCTGTTGAATATAATATTGAGGTATTGCTACGAGGGATTTACATACGATGTAAGTTATCCAATTAGTCGGATGTAATTTTAATTTTTCTTCTACTTATGACCTTCGGTGAACAGCGTAGTCATTAGTGGTTTAAAAAAATAATGATATTGTTAGACTTCAATTATATTACAAGGTTTTGATAATGCAATTTTGTCTGTTTTAAAAACATTGTTATTCTACACATTTCAGGTCCAAATTACACATTATCATCCACGTTTACTGATTACCATACTTAGAAATGTATTTTTTAATCAGTGTCCACAGTTGTTTATATTTTATTTAACATGTATCTTATATATTTAACATAATAACAATGTCAGTGCAAATCATGAATTAAACTTGTATATGACATTAAGGTTAATAGTTTTAATGTATACACTGTTTTTATAGCCACTAACTAACATCTGCCTGCCTACTTCTCCTAAACATGTAAGTTTCATGTATTGCCAGAAATATAAATGTAATTTAATCTTAAACCTAGAATTATCTACAAGTATATGAGATATCCAAAAAAATTAAATATATATTTTTTGGGAAATAAGATAAGGACACTTCCACAGTATGACTTAATTAACAAAAGTATAGGCTTGGCTAGTGGTTCACTACAAAGTAGTAACAATTAATAAACTTGTATGAATTAAAAAAATGATTAGCATATCAAACCTTTCAGGTATCCATTCGGTCAGCCTTCTTAGGCGCATCATTTGCGACAGGCCTGCATTTGAGCACATTTGACAATGGGTGGCGAGTGTTTGGTCTGTACACCATGGTGCTCTCCTTCTTCCACTTCTCGGAGTTCCTGGCAGTTGCTCTGACCAACCCGAGAACCTTAACGATAGATTCTTTCATCCTGAACCACAGTATTCAGTACGGTGTGGCTGCAGTCACTAGCTGGATAGAATGGGCAGTGGAATACTTTTTCTTTCCAAGTAAGTTATTTTTTATGACACTAAAGCAGCTAATCCATCACAGGATAATAAACCACAATTGCCCACATGTGATTAGATTAAAGTGAGGATTGAATACTACCTAAGATCAGCGACAGATGCATTGGCATTGTGAATAAGAATGACTATTGGTATTGCAAAAACTAAGTAGGAAAGCACCAATGTATGTAACTTAATCTCTAAATGGAAATTGACACTTGTTTGAAGGTAGCAACAGGTGTTATCACAAAGAGTTTTACAACTATAAATGATTACCACACACTGAGATAAAGTGTAATATAATTTTGAAATTATATTACATCTGCAATCAGAGAAAAAGAAGGAAGAAATGTTTATTGTATCATCATGGGTGTCAAATTAGAGCCAAGTTTCAAGGGAATAACCAAAACAATTAACTGAAATGCCCATTTATTAGTTAAGTTAAAACTGAAAACAATCAAACATTTTTAAGCGGTTTGTCTTTTGCTTTAATAATTACATGATGTTACTTGTTTCAGATATGAAAACAATGTATTGGTTATCAGCCGTGGGTGTTTTAATTTGCATTCATGGAGAGGTTCTTCGGAAATCAGCCATGTATACTGCTAAAACCAATTTCAATCATACTGTAAGTTTATAGTCAATATTTAACCACACCATTTTTTGGAGTGATGCTGTTCTTGTATTTCATTGGAAGAGTTTTCAAGGTGGTAGAACCAGCATAGTTTGACCGGCAAAGTACCACCGCCTCCTAGCCTGAAGCATTTTTTGCGTTTCGATAGAAGGTTGTAGTTGCCGGCACACTTTCACATGAGGCAATCATCATACTTAGTCCTCGGGAGTAGCAACGCATCTGTGATTGACATCATATGAAACCCATGTTCTGTATGTAGTTGATTACAGATGTTAATGGGTGGCGGTGACCACTTACCATCAGGTAGAATGCATGCTCGTTTGCTTGACTTCAGTCAGACAAAAAAAAGTTACATGTGTATTTTCATATAAGGCGATTATCCTAATCCGCAGGAGTAGCATTCTATTTATTAAAGACCCCAGATAGAAAGCTTGTTCTGCCTGAAGTTCCTTACTCATTGAGATGTAAGAAACTATGTTATGTGAAGGTTTACCTAATTACCTTCACTTACTTTAAGGTATAAGACCCCTGTTGCAAAATTTCCTTTATTTTCTTTGACATAGCAGTTGCAAGAGGTTTCAAATATCAATAAAAATGACAATGTGATAACTCCCATGGCAGAGCAGACACCATACTTGTATGAAATACATCAAATTTAGCTTTTACTCAATTATATAGTTTGTATTTCCAGGTGCAGTTTGTGAAGCGAGCCGACCACCAGCTGGTGACGCACGGCGTGTACTCGCTGTGCCGGCACCCCAGCTACGTCGGCTGGTTCTACTGGTCCATTGGGACACAAGTAAGTGATATGAGTTACTCTCAGTTATTCATCGATGTCACGAGTTTAAAATACATTTTATACAAAGATATTTAATATTTGAGTGTGACATTGATGAGTCAGTTTGCCACTCTTTCTCTTGAAACTGAGTTTATGTTATAATATTTAGTATCATTTCTAGCAATTGACTGTAGTGTTAAGCACCATAGTGTTCTGGTTTAAGGAACATATATATCTCAGGTATGCTTATTTAGTCTACAGGTAATTATGCTTAGTTGGGTGATCCCAAATTAGTCTAGTCTTATCTGGGGTTGATGATAGAAGTCTACCATGGCTGGCAGTAACAAGTTACCATCAGAAGGAATGCATGCTTGTTTATTATTATGTATCTACTATAATGTTAAATAAAATGATTAGTGTATTACTTGACTCATACCCATCTTAGCCGTATTTTCTTAATATTGGCGTATATTTTAGCATTGTAAATATTAACACGTGTATTTTAAGGCCGTAGGTCGCTAATCTGTCTAAGGATTAAAAAAAATATGAAACTATGTTTGTTTCACAGGTGACATTACTAAATCCTGTGTGCGTGATCATCTACACGCTGGCGTCGTGGACGTTCTTCCGGGAGCGCGTGTACGCCGAGGAGCTGACGCTGCTCTCGTTCTTCGGACACAAGTACGCGGAGTACCAGAAGGCCGTCGGCACTGGCCTGCCCTTCATCAAGGGCTACGTTCCGGAGAACACCGAACAACAACTCAAGGATGAACATTGGAGCTATTGAACATGTTGTACATATACTAGTGTTTTGTAAAGATTATTTTGCATAGTGCAGATTTAAAAAATACAAAAGTGTAAGAAATGTGCTGATGTGAAAGTGCTTAGAATTCTGTGAGTGTGAAACAAAGTGTTTTGAAGAAGTATGAAATATCAAAATGGAATACTACAAATTATACCTCATATCAAATTTAAGAATAGATACATAATTTTGTAATGGCTTCCTTTATACTAATCATTGTAATTAACATTGAATTTTGTACTAATACTTATAATAACTATTCTTAGTGTGAAGCAGTTCTTGTGTTTGGAGTGTGAAGAGTGTGGTTGCCGGCTTAGTTTCTTATGTGGCGGTCATCTCAGTGCTGTAATAAAATATTATGGTTAAATTGCAATATAGTGCCTCTCATGAAAACAGCTATAAGTCTGATCTTTGCCAAATTAATTTCTTCTACCAAGATTGTCTTAGCATAGAACTGTTGCATTTTATATGGAATTAATTAACGATTTACTTGCGCCGCACTGCATGTATTGCGCATGAAAAAAAGACGATATTATTATGTGTTATCTTAAAATGTGGAGGTAATACTTTAAAACGTGCAATACTGCAACCCACTGCTTGTTAATACATATACAAAGCTTAATTTTATAGTGACTTCTGTAGATGTAATGATGTTAGATATTGCTTCGAATAATTCTTGCTTAGGATCTCATTTAATATTTATTTATAACGTAATATTTATTATAATATTTATTTATAACGAAAGTAAGGCGTAATTTAAGTCTATACAAAATAATTGACACTCTCCTTGAGTATGAAAAATATAGACTTATTGCAAGTGTTTTTATTGATGTCAATAATATCCAAACACTATTTAAAAGAGAAAACGCTTAAAAATTATATGTTTATTGTAGTACTGAATAATTGAGTACCCAGCATGTATGCACTTACTTAGACTGGGCAACTGCTGAGCGACCAGCTTATATACTGCCATTTTATTACTATATCATATAATTTAAAGTCCATGACGCCATAAATTCTGATCTCTGAACATTAACCCGCGGGCGAGAAAATATTCGTTTCAAGTTAAATATGTTCTGCGTTGTAAGCCTTAAGCGCTTAAAAAAATATATATGCGTCAAATCTTAAAATATCTCGAAATTACGTTGCAAATTAAACCGAAATTTGTCAATAATCATTAGCGCTTAGGTAATGTTTTATGGTAGACCGGTAAATTTATGGGAATGTTTGCTTGATTCGTGTTCGACAGTAGTTGACATGAACGTGCCAGAATTAAAAAAAAAGGAATATAATTTGTTATTTTTTTCTATATAGCATAATATTATTTACTATATGGGTCTGTTATGCCTTTACTGCACTTTTTGATAATAATAACTTGGACTATTGATTGATGGGACTATTGACATGTTTTATCAATAACCGCCGAAACTATTCTCAGACTTGTAGGTGCGTCAAAAAGATTAGATACCATTATAAATATCCAGGTTTCTACGAATGTTGTTTGCTTTGTATTAAATTGTATATTTAATTACATTTTTTTTGTATTATAGACGAAAAAGTTTACTTACCATAACATCCCTAGTGAGGACTGGCTAGTATTCACCAAAAGTATATTATGGTATGTTAGAAAACGTACCCAAACTAGTTGACCATTCCAGAGGGCAGGAGGGGTATTCAAAATTATAACGCGGAATCTAATGGGGGAGGGGGCAATGCCGTAAAGATGACGTAGGGGCATTTCGGAGCCAGCGCCCAGAGCCCCCATCCTCAGAAAACCTCGGGGTTTTCTCAGGATGAGCTGACAATTTTTCTCACATTTAATATCAAAATAATATGGTCGGACGCATTACAGATTTCTCGTTGCACAAAAGACGTCGGGGCCCTTTCGGAATGTAAAGAAAGTACGTCATACTTTCTTTATAGTCCAAAAGGGTCCCGAATTCTTGTGTGCCCAAGGGCCCGAGCATAGTCTAAGATGGCCCTGGGAGGGGGTCTATATTATACTGATGGCCACCAAGGAGAGCGAGGGTGTCAAAACTTGTAAGTAATAGGTCAAAAGGTTTGGTTACATTCTCTTAGACGTTAAATGTAATAAGTACTTATGTTATGTACAGTCTTTCATAATAAGTGCGTTTTTATTTATTTTAGTATTTCTTTAATTGCATTTATGTTGCTTATTTGTTTATTGTTCAAAAATGTTAATTGTCTGATTAATTTGGTACAATAACAGCTTTACGTATATCGAAAGACATTAAATGTGAGAGACACGTACCATAGAACGAAAATAAAATAATTATGTCCTAATCTTTATATCTACTGTCAAACAATCGCACAGCATGGCCCATACGTTTCAAGATATTGTATAGATAAAACATCGTTTTGTCTGCTATAGAATGTTCAATGTGTCTCAATGTGAATTAGCTCAAAGAGCATCCCTTACACTTGAGGCTTCCGGATAGGACGTCAATTATATCTCGGTTTCATTAGTTCATGGGTGGCAGTAGCCATTTACCAGCAGATGGACTGCACGCTCGATGAACTGAACATCTAGTAGTTGTTCCCAAATAGGACAATTTATTTTCTACGAAATTTATTTAACGCATACTGGTATTTTGAACAGTATTTTAGTGGTGTTTTATAGAAATAAAAGTTCTTTTCCATAAATATAACTCAATAATGCTTTGCGAAACATCCTGACGTATAGTTGTTTTGTATATAGTATGTATGTACATTGTAAATAATATGTATGCTTCTATGAGGTTGTGAATGCCCATAACATGTTTAATACCTTATTAAAGTATAAATATTTTATTACTTAATATTTTATTAATATCATATAACTTAAATTTAATTTTAATGTAATTAAATAGAAAAAATATTACGCAAAAAATGTACAGTTTATAATTAATATAAAATTACTATCTATTTTTGTAGTATTCATTTATAAAGACTAACGACCTACCTTGTTTCATACCAACTGCTTGCTAGGAGCTTGATGTAGCAAACGAGAATGCAGTCCACCTGATGGTAAGTGGCCACTGCCGCCCGTGGACATCAGTAATCAACTTCATACAGAACATGGGTTCTATCTGAAGTCAATCACAGATGCGTTGCTACTCCCGAGGACTATGATGGTCGCATCATATAAAAGTGTGCCGGCATCCACACCCTTCCATCGAAACGCAAGAAATGCTTCACGTTAGAAATAGGTGTGGCGGTGGTACTATTGTTATTGCTATTGTTTGAAGTGGACTCAATGCTGGCGGCCGTTACACACAGGGGCTAGTAGACTTTTGTTATAAATCTTATTCAATGCCGTCTTTACCATAAGGGCGCTCGGGGTCCGTGCCCAGGGCCCCCATCCTCAGAGGGCCCCGAGGGACCGTCAATTTTTCTCACATTTAATATCAAAGTATTATGGTCGGGCGCATTACACTTTTCTCGTTGCACGAACGGTGATCATTTTTAGATTTATTCAAATCAATCTTAATATATATAAATTACGTGTCACTTTATTTGTCCGCAATGGACTCTTAAACCTCTGAACCGATTATAACCAAATTTACACAACGTGTGCATTTTGATCCAACTTGAAAGATAGGATAGTTTATATCTTAATTTATAGGTTTAAATGCAAATATTGTTTTTTTTTTTTTTTTAATATTGTATTTATTTTCAGCTGTTAGCTTTATATAATCTAATACCATCTGCCCTTCTTACCTTATTTATAAGTTTATATGTTACATGTTGTCTACTAACAACTTTGTAGTAGGTATATTAATTTCTTACAAATACGTAGTAATACAATTTAAATTTTGTTTATGTAACATTTCTTTAACCACAGCAACGCGTGGCCGGGTCTGCTAGTTAATTTATATGAATAATATGGATGATTCGATCTTGACGTCTATTTTCGAGTTACTTATTTGTGTTTTTTTCGGTTATTTGAAAGTTTACAAAAGGTAATATTTCTGAACGCATCCTAATTTACTAAGCACACCTAGCCATCACCCATGCAGACCACTCCGATGCCAAAGTCATGCTGCATGTCTAATTACGTATTGCATTGTTAGCTAAGTTTTTATTTGGCAAAAAGGATGTCAGGCAACAAAGTAGATGTAGTTTACAAGATGGTAGAACGTGTATGGAGAGGTATCGCCACACCTATTTGTAGCATGAATTTCGCGCCATGATAATAGCAAGATTTTCTTTCGGTGAAAGGGTATGGTTACCGGCTTACTTACATTTCTGGCGGCAATCGTAGTCCTCGGGAGTAGCAACGCACAATTATGTAGTTGACTTCAGATGGAACCTTTTTTCAAGACGAAGTTGCTTACAGATGTCCATAGGTAGCAGGGACCACTTATTGACAGACTGCATGGCTGTACTATCATATATAAAATTTATTTTTGTGGTAGTCTGTATGTATGATAACTGGAAACAAATTATTACCTGTACTTAGACGAATTGAAGTCTTTAAAATAATTAATTGCTTGGTTCTGATTCAGAATTGATCATCACTAAAATCATCTGCCTAATTTAGTTACTAAATTTAAAGGTAATACTACAAAATAGGACAAGAAGTGCGACCTCTAGCGGAAAGTGCGAGTCTACGTAGGAAAACAGTTGGTACGGAGCTGCGCCAAATCCGTTTCAAGGTACGCTTGTTCGCTAAGTTTGTCTACTACTAAGCCCTAGTGGAACGAAAAGTGGCAGGATAAAGAGCTCTTCACCCCTTACTTGTCACCCCCATTGTTGCAGCCGCTTTGACTTCCCTTTACTTCATTAAACGATAAAAATATTACATGTTTCGTTCAAACCAAATATATAATGCCAAACTATTCGTTCTTCTACTCGGTACTAGATGGAGCTAGTCATCGATACAAATATTTTAGAAGAATCAGTTATAAAGAAGTGTAATAATTTTATAATTCTTAAAATTCTACTAAATGCAACGTTAAATTCGGTAAATAGCAATGTTAAACTTATTCAACCGAAATAAATAACGTAGAGTTCAATGTGGGACGTCAATTTATACCTAATACTAGTTCATATTCGTACCCGGCGTGCGTTGCTACGCCATCACAAAAAAAAACACCTTCGCGAGCTCATAAATAAACAATTTTTCTAAAGATCATCACATGATCAAATTAATAGTTTACGATTGTATAGAGGACATACAGACGAACATTCATTTTTTATATTATAAGAAAGAAGAAGATAATGAAATAATCAAATAATCATCGAAGATTTGTGATTTCTTACGCTGGCCAAATAGATAATTGTGTCCAGGGTAGCCTTCATAAACATTACGAGTCAGTTTTTGGATAACGAATAAGGGTCGTATTTGCATGCGAATAGGACATGTAGGTAAAACCCCTTTCCGAGGATTAATTACAATGGGTAAGCGATCTAAACACTAACGCCGTCATATTTTTTCTACAACAGGTACACACATGTACTTATAGTCGCATTTTTTTATATAGTGGTGGGCTTTTTTTTTTTTTTTTTTTTTTTTTTTTTTTTTTTTTTTTTTTTTTTTTTAAGTGGGTAATCCTCATGGATACCCAGCCACCCGGGGCGGCAGCTGGGTTATGCCGTTATGCCGGCTAAACCCCCACTGTGTTTTCTCCTCGCACCGTACGGCGGGAACACGGGTAAGCTTTCGCAGTCATCCGCGAACCCGCCGGTGCCTGGCCGCTCCCGCAGCCCCTCCTCGCGTGGAGCATAAAGCTCCGCTCCAACAGCAAGGCGCGCCAGAAAACACAAAGGCGCGCCTTACCTCCAAGGCCCCATCCGCAGGGTGACGGTCCAACCCCGAGACCGCCACCCAGGGGCCGTGGGCATGGCAAGCCGACACCCGCAAGGCATCCCTACAGGCATGGACCAACCACACCCAGCGGCGGATCCGTTCTTTGGTTCCGCCGCAAACCACCAAACGGCCGCAGAGGATAGGGAGGACGGCAACGACACACCGCATCTCCTCTTCCTCTGCGGCCCCACCGCCAACGCATCTGACGGTGCGCCCCCGTTCGGTCGCGGGATATAGGGTGCACGGCAACGACACACCGAGACACCTCTCCTCCCGCGACCCCTCCTGGCTGCAGAGGCCAGAAAACATCGACCTCCACAGCCCCCTCGGATGCGTCCGGAGCGGGCCCTCAGCCAAGCCCGCTCGGAGCTTCCCCTCCCTGGGATCCCTCTTGGCTTCACCGCGGCGCCCCAAGCCACGGTTACTGAGCCCCCTCACCACGACAAGGTGGAGATCCCTTCGAGGTGGGCAGGGATGCAGGACTGCAGGTAAGCTATTATATTTTTATAATTTTGTAAAAATGTGGTTTTGTACTTACAAAACCAAATTTTTAATTAATATTATAACTTAATCTTTAAACAACGTATGAACTTTTTACATTCTATTTGTATCTTTATTTACACTCGTGAACAGAACAATAAAACCTAGCTTTCTTTTCAATTCACAACGTATTGTTTGAATTGTTTATTTAAATAATAGACAATAGCATGACATATCTACACTGCTACGAATAAACAAACAAGTCGAAATTTCTACTAATTTATTTCCCATTTAATCTGGCGGACTAATTATTAAAAAAAACATTCTAATGATGTTTTATAAAAAAATAATCTCGGCGTGGTACAGTGGGTTTGTGATGTCCTGTGTGCGTTCTGCACGCATGTCTCACGAGGGACACCAATGAGAGTGGCTCTTCCCTCTCGGGGACTTTATCCTAACTCTACAAAAGGATTATTGCTTATTAACACAGCTTAATCAATTAAACCTCTTTTTATCTTTAACTTGATGCATACTTCCATACCTAATATTATAAATGTGAAAGTGTGTTTGTTTGTTCCTCTTTCACGTCGCCAAATAGCTATTATATGATATGGTTTATATGTTGGGAGATAGGAAGACTTAGAGTGACGTGGGCTTCTTTTCCGCGCTCACTCATTCCCATCAGAATATCGATGTTTTGTTAGTTGATATATTTAGTAGTTCCAGATGTTGTTAATAGATGGCGTTAATAAAATTCATTTACAAGTTCTGAACCACTATCAAATGCTATATGTAATTTATTCAAGTCAAAGGCTACTAATAAACTCAACTGTATTTTGAATTCGTCCTGGATAAATTGTTGTTTTGGTTTTATAATAATATTGTAAAGGAATAAGAAATAATAAGACATAGGTACGCTTTAATAACAATACAATTTAATTGAACTAATCACCCGTCGCAGCAGTCAAAATTAGATTGCAATTCAACTCCAAAACTAAACTTGATATTGTCCAAAGACAATATCAAGTTTAGTTACACGAATATTTCTCACAAACAGCACGAATATTTCTTAAATTCAGTTAATTTTTATTAATTTTCAAGTTATTTTAAGTAGGTACCCGTTTAGATCTCAATTCTATCAAAGTAGAAATCTACGTAAGTTTATACTTATTAGCGTACTTGACTAATTATTTTTAAATTGATATTTTTGATGGAATGCTATTAGATAAAAGCTATTCCTCAAATAAGGTTTCAACCACTGTATAAATAAACCGGAAAACCCGTAAATTCCAACCTTTTGCAAAGGTATGTTATGAGGAACTCGATGAAAAGCTTTAGTAAAATCTGTATTTATTGCATCCACTTGACAATGTGCATTTAGAGACTCCGTCAATAAGTCGACAAAAGTTACCATAAGTTACCATGACTACTTATGAATTAACCCCCCGGTTACCACTTCCCGTGAATACCGTCGGCGACTGATGGACTATGTCCAGTATATGAACGCCCCCCTGAGTCCGTCAGTTTTTTTTACAAATATTTAAAAGGAAATGAGCATGCAATGTCTGGCTGGTATCTTAAGAGCTCCATCTAATAACAGACGTGTTGCTACTCATAAGGACTATGATGGAATATGATGTGCAAGAATTGTGTCCGGTGCTACCTCGTAGTACAAACTTCACTGGTTCTAGCGTGAAAAAGGTCGTCAGGACAGGTGACCTCTGTTCTATATAAAGTTGCTTAGTGATGTCCACACGACAGTGATTTAATCGAAATAACGACGATGATTGAACGATGTACTAATTCAAAAAAGTACATCTTCATCAAGGTCCTGCGCACATCTCTTTCTTAAATTCTTTATTTTCGTCGACTTTTAGAATTGATATAATTAACTTCATTACGTTTATTATTTTATTTAATGTTAATCTGTGAAAAAATCCTTTTGGTAGATTACAGTTTAAATGTAATAGTTTGCGATTCACTGAATTTGAAGTTTTTCATCGAGCGAAAGTGAAAAGTAAGAATTTCGGATCTATGGTGTGTGGAATTTTATTAATTTCAAATATAATTCATTATATAATTAATTGTAATTAATTGATTTTAGAAATATGAATTATTATCTACTATTTTAAAATGTTATTTGAGGATAATACGTTGTATGTAAGTAATAAAATTTCATAACTTACAAATAACCGCTACTATTACGGTAAATAACAGGTTGGGGAATAAGTTCGTAGCGTTTTTATATTAAACAAATTGTTGTAAAATAAAAGATTATTTTACAACAATTTTTAAACAAATTGTTGTAAAATAAAAAAATATTTTACAACAATTTGTTTGCTGTTTAGCAAAAGGTAAGGTTTCATTCGATAGAACTCTTTCTGTTCTACAAAACTATGTTATTTGTATTTTTGAGTTATATTTATTTTTTATTCGTTTTGAGACAATGTAAAGTAAAGAAGAGCAATGTCTTGTACATTGCTCTTCTTTACTTTTCATCGAGATCAAAAAGATGACGAAGCCGCCCGGGACATTTGCGGGCGTGTAAGGAGAAGGTGCCATTATCTATTTTACGGCACAGAAAGGGTTTGCAAAATTCTAAAATGTCGATATTGACCTCGATGAAACGCACTGCAGCGGAAGGCCTTCTGAATTCGATGAAAAACGTCTCAAATCACTTTTAAAGGATAATGGTCGCCAAACCAGTCATAAATCGGCGGGAAAAATGAAATGCTATCATGGAACGATTCTCAATTATGTTTCAATAGGATTTATTTAAAAAATGAGGCTATTTGACTGAAAACGACAATTCCAGGCCTCATGTTGTACAAGTTGTCAAAGCCACAGTCCAAGAACTCGAATGGGAGGTACTACAGCGTCCGCTGTCTTCTCCGGACCTTGCACCGACTGATTACTAACAATTTAAAGGTGTTTTTAGCGCAAGTGCAACCGCGGTGTATAGCTAGTGCTCTAAAAATACTTACGCTTAATGTTTTCCAATGACAGATTACCTAATAACTTTCTCCTGAACCGATCATACAGTAACTAAGTACAGTATTAAACAAGTCCACACAACAGTATTTAAGTGATTGATTGGCTATTATTACATTTCACTTCACGTTACGAGTTCCGGTAACGTAAATGATCTTTTAAGCAATGCCAAGTTTTAATGTAACGTTCAATAGTTTTTTACGGTTTTAAAATAATTATTTTTGATGTAGATAGTCGATTGCTTGACTAACAAACCAAGTAACGAGTATTTTTAAACATAACTTCATCTTAGTACCTATCTATCTGCCTAAACTATATCCTTAAACTTTAAAATTAATTGTAATTAGTGATCGATTATCGACATCAAACCTGATAAGTATTTATATTTATTGCGTGTCAAGAAAATTCTTAAATATAGATATCTACATTTATTTAAACTAGTCACCCGTCACATCGGTCGCAATTCGACCGTAATTTAAATTAAAAAACTAAACTTCATATTGTCCAAAGTAGCACGAATATTTCTCGAATTCAAATAAAATGTAATAGTTTTCAAGCAAATTTGAACTCACCCGTTAAATATAAAAAGAGCTTTAATTAGCTAAATCGCATTTAAAAGCAATAGCGGGTATTTTGACAAAGACACTGACATTCCTGACGTTATGTGTTTTCATAGTAAGACATTGAATGTTCTATTTCGTTTATTCTTTATGTGTTTGTGACAAATGCACGGTAGTGTGTGTAATGTTTTTTTACTTGATTTTATGTATGTTTTAAGCATTATTTGAAAAAAAAAATACCTAACATTCTGCACTCCTTCTCTACGTCCACTTAACCGTGCAAAGTTTCATACTAATCCGTCCGCGGCATATTACTTAAAAATGCTTCACAAGTTTTTGCTTCACGTATTAATATATAGATGTTGTAATGGTAGTCTAGGTATGTCCTGTGCAGTTGCCTTAATGTCTGCCCAGAGGTCCACACGGAAGCCAGCGCGGCACCCGCAGGCCGACGCCAGTTCCTTAATAACATGCTAGCCATTTCCTCATGAATTTTGAAGCCGTCACTGCGGCCTGCGGGCAAGCAGCGGCCGAGTGAAATTCACACACCGTCAGAGCTGACGTCACGAGCGAAGAAAGTGGCATCCATAGCGTCGCAGCCGAGCAGTTCGCGACAGAGCACCGGCCCGCGCGCGCGTCATGGACGACGCGAGATCGTAGACATGTCGTTCCGAAGACTTTTGAGTGCGGTGCGCTCCGCGCGCGAAGCCCTCACCCGAGGCGCTCCCCTGGCGGATGGACTTCTCAAATCCCTGTTATCAGTATTTGTGATATGCTGCATAGCGGTGTCATCGCCGCAGACCGCGTCGGCGAAACCCTTCGTGTTCAGTTTTCCCGCCAGCTGGTCTCTCGCGGGATTCGTGGGGAACGTCGGCGCGAGATCCGAGGACGCGGAGCGCCGGGAGCCTGCGGCCGGGGTGAAGCCCTACACGGGGCGGAGGGTCGGGAATGACACCCTCCGAATGATCTACTACCACGACCAGACGGTCGCGGTGGTGGAGTTGGGTCCCGGCAAGCTACTTCTCAACTGCGAACTCATCGAGACTTAGTGAGTAACCGATTTAAAGTTTTTGTCATTCTTACGCACATAAGAAAATTGTAGAACAATAACTAATTACTTATTGAATGATTAATTAAATATTTATCTAGTCGTAGTAAGTTATATAGGAATTAAGCATGCTAACGCTAATTGTGATTGTCATGCAATAGATGGTTAATATTACTATACTTATAATATATTAAATAAGTAATCAGGAGTTATCATTTTCGTAACATGAAAGATAAAATTTATTTTCATTAAAGCTACATAATTGAAGTTGTGTCAAGTATCACTTCATAGAGGTTAATTTTCCGCAATGTTTAGCAGCTTTCAGTTCAGTCAAGTGCAGTCATTAGAAGCGAGTTCCCGAATATTTAGCATTAATGGCTGAAGCTTGTTTACACTCGTGGTAAATAGCAAGTGCTCCTCATTGCGATTATTGCAGTTGTTCATAGACTTGTTACGATGTTAAATTCTCTGCAGCACTGCTCTAGGCCTAAAACTTGACCCGAGAGAGGTCAATGTCTTCCCCTTCCTGTTAAAATTCTTGTCTCGTAGTCCATTTGCAATTCATATTGTGTACTTTCGCACAGTTTGTTTTTGATAGATATTTTTTGTCAGAATCTCAGTAACTTTACTTAGGTTGTCGGTAAAGCCCTATTCTAAAAAGCTTCCATGTTAAGTACTTTTCGTAAAGCTTCTAAATATTTTTAATTATGTTGTGCTATATATTAATATAGCAAAAACTTGTGACGCATTTTAAGTAAAATGCCGCTGACGGATTAGTATGAAATTTTGCACGATTATAGTGGACGTAGTGAAGGAATGCATAATGTTAATATTTTTTTCAAATAATGCATGTAACATACATAAAATCAACTAAAACACATTACACGCACTACGTGCATTTGTCACCAACACGTAAATAATAAACGAAATAGAACATTCAATGTCTTATAGTCTTGCTATAAAAACAGATAACGCTAGAAATGTCACTGTCTTTGTCAAAATACCCTCTATTGCTTTTAAATGCGTCTTAGCTAATGAAACCTATATTTAATATTTAACGGGTGTGTTCAAAATTACTTGATAATTACTACATTTTATTTGAATTTGAGAAATATTCGTACTATTTTGGACAATACGAAGTTTAGTTTTTGAATTTTGATATTACGGTCGAATTTCGACCGATGCTACGGGTGACTAGTTTTTATAACTTGACATTGCTTTGAATTAAGGTAGAAACGTTTTTTGGTAATTGGTAATCGTATAACATAAATAAACGTAAAACATATATATGCTGGGCACGGGTCTTCTCTCGGAATGAGAGAATTTTAGGCTATAGTCCACCGTGCTGTGCGGCCAAGTGCGAATTGGTGAAGTAACATATGTAAGTACATAATAGTTTAATTCTGGTAAAAATGTACTTTGTATATTATAGTGTCACCATTTTACATTCTCTACAAATATTTATTTTATTTATTCTACTAATTTATCGGTAAAAAAGATGAAAATTTATTTTATCAGGTAACGAAAAACTATACCTTAGTATTAGTTGCTTAGATAACGGAAGATAGCAGGAGAGTATGTTATTTAACATAAACACAGATACAAAAATACTCAAATATGCTTCATAAAATCTAAAAGGACATTACTATATTAAAGTACATACATAAAAATGCACATTTAAACCGTTTCTGTGTGGTATGTATCATATGTATGATTAAAATTTATGAGTCATAAGATTACGTTTAACTTTAATCAGATAGGTGGGATTAGGTAATCGAGCTCTACAAAGATTTAATTATTTATAAATAATATAAGTATCAATATTATCTTTATGCAATACTTAAATGAATTGCATTTATTTAAAAAGGTTAAGTAAGTACAACAAATATAACAGTCTTCGCCTATAAATGAAGTTGTACTTAGCTTTTCCTTATTGTAGACTACTGTTCTTTTTAATATTATAATTGGTGTAAACTATGTAGGCGATCAAAAATAAATAAATAAATATTTGGCAGTTCTTTAATTAATCTTAGGTTCATTATATCTGATCTTGGCAGTTTTATGTAATATTTTTACCCTTAATTCCAAAACGTATCGTTAAACATTTTTTGTTTTAGCTGATCTAAAGATAAATATGTTTAAGGTGGTAATTCTTAATTAACATTAGTTGCTTGGCTATGGGTATCAACTCTGGCCAACAACTCAACTCTCTTCGGCCTAAAACTGTATTGCTTACGAAGTTACGATTCTTTTAAACTTTTTAAAGCATCGAAGTGAAATGTATACTTTGGTGGCATGGATAACCGATATTCGACCGTAATAATTCATTATTAATTCAATATTTCTTGTACATGGTAATTGATTTCACACATTAAACAATTATAATACAAGGATCTGCTTATTTTACAATAAAATATACCGTTACATTACACTCATACTTTTTTTAATCTGATTGTAGCAGCAAACGGGCATGCAGTCCACCTGATGGTAAGTGGTCACTGCCGCCCATGGACATCTGTAATTAATTTCTTATAGAACATAGGTTCTATCGAAGTCAATCACAGGTGCGTTGCTACTCCCGAGGACTATGATGGTCGCCTCATATAAAAGTGTGCCGGCATCCACACTCGTCCAATGAAACGCAAGAATTGCTTGACGCTAGAAATAGTTCCACATAGAACCGAATACACGAATACCCAGAACAGAAATCAAAATTCCTCATTATAAAATTCATAGGTACCTGGGATCTCACACAAAATATGTCCGGTCGAATATAGAATCCAGAACCCATTGTGTTTTTGACTAGTATAGTAACCCGTCCGTTATTTGGCACGTCAAATATTTCCCTCATAAAATATACTTGACTATTTATTGTATTTGTCCTTCAAAACTACGTATCTGAATGTGCACGTGAAAGGTAATTCTATTGTCCAATAACATTCATGTTATACTTAGTCGGCTCAAAAATATAAATAAAGAAATATTATAACGTTGTTTGAAAAGGTCAAGTCAAACTACAATTAAAATACAATTTAGGAATTAATCTGAATATAAAAAAGTAAAATAAAAATATACCAACGTAACTAATCGGTACATAAACTCTTTCCGTGGGAAAGACGGTTAAAAAGGGAATAATAACATGCTGTTTGATAGATTTAAGTAAGTAGAGTACTTTATCCTTAGTCCAGGAATATAATAATAGTAACCTATCAATCTGTATCTGCACATGAATTTACGAAAAAATAAAAATAAAGAAATGTTAATATGCTTGTATCTTTGTAATAAAGGTAGGTATATATTATTTAAGTGTTGAACTTTATCCTGAACTTACGGTGGATACTTTAGTAAAAGCACGCATTGCGGAGAGGCATCCGGAGCGTACTGCAGATTGCAGAGAGTGTGCTACTGCATTTTCGATTATTACAAGTACTTGCTCCTTCTTTGTGCATTCAGAAAGCAGGTGTATAAGGTTTAAAGATCTATATTCTATTCATACTTTAAACTTAAGGAATTAACGATATGCACAACGAAACTAGCTTATTACAATTGTAGAGATACTTAAGAAAATAATACTATCATTTTTTTGTATTTAAGTTTAGTACTTAAATTATTATAATAAATCATTATTCTTAGGTAGGAGCATTCTTTTATCGAGTGAAGATAAAAATGTGTAAATAAAATAGTAATTAAATATAAAAAATAAATAAACTGGAAAATATTTAAGCGCCAAAATATAGTCGTACTCCAAAAAGCAAATTGTTAAAATGAATAATTG
Source organism: Spicauda simplicius (assembly GCA_949699795.1). NCBI lineage: Eukaryota > Metazoa > Arthropoda > Insecta > Lepidoptera > Hesperiidae > Spicauda > Spicauda simplicius. Next base: position 21,168,752 of record OX453065.1, read on the forward strand.
ACTTGTAAACGTAACAAATTAATTTGTCAGTCAACAAACTATTTTTAATTTAAGTTAATTTATTATTGAATTAGAATCGTGCGTTAATAGATATTTTAGTATGCAATATCTTAATAATATGTAAATAGCAAATGAGCTTTTAGTCTACCTGATCGTAAGCAGCCACTACTACGTTTGTAGGCAACCCGAAAGACAAGAATGTTATCTAAGACCTCAGACACGTTCGTACCTCTGAGGTCTAGGTTAGAACGAAGCCACAGTAGAAATGTAGGCAACAGTATGGAAACTGCCTACAAAAGTTCAAAAAGGGCACACTCAACAAGCATCATCAGTAGCGAGTGTCGCGTTAGGACGAGTGGTCACGTTGCTATATGTTTCCGCGATATTTTTAAAAATGCCACGTAATACCATGGCTCGTATACGCTCCCGCCAATATTTAAAAAATAAACGCCGTAATAACATGTTAAAGATCTACAAAAAATCAATGATCTACAAAATGTCTCAATATTAAACTGTTATGCGTATTTTTAACTATAATAATTATTATTATTATCGTCATTCTGGGATTAACCGACGCCGTGAAATTACCTTCTTATATTATTTGTAACCTGCGTAGATATTACAATTCGATTGAATGATGACTACAGGATAGTAGATGCGAAAATAAAAATTAATAACAGTGTTATGAAAAAAATAATATAGGGACAATCCTATTGCTTCAATAGAGTGTAGGTAATTATTTTATCAACTAGGCTTAGTTTCCATACTGTTTACGAGTGCCACTCTTTTCAGATCGCAGCATCCTAAGCTTAACATCGCAAATAGACAAAAATGTAGTATGTTTCATACTTAAGTGCCTACTAGAATAATAGTACCTAGTTACTCGAATAAAAATGAGTCATGACATAGGTATCTACATTTTATTACGAGACGCGTCAAGTTATCAATAAACATACTTTTACTTTAATGTTCTGGTGATAAATCAAATTCATTACTATCTTAATTGTTTTGAACAAATAATTTAATTGTCACGTTAAAAAATATACAACTTTTAATCGTAATTAATGTATTTGGATATTATAAAAATATGTAATTATAACAAAAAGTTTAATTTCAATTTATTTTATTTAAATTGCCTGCTGCGTATTGTAGTAGGACATTGTAGTTCACTTGCAATATTACAGCCACTACAAATACTTTGGCATTTTTTTTAGTTTAGTTTAGGATATAGGAAAGCGGAGACACTAGACTTTCAATATACATTCTTATCTGCACTAAAGATTTTATTTTTTACCAAATTAAAATAGCAAAGGAACAGACCACCTGACAGTAAGTGATCACTACCGCCCATAGAGCTGAAGAATGCATCTTTAAGCTGAAACGTTACTACTCCCCAGCACAAAGATGTTCGCTCTCATGGAAGTCAACCGGCAACCACACCCTTCCATGGAAATGCAAAAACTGCTTCACGCTAGAAATAGGTGTGGCGGTGGTACTTCCCGGCAAACTACACTGGTTCTATAACTCTAAATTTTGAGCAGGTGACATAAATTTCTGAATCTCCACATTAAGTCTACTGGGGACTGTCAAAATGTACGCGTTTCTTCGGTCAGTTTCCCTTTCGCACGTTTCATTTCGTCATTGGAAAGTTGATGAGTGGTCAGAACTCACATTCACGTACTGGTAAACTTGTTTCAATAGAGATTGTATCGAAAATGTCGGCATCTCTATTTATTTTTGCTCGAATTGTGTAATGGAAATATATGTATCATTATTTGAAATCAACACGAAGTAAACGAGTGTTCAGTCCAACTGATACGACAAGGAAGAGCGGTAACTGCAACTCAATGACACCTGTAATCATCCATATCATCTTAGGATGACAATAATATAAATTGGCCCCACGCGTTTTATTTCCGAAGGATAAGGTCGGAATGCCTCGTTTACGAGTATCTCTCATTTTCCACACCTCTCATACCAAAATATAGCAGCACATAATACGTAATTAAACGTAAGTAGTTAAAATAGAAATTAAACTGATGAAGATTATTTCAGAGTCGAATTACGAAGAGCTCTACCACCTTTTAAACAATTCAAACTTTTCATTGGTCCAATAAAGAGAAAAAATGCAGAACAGTTACATATTTTGTCTTTTACTTTATGGATAAAGGTATACATAGTATTAGTTTGACACGAAATCTGTATTCGCTATAGATTTATTATCACGAATTATACAATATTAATGCGATTTAGGGCCCCTGATGTACTTGACCTTAATTCAGTTACAACGCCTGGGAGTCTTTAGTCAAAAGGGACCACTTGAAAAGGGACCGCGGTCCCTTTTTGTCCGAACATTTAATTTAATATTTTTCTTTGGTCAAATGGGACCACTCACAAGTATATACAGTAATTCTATTGTTCGCTGCAAAATTTTGTACAGTTAGCAAGAAAACAACGAAATAGTTTAGGTAAAATAAAACAGAATATTCTTGAAACCACAGTTTTAGTTATGTTTTTTTCTTCTAAACCTAAACCAAAATCAAACCAAATATATATTTTCTCAAAATCTAAACCAAATATATATTTTTCTAAGTTTCGTATGCTTAGTAATAAATAATTAATAAATCATATCTATAAACAACATTTGTAGAAATCACAGGTAGTCTAAGCCTAACACAATTATGTAATTTAAAATAGAAGAGTATGTTCTTAAAAATGAAAAATAAAGTTTCTTACGCCTAATAACAAATAATAATAAATCATATTTATAAACAACAATTGCAAAAATCACAGATAGCCTAAATCTAACACAACTGAATTAAAATAAAAGAGAATATTCTTAAAAAATTAAAATAAAGTTTCTTACGCCTAATAACAAATAATAATAAATCATATTTATAAAAAACAATTGCAAAAATCACAGATAGCCTAAACCTAACACAACTGAATTAAAATAAAAGAGAATATTCTTAAAAAATTAAAATAAAGTTTCTTACGCCTAATTACAAATAATAATAAATCATATTTATAAAAAACAATTGCAAAAATCACAGATAGCCTAAACCTAACACAACTGAATTAAAATAAAAGAGAATATTCTTAAAAAATTAAAATAAAGTTTCTTACGCCTAATTACAAATAATAATAAATCATATTTATAAAAAACAATTGTAAAAATCACTATCACTCAATAATAAAAAAACTACTGTTTTGAATTAAGTTTTTTTAGTTTGTACCGGTTACCATACAATAATATAAATTAATACTAATACTGGCACAAATGTCAAACATTTTGAAATAACAAATAAATTTCGATGAAATTTTGTTTTGAGTCAATGATTTTGTCAATAGAAAACTGTGTTTTGAAAAATCAAGTGTACAAACTACTATAAAAGCTTCCTTGTTTTATTAGCTATTCACAAAAGTTTAATTTAATAATTTGTATAATGACACACACAAACAACGATTCCCAGAAAAAAAACGTACATAGAGCACGTGCATCGAAAAACCGCTTGTCATCGTACCGCGACGGTATGCTTCAATCACGGAGATAAGAACAAACAATAGATAAACAATTGTTTGCCTAGGCGGGTTCGGCCGGTCGGTAGCCATAACATTAAGTTTTTATTTGTTGCAATAAATTACAGGACCTTTTTTCGTAATTGTTGTTAGAAGTTCGTCTTTTGTTTATTAGACTTACTGGATCATTCAACAATAAGTTTAAATTATGAAGATGATGAAAAGATGAAGTTATATTTATCCCAAAAGGAATACGTCGAGTTATAAATCACCTTGTATATTACTGTAATTAAATGCCATCTTATTATCAAATAGAAGCTAACTAATATTTAGGGTAAAAATATCTCATAAACAACATGCAGATTTTTCTGCCGACTGTATATTTTTATCTTGAATATTTGGTCCCAAACGACCCATTCAAAAACGGTATTGCCTATAAGGGACCGCGGTCCATTTTCAAGTGGTCCCTTTTGACTAAAGACTCAAGGCACTGTAATCGCCTATCCCAGTAGCAACCCAAGGCCTATCGAGATAACAGTGAAAATTACATTTACGCTCTAATAATCCTGCAGTTTAGCCAACGATGTTTAGTCTATACAATATGTACAATATTACATCTCGTCAACCCATTATTGTCCCACTGCTGGGCACGGGTCTTCTCTCAGAATGAGAGAGTTTAGGCCATAGTCCACCGCGCTGGCCAAGTGCGAATTGGTGGACTTCACACACCTCCGAGAACTTTTTTTTTTATAGAACTCTCGGGTGTGCAGGTTTCCTCACGATGTTTTCCTTCACCGAAAAGCAGTGCTAATTAATTTCTAATACGCACATGAATCAGTGGTGCGTGCCTGGGTTTGAACCTCGGACCTCTTGATCGAGAGGGCAAGTTATACAAGTTATTACTTGCAGTTCAATATTTACATTATACATTTACATTATGAAAAAGGTTATAAAACATGTACCTATACATACACGCGTCTTGTATCTGAGCCTTGACGATTTCTTTTATTTTTTTTGAACATTTGATAAAATAACGCAGTTGGTATTAACGTGTCAATGTTTATATTGAAAAAAAAATATATATTTTTTAAATTTAAGATGTAATAGATAGACAAACATTACGTAGAAGATTTTCGTACGAAATCCACAGCGAAACAAGTACCTAAATGGTGTGATTTTGTGCAGATTGTACAGAGTTACAGACTACATATAAAAGAAATATAGCGCTCCCTATATAAGACATATAGAGAGCGGCAGAGTTAGTGTTCCCTCCACTTTTAGCATAGGCAAGAAAAACAAATTCTTCAAACAAGACAACGTTTTGTTGCTTTGTCAATTTTAAAATCTTTTCGGCCCGTTCTCGGCACAGGCTGCGAAAAATATTTGAATCTTGCTGACCTTTTTTTTGGCCGACGGCCGCTTTTGATTACCCTCTTTACAAAGCTCTAATGCTTCTAAATATAGACGCCTAGTAACTTCTATATTTTTTACAAACCATTTTGAAGATTTGCCGCTATTCGCTCGCTTTCTACACTCATAGCCCCACACCAGGATTCTCTCCTATGTCGTGTATACCATCGACACACACAAGACGAATACACAAACACCCAGACCCAGAACATGAATCTAAACTCATCATTCAGATACCTGCCTGGACAGGAATCGAACCCGGTACCTATTGCGCGTAAGACCGCTATGGTAACCGCTCCGCCACGCAGGTCGTTGGATTCGATATAACTTGCATACTGTAAGATAATAGCAATTCATGTAAAGTCACAAATTATAATTAAAAACGAAACTGCCAGTTACGGACGTACGGTAGACGCAAAAAATAAGCACAGAGATCCTGATTGCACACATGTTAGCACATCGCTTACATCCTTTTCCACTTCCTAATCCACTGAAACGGCGGAAAAGCGATAATGAAAAGGTGCATTGCTTTGTATACGTCATAGAAATGGCCGGGAATATATACATAATATGCACGAAAAGTATATGTTGCTGTGTTGGTGTACTTTCGAAAATTATTGACCACCAAAACGTTGCCACATGAGATGTAGCAAAAAAACTAAGAGAGCGTACCTATATTGCTCGCGTAACGGATTTTTAGCTATCTCAAATATTTTTTCCAATATCTAAAGAAAAACTGATATTTATAAACTTTTAGACACATAATAAAAAACTGTGTTGAAACAGATTAAATATGTGATGTACGAATTACATAATAACACTGGTAATATTTTTAAACGTAAAATATTTCATAAAAACATGTTTTTTAACTAGTCCTTGTGAAAAAATCTCGTAACAAAAATAAAAGTGAGAGTATAGTATAAGCATTCCACTGACTTTACGGCGTGACGAAAGTGCTCGATTGTTTAGTAATCCCCACACGGACGGAGGCCTACTGGCCACAAGGACACGTCTGAATAATGTAGACCGTAATGAGCGGTGGCCACTGATCATGCATTCGTAATGAGACGAGCTAGCTACGACTGGTTTGGGATTATGAGACTATTTAGCGGTTGGTAACATCAAATTATATTTGATTGGAATTTTAAGACTATAAATTCGTATTACCTATTTACCTATGATAAAAAGTGATAGGTAGTAGGTACAATAATGTCCCTGTAGTTGCGGGACGGCTATGGTATCCCCTGCCTGTCGTAAAAGGCGAGTAAAGAGGCTTCTGGGGTTGCGGGGAGAGTGGGATCTCGAACCGAAGCCAAGCGATCCCAGAAATTCGGGTTGTGTTCCGTTGGAGTTCGCGGAGTCCTCCACGAAGCGCCGAGGACGGCCACCGGGAGGTTTTAGTGCGGTATTAATCCCATATAACCCTGCGTCGCTCCCTCAGCGTAGGGTACCATTTGAAGGTTTTCCCCTCGAGAACAAAAAAACAAAAAAATATCTACGATAAGTTCTCTGATTTTTAGATGCTGAAATAAGCCTCTTAAAGTTACAAAAGTTGCAATGTTGGTTACAGTGTTTTCAAAGTAGATAAATGAATAAATTAGTATACATTAATAAGAATTATACTTATAAAATAAACTTTTCACTTTTCAATCTTCATTTATAAACTCGTACATGGACCCGATTATTTAAGAATAAAAGTAGCTTATATCGAGCCACGTTATAATAAGAGCAGCTTATGGTATTTTCCCTGCATTGGGTATTTGCCCAGCTTATCCATGTAGCCACCTAAATTTCCGTGAAACTACTGATGAAGTAGTGTAAGCCTGTTTTTAAATTTAAATGACATAGATGACGCCTATATATATGTACTACCTTGTCGCAAATTAGTATTCAACAATTTACATATATTTAAAATAATCTTTAAATATTCAAGATTAATTATTTGTTTAATTTATTCCTGTAGGTAAGTAAAATACGAAACTGTGAGAAAATAATCGATATTATTAAACGTAACGAATCAATTCTTGAAGCGAACATTGTATTTATAACAAAGAATCGATTATTTAGTTTTGGTTATGAAGTTAAAATAATGGTCATTTATTCACATAGGAACGTCATTTTTAATTTAATGGCTTTGGCGTATTTACGCATAACCAAAGGCAAGTATTACTTGACCACGACAATTAGGCGCATAAAACAAAAGTGGATCAATGCCCCGCATCTCGCTTCTTACCCCGCGCATCCCCTAGTGACGTGCAGTCGTGTATCGTCTAGGTGTTTACGTTAGCCAGCACGTGTTTAATGTTATTTCGTTATAATGTTAGTTTAATGAGTGATTGTTGAATTTTTAAAGTTATTATTAAATTAGTTGATTATTCGTCAATAAACTTCAAAATGGGTAGGAAAAAGACTATTCGTGGAGGAGAAAGGACTTTTACATTCAAAATATGCATTTTTTTTATATGTTGATATTGTATTATAAGCTTGCTGATAGATGAAATGATGCATCAAGAGCTAAGAATTGTTCTCTGCCTAACTCTTTCTTCGTCTTTTTATGTACATTATGTACATTTTTATAGGTTAAATAGTTCTCAATTTAAATAGATTATATTTTATTTTTGATAGCAGACGTGATTTACCTAAATAGCACCGGTACAAATGCTTTTATATGTATGTATTTTTTGCACTGATAAACCGGTGCTTTTATATGTATGTATTTTTGCACTGATTTTTAAGTTGCTAAAAACATGAATTCTCAGGAAATGACGTTTTTTTGAATCGACTAAGCTGCATTTACTGCAAAAGCAATCGCTTTACTGCATTAGAGTAATATCAGAAATACGGTGAAATATGGCTTCATAACGTCTATATCAACGCATAGGCATTTGACATTGTTGACATTTTGCGCATAAAGCACATAGGTCAGTCAGTAATGTGAACAATTTTTAAGTATTTTATATAAAACATTTTAAACACCTATTATAGGTACATAAATGTTATAATTCGCATTATCTCTACCTATTAACTCATTATTTATGGTAATTCTCACTTTCTGTGCGTTAGATTTAATTTAAATATTCATGAAACGATCGACAGTTTATGTATTAATTCATAGATTGTTTTTCCATATCGTTCATAACAGTAGCATGATTTCATAAAAGGTTCGTCGTCAACCCATTATTGTCCCACTGCTGGGCATGGGTCTTCTCTCATGAGAGAGTATTAGGCCTAACCCACCACGCTGGCCAAGTGCGAATTGGTGGACTTTGGACACACCTCCAAGAACTTTTTTTTTAAAGAACTCTCGGGTGTGTAGGTTTCCTCACGATGTTTTCCTTCACCGAAAAACAGTGATAATTAATTTCTAATACGCACATAAATCAGTGGTGCGTGCCGGGGTTTGAACCTCGGACTTCACGATCGAGAGGGCAAGTTTCAACCAGTAGGCTATCACTGCTTCATAAAAGGTTATTTAATTTTGCTATAATTCACTAAGCGAGGGTTATGTAGAAACCTATAAATAAATATAATCTACGGACAGACCTACGCTATTATTAGATAGGTAAAGGTTACTATAAATTTTATTAGATCACTTATACCGATCGCTTGATTAGATGTTTCACTATCATTTAGTTTAATGGAGGATAAAAATATCGTAATTAAAACGCAATTATTTATTATTGTTAACCAAACCAAACTGTTTAGCGTGGTAGGCTATGGCTTAAATATCATCACTACATAGTATAAAACAAAGTCGCTTCTCGCTGTCTGTCCCTATGTATGCTTAGATCTTTAAAAGTCACCTAGTATTGAGATAAAGCCTATTTCTTGCGTGAAGTAGTTCAGCGATTCGGTGGAAGAGTGTGGTCTCCGGCACACTTCTACATGAGGCGACCATTTTAGTGCCTGGGAGTCGCAACGCATCGGTGTTTGACTTCAGATTGAACCCTTGTTCTGTATGAAGTTTTTTAAAGATGTCCATGGGCTTCACTGACTACCTGGTGGACTGTCTGGTCGTTTGCTGACCTGGCCTAAAAGCGGGACACTGGAAAGTGTATTATGATACTGCATGCGACTGAACTTGTGGTGTATTAATATTTAATTTTAGTACTTCAAATCGATATTGCTGTTAGCAAGGACAGTGCGGCAGTTCACATGGTCAATGGTAGTCTATTATTCAAAGTTTAAACTTACTTTAGAGGCTAGTCATACTTTTCAGGGCCACGAGTAGAAAGGACTTCTAGGAACCATAGATATCGTCTAGTAACGGTGTGGAATAGACACGAAATATTATAACATAAATGTTTTCATCGTTAAGTATCGTTAAGTATTTATAGGACTAACAAGCAAATTCATTGTCATAATTTTTCATGGCGCGAAAGAGTCGAAATTTCGATCAGAAACTTCGAAATTCCTTCATAGTAAACTAAGGGTGATTGAAAAAACATAGAACCATCTGAACATGATAGGTAATCCTAGGAGTTATCTTGAATTTATGTTCCATTCACGATAAATTAATATTGCTGATACTGACTGCACACAAAGATTTGCCTTCTGAATACGATAAATTAAATACTACTATTAACATCCAGAGACACAGTAGCTGACAACCTTTTTTTTTCTTTTTTTTTTTCGAGGGGGAAACTTTCAAAAAGCACCCGACGTCGCGGGAGCGACGCGGGTTATGTGGGATTCTTACCGCACTAAAACCCCCCCGGGGGCCGACCTCGACGCTGCGAAGAGGACTCCGGGAACTCTAGTTGACCGCCGCCGGTGTCCTCAGCGTGTGCCCCATCGGGCTCTTCTCTGGTGGGCGTGAACTGCTCACCGCACCTTCTGGTTTTTACGGCAACATGCAACCACACATGCCGCCGTCCTTCCCGGGGTCACTTGACCTTACGGTTCGAGCTCCCACTCTTTCCGCTCGCAACCCCGGAAGCCTCTATTAGTCACCTTTTACGACAGGCAGAGGGTACCGTAGTCCTATTCTGCTCCCGGAACTACAGGGTATCTGGTATCTGACAACCTAACAATGAATTAAGAAAACGTTCAGATCGATCGACGCGAAAAACCTGTAACAGCAATTTGGTCATTAATAAAATGGCGGTTACTATTTTTAGCCGGTAGTTAGCAGTTATAGAAGTTACCGAGGACAAATAAATTGTCTATGTGAATTGTGAACGCTAAATCGTTAAACGAAACATTTTCTTACGGTATTATATTTTTTATTTATAAGTTGATAAGTTGCGACTGCCGCTTATCATGATGAGCCCACGTCTGCATGCCCCTCTTCCTCGCTGGGCACACTGGGCACGTGTCTAGGGCTCCACGATTGATTAGGGCCCTCAAGCCCAACGATGGCCGATAGCTACTCTACTCGCACGAAAATCAGACTTACCGATTGACAGCATGTTAAATAAATGTCAATATATAAAAAATAATAGTATAAGTAATTATATTTATTTAAATTTGTTTTATAATTGTGTTATTTGTGCCTGGTTATTTAAATAAAGCGAAAGAGCGAAGCATGAACCGCTAAGTTGAAAATTAATCAATTTATTTGACACAGTATCTATTGCTATTACTTATTTATATTGCACGGCACATAAGACTCAATGCAAAGCGATTAACAAAGTAGTGCTTTAATATGTTCATTGAGCCAAAGTTCGCTGTATTACTAACCTACGATCCATGGACATCTGCAACCTGTTCCATATAGGAGAGGACTCTACCTAAAACCGATCAGACACGCGTTTCCACTCCTAAGTATTAAGATATGTCGCCTCATATGTAAACATATTTATTTTATAATAGTTGCGAATTTTGTGAATTAATACATGTACACCCAAAGTTGTCGACCTTGAATTCCAACTCTCTCACTACTGGTGGTTTCCATGACAGCCTACTGCGAGATTAATTTAAAAGACGACTTATCTCCTGTGAAGTTACTCATCTCGCAATAACTAACGTGCACAGTGAAAGGCGATATTTTAGCAGCTATACTCCTTTCCAATTTCTATGGATGGCTTACTTAGAGCAGAGCGCTTAAGGGCAAAGGGATATGCGTTACCTATCGCGAGCCACTTTACTTCTTAAAATATTTTAATCCGGATCTCATCGTACCAATATCAAAAAGAACAGTTATCAATGTTTCTTCGATATGAAGATTTCACAAGTATAATATGTGAAATCTTAATAAAGATTGCACTGTCATGTCCTCTTGGATAGCTTAAGTCTGCGACCTCGGTTACAGTAAAAACGTAAAGTGTACTTTCGAAAGTCTGCCAATTTTAAGAAACTGTTTTTAGTTAATCAATATTTGTGTGAATGGTTTATTTTATTTAATGTTATAAATTTGTGACTCGTATTTTAACTTTAGTAAAATGGGACTCTTCTCCGTGCGCAAAATAGTTAAGTGCGGAAGTTTATGCTTCGAACAATTGCCTGTCTTTACCTCCTATTTCAAATGAAACCCGGTGTAAATTAACGAATTAGTCGTTTTTTAAGAAGCAAGCAAATATAAGCAAATATTGATATCCCCGAAAGTTTAAATGGCTCAACTACTAATAAAAATAAGAGAGTGCTCAAACAATAGCATTGTTTATAACAATAACAGATAAACAAGCGGCTAAACAAGCCGTCACGCGCAATGTCAAGCGTAGGTACAGCAATTGTCTCCGTCACGCGATCTCCGTAATCATTATAATTTGATGAAACAATCAGCCACCGCATGCGCCACACGATACGATTGTTCGTTAGATCGCCGTGATATGGGCATGATCGCTTTCAGTTTCGTAGAAAATTGTTACTCATTCAATATGTCATTGTTTTGTCGATATGGAAAACTGTTTTTGATATCGCTATCAAAAGCTTATTAACTAGGTTCAACTGCGAACCATTTACTACGGCAATCGTTTATCGTTTTGTCTTTCTCGTCTGAGGGTAGTTTGAAAATCGAATAGCGACGTAACAGATATAATGTAATTAAGAACGTATTTATTTTGGCCTTGGGTACTTTAGTTTTGTTTGTTTTGTATGTTTTGCTATTGTTATAACGGTTAGCAGGTGTATCGATATAGCACAATATGTATGAAAACAGAAACGGTTACGATACGGTATAAGTATGTATCGGACTATGTTTACTCTCATACACTCCATTACTACGCTCGTGATCACTTGCTTCAAACTCGGTTTCACTTTTGAGAAAACTAACATTTGAACTTGAACTGTATGACTTTTGCTTGTGTGATTTATTTGACTTCTCATCATTAAATTTAAATTTTGTTCATTTGTGTGTACTATTGAATTATCGCTTACCTCAAAGATATATATATGTAGGTATCTCTTACCTACATATATCTTTGACGTGTGCGTTGATGAATTCCACGAAAATATAGTATGGAATTAAAGACACATAACATTAATAATATTTTTTCCTACATCGCTTAATAAATATTAATTTAATTTCACCCTTAATTTCATAAGGGGCACTGTAATTTCTTCTACGACTAACTTTTATTTTTTCGAAAATCTAAGAGAAAGATGAATAGAAGGGGACATTTAAAATCCTCTAATCAGCTGCAATAAAACCTCGCCAGCAGTTCCCGACTCGTGATGGGCTAACAATCGGCAGCCACCGTCACCCGACTCGCTATTGTGAGTATTGTATGAGGCCATTACTGACTGGGTCTTCCGCTCCGTCAATAACCTTAACAACCTTCTCAGTTTTGTGATTTTTAATGTATAGGTAAATCAAGCAAACTGATTCATTTATTTAAAATCCGCTAATCAACTGCAATAAATCCTCGTCAGCAGTAGTTCTCGACTCGTGGTGGGCTAACAATCGGCAGCCACCGTCACCCGACTTTGAAAGTATTGTATGAGGCCATCAATGATTGGGTCTCCCGCTCCGACAATGAACTTAACAACATTCTCAGTTTTATGATTTTAGGTATACATTAAGGAAACTGGTTTGCAATCTATTTGGTTTTAACACGTGTTATGAACATTCACAAACTACCAAGACTATAACAGAAGGACTTGCGTAATACATTCAAATTTCTTCTTCCATTACTGCCTTAGTAATTTATTTATTTATTTATTTATTGTTAATTAGAACAATACAATACCACTTATACTAATTAACACAATAATATGAAGTTACATTTATGAATGAAAGTAATGAAATGATATGAAATGTCTTTTCTTTATATGGACGAGGGCACTTGAAAATCAGTTACAATACTCTTTGTCATCTCCGGATCGGAACCCGATCTCAACTCCGGCAAGAAACATCTTTTTTGTTGTATACTTTCTTATTTTTCCAAGGTGTACTCTCCATTTCTAAACCTATTCGTAATTCGTAACTTATTTGAATTCAGAATATAAAATAGAAATAGAAATGACGGTATTACCACTGCAGGCAGACCAGAAAAATCCCGCGACCTTTAATTCTTCGCACGGCAATTTTTTGCGTAAGTTTTAACTCACTTCAGTGTGTACGTCAGTCTTACATACACATCCATTGTATGTATAAATGCTGAAGTTTACACCGATATTCTCGCATCCATAGGCAATGTGTGAAAGATGTTTGAACAGGCAAAGTTGTTCAAAATTAAAATAAAAATAAACTACGAGGTGATAAGTCCAAGAAAATGAATTTTAATTACAGAGCCAGCATACAATACTATCTTATAATAATAATCTTTATTCGCTAAATAAGGTACAATATGGTGTTAAACTAATACATTAAATGTCCTCTTCACCTATATGGCGTGCAAATTATAAATATAATGATTTTAAATTAATAAATTCAATGCAAAAATTATGTCGAATTTAAAATGTTAAATAATAATTATTTATTCTAATAAAAATATATATTCCTAATATTAATTTACATGTCCAAGACTAAACCTGTTTGCCTAAAAAAACATTGACCTAATAGAAGTATTTTGTTGGGTCTTCTTGGAAAGTCTTACTTGGAAAACTAACATCACCCAAGCTATATGTTGACTGTATCATATCAACCGGTTTGCAAAAGTAAATCTCAGATTACAAACATCTTATAAAATTCATTTTATATGGAAGCAAATAATTAAAATGCAGTCTCAGGTAAAATGTGCCCATTGTAAGTGGCCACAGGTGCTTGTCGACCTGTGATCAACACTATATGAGGTCAGAACCTCACTGGAGGCCGGCCACGGATGCGTTACAACTGAGGATTAAACTGGAACGATTAGGATAAGTACGTCGCCGTCAGCAAACGATTTACATCAGGAAAATGTTGTTACTAGTCAGAAATAGGTTTGTCAATAGTGCTTCCAGAATCTACTACCTTCAAATTTCCATGAGAAGAATATATTTACAGACAAACAGCCTTTCTACAGTCATAGCCCCACAGTAGGGTTTTATCCTGCACAAGACGAATACACAAACACTCAGACCCAGAACATTAATCTAAACTCATCATTCAGATACCTGTCTGGCCGGGAATCGAACCCCGGGACCCATTGCGCGTCAGTCCTATATGGTGACCGCTGAGCAGACGCAGGTCGTCAAAGTCGCATTTACAAAATGAGCATAGCCGATAAATACATACAATACATACGTTTGCAAAACATTATCTTCCTTCTGACGTCGGGTAAAAATCTACCTATCATTGTCGCTATATATTTAAGTTTTAATTATCACAAATTTCTAATAGACACGTGATCGTGACATTCTTAAGCGTCACAGTCTAAAGTAAAGCGGATCGGGAAGGCCGTGTGGTGTATCGTGTATGCATGTGCAGCCAGCGTTTGTTCGGCTTCCTCGGTAGCACTGCGGCCGCCGGTCACGTTGTTAGTATGGCCATTATAAAGTTTCGACACGGACGCGCCCTGCAAAATATAGGGCATAAATTTTAGAAAAAGAATTGAAATTGAACCACTTTCTTATTTTATATTGAGTCATAATATAGTAAAATAAAAACGTAAACATAATGTTAGTTCAGTAGTTAAACACTCAACTACTGAAAAACGTAAATATTTAGCACAGAATGCTCTACTGTGTTTCAATTTCAATAACCAGTGTTAAAACAGTGGTTTATTTATGGCAACTAATCACGCAGAATAACGTAGGTTCGATTTTCAGTTGATCAGACATCTGAATTGTTAGACATTGTACCATTTGTAATGAAACACAATATTTTTTCCGATGTAAATCGGAAAATATTGCTATTGAAATCGGGTTATGATAAATAGGTTTTCTTTGCACTAATATCGCGAGGCATTCAACAAAAATGTGTACAATTTATTATTATGTATTGCTATACCGATAAAACCTTTTTTCAATTTATAGTCACCCATCGCAACGGTAGAAATTCGACCTTAATTCAACTCAAAAACTCAAATTTATTGTATAAAATTTAATCTAGCTTAAAGGTAAAAGAGGTTTAAATAACTAAGCTGCATTTAAAAGCAATACCGGGTATTTTGACCAAGACATGTGACATTTTTGACGATGTGTTTTCATAGTAAGACATTAAATGTTTTATTTCGCTTAATATATATGTGTTTGTGTCAAGGGCAAGGTAGTTGTGTAATGTGATTTTAGTTGATTTTATGTATGTTTAATGCATTATTAAAAAAATTGGCATTTCATAATCCTTTTCTATATCAACTATACCGTGCATAATTTGATAGGTACTCCTCCGTCTGCAAATTTCTTAAAAATGGATTCCAAGGTTTTGCCTCACGTACCTATTGCTGAACTTAATCGTAAAGAACCATATTATTTTATAAAAAAATATTATCGTCGCGTCGGGACGTCTCAGAATGCTGCAGAGCATGGATCATCTAGTGACATGTCAAGGGCGCGTGGTCAAAGGGCACCGTGTCAACCCAGCTTGGGAATCTGGGGCGACGGAGGTTTATTTTAGACGAGACATTAATAATAAAATGCAACTTCAGAGCTCAGACACTGGAGTAGACGTACAGTTTTTTACAAAGAAACATTCTAACTCGCCTAAATTTCAGATCATAGGAAAAATAGAGCATCGTGTGATATTATTACAGCTTTACAGTTCACTTGCGGTTATGTTGTATGATTTGAAAATGTAACTGTTAGTAGGTATCTATTTACTGGATTTGATAGTTTGGTAAAATACATATTAACACATTTAAGAAACCTTTCCACATATAGTATCTCCCAGATGCCAGAGAATTTGCCAGCTTCAATTCCGTTTATCGTTTCAGGGGTTTTTGTTTAAATCTTCGCCTTATTGTAGAAAAGTCTGATTATGTAAGATTTTTACTGAGTAAACCCCTGAGAAATCCTACTATCTCTAAGAACCACAAGAATAGGGCCACTTAGGTTCCTTACGTGGTGCACTTCAGACTTCTCCGAAGGCAAACAGCCCTACATTATGAGTCGCATCAACAGAATACAAAACTTATGCATTTGTGAATGGTATAAAATTTAATAGGTACTTATTTAAAGTAAAGCAAAAAAGTACAAATTGTCTCTTCTTTACTTGCTTTAATTACTTATATGAAATACCTAACTATTAATTAAGATGGTAATGACTATGCGTAATGATATTATGGTAACGAGCTACAATTTCACATTACGCGCAATTACGTTACATGATCTCACAATGTTTATGTAAATCTACTGATTACAACGCATCAGACGCAAGATTACCTTAATGATCATTACTTATGCTTTAATATAACGCATTTTCCTATTTTTGATGAGAACTTTCATGACGTAGTCTCATTAGAGCAAATTATAAACGTACTTCTTTCTTAAATTATCACTGTAATTGAACCTTTTACAGAAAATTTGGAAGTATGTATCTAATATCTAAATTACGAAACTGCAAAATATTTTTGCAAGTAACCGAACTTTAAGTTTCGAGGGCAATAATTACGTGTATTCTTTATAGCTGTAAGTATCTATAATCAATCATTCTAAAATTCATTCAACAACAATAATTGAATTAGTACTTGTAGATTACCTTATTTTATGTAGGTATAAGATACGAAAGATTACGTGAATTTATACGAATCAACTTCGTCTTAATTAACTTAACTAAACAATCGTTATGTTAATGTTGCGTGTTTAAAGATGCTACCTTTATGATTTGATTCCGAAAGTACCAATAAGTACATTTATTTCTGTCTAATAAGGTAGTGTAAAGAACAGTTCGCAACGTCCACCAATTCGCACTTGGCCAGCGCGGTGGACTATGGCCTAAACTCTCTCATTCTGAAAGAAGACACGTGCCCAGTAGTGGGACAATAATGGGTTGATGAGAGAAAGAACAGTTGTGTTCTGGTTTGAAGGGTATGATAAGGGAGACATTCTTATCAAAATATTCCAACATAGTGGTCAAGGGGAATAAAGTTGTTATCCTTGAGAGCTATATTATGCTAAATACGTGTAGTGGCCAATATCAGGTAATCTTATCTGGGGTTGAGTTCTGTCCATGAGCGAAAGAGGCCATTAGATGCATGCTACGCAAAAAAGGTACGTTTAGGCAATATTTAAACCTTCGATACACAAAATATGTGAGCATTGATAGCCTATGGTTGAAGCTCGCCCTCTCGATCTCGGTCCGAGGTTCAAACCCAGGCACGCACCATTGATTTTTCTAAAATTATGTGCGTATTAGAAATTAATTATTACTGCTTTTCGGTGAAGGAAAACATCGTGAGAAAACCGAGAGTTCTTTAAAAAAAAGTTCTCGGAGGTGTGTGAAATCCACCAATTCGCATTTGGCCAGCGCGGTGTACTATGACATCTAACTCTCTCATTTTGAGAGAAGACCCGTGCCCAACTGTGGGACAATAATCTATTGACAATGACACGAAATTTGTACGGTTCACATTCTAGAATTTAATACGGCACGGTCAGGAGCTGAGTCACAGCGCAATAAATTAGATCATTGATCAATTGCCGTGCCATTAAACTGAAATTATCCTGTAATCAACTTGTCACTTGATAGTACCAATTCTGAGCGACGAAATTTACTATGACTTTACATTTTGTTATATGAGTCCCACTGCAATATACATTTAAAACATACGGTAGTAAAATCAAACAAATTATAGGTAATAAAAACTAGAAGACCTGGGTGGGTTAAAAAAATTTAACTGTAGATGGTAATACAAGTACTACATTATAAAAAGGGGGGACAAACAAAAAATAGAGAACAAACTCCGAAAAACCACATTTTGCAGCTCTTTATAATGGAGTAGGTCCAGTCGGGTCTTATGTTTTTTTTTCTAAAATAATTTACTTAATTTACCGTTTCTGCGGGTTTGCTCCGAAGTATTGACACGAAAGTATTACAGTACGTTACTAACTCGTTCTAAGGGTGTACTAATTTTTAATGTGTCCTAAATTATTGTTTACATTGTAAGATTTGGCTAAAAAGTAAACCGTGCAGTAGGTACATATTGAAATGTATAGACAAAAACATAAGCAATGATTTTTTTGGAAACGTAATAAATTCGCACTAAGGGCACGGTCCCTACATTTTGTACTAAAACTGGGTCTCACCACGGCGTGGTCAGCCGTGACCGCTAGTTAAAAGTCCAACCAGTTATGTATTACGTGGGCCGCCCTGGTATATAAGGAGCGCAATTAGGAACCTGTCTTAATTTAATGTACTTAATAACTTGAAGGTGCGTAGGTAAGGTAGGTAGGCTCCTCTGCAACTGACTTTCTATAAAAACTCAAACTCTACGTTACAGTATTTGAAATATTTGAGACCGACGGATAACGATAAAAACAACCTTCCCACTTATCCTACTTATTTTTATAGCATATTTTGCTACAAAATACGTGTAACATTACCGTGTAGCGCCCCCTTTCTTAAAAAAACTATTTAGTCCTATTGAAAGCTTTAAGATCGAAATTAATGTATTTACGTATAGTGTTTTTTCATTTAGCGGTAGTAAAACTTTTAGTAAATTCAATAAAGCTCTATTTGTAGAGCGTCCATTCTAGAAGTGTCAGGTCCGGGGAAGGCGCGAGGGGGCGCTCGTCACTGATTGGATCATTGAACAAATTGCCGCATCGCAATCTGCGCGCGCGCATTATGCAATATGCTTATAGTTGACTCACGTTACGCGGTATTACGAGTCTAAACCGGTTTTTTTTATATTTTGGCGAAAGTGCCGCTCTAGGTTGCCACCGATTTAACCTTAAATTGAGATAAACAAGATAATTATTGACGAAAATTGTAGTTGTTCGATTACTACCGGTTATATTTTTATGATTTGAAGGCTGCAGGAATTAATGACTCACAATAAATATACTTAATACAGGATTACCTGTATTAAGTACTTATATTTAATGTGAGTCATTAAGTTGAAAGGAAAAAGCGAGCACGTGTACTTAAGGTTGTGCATTGTAATTTCTAACGCTCGAGCCAAAGAGTAAAATAAGTGCAGGTATTCTTTTTTGTCGTAAGTAAACAGTTTACTATAATTATCACTTTAATAATAATGAACGATACAATGCAATAATATATCTTAATTATCATCACAAGTATCAGCCAGTATTCGTTTCAAAATAACAAGTTGGACGAAACCTTTGCCATATTTAATAACGAGTTCGATAAAGTGAAACGCGAGTGAAAATCTCAAACAAATCTCATCACTCAACTACAAGGAGAGAACGAAAGGCTCAAAGCAATTTCTACAAACCTAGCACAGCGTATGAATCAGGCAGAACAGCTGTCCCGTACATGCAACATCGAAATACAGTGCGTGCCCGAACACAAAAACGAAAATCTTTATAGCACCGTATTGCAACTGGCTAAAACTGTTAAACGGCCGATATCCGAGTCTGATTTACATTACTGTACGCGCATCGCGAAACTCAACCCCACAAGTACTCGACCCCGCTCTATACTGGTTAGACTAAGCAGCCGCCGTCTTCGTGACTCCCTCTTAGCCGGTGTCATTGAGTTTAACCGCAACAATCCGACAGATAAACTTAATACCAGTCATCTAGGATACGGCGGAAGTAAAAAAAGCCCAGTATTTGTGTGTGAGAACCTCACTCCGGACGCAAAACTACTGCACGCTGAGGCTCGTCATAAGGCTAAAGAGCTGAATTATCGATTCTGCTGGGTACGTGACGGTAGAGTATTTCTAAGAAAGACAGAAAGCTCTAGCTATATACTAGTCAAAGACAGAGCTGTTCTAAACTCTCTTTCTTAATCTCTTATTATTTCCATCATTTCATTATTTTCATTTTACTGTAAAATTCACTAATTATATAAATCATTATTTTTATACATTGGTTATTTTTAATTTAAATTTGTAATTGGTTAATTCATTTAATGGTACATATTTATTATCAGAATGTAAGAGGGTTACGAACTAAGACTACCGATTTCTTTAATAATTGTATTTGCAATAGTTACGATGTTATAGTCCTGAGTGAGACATGGCTAAACAGCAGCGTCTTCGATTCCGAACTGTTCGACAATCGTTACGTGGTTTATAGACGGGACAGAGAAACAAGCGGATTTCATAACAAAAAAGACGGTGGTGGTGTATTAATTGCCGTATCTAAACAGTTTACATCCAGACGAGCGCGCAATTTTGAGTCCAAATGTGAAGATCTGTGGGTCCAGGTCGAATGTCGTAACGATCATGGCAGGGTCGAATCTCTATATCTCTGTGCTGTGTACTTGCCTCCACCAATACAAGGACATATACTCAAGGAATTCATATCCAACTCAAATCAAGCTCTTGACAGTATCAATACCGCAAATGCCATATTCGTCGGCGATTTCAACCTCGGTTCAATTCCCTGGAACTCACTAGGCTCACCCAATAATATATCGGCCAGCAATGGTAGTAATAATTTTTCTACATTACTGTTGGACTTCGCGGCACTTCATAGCTTGGACCAATATAACTACGTTATAAATAATAAAGGCAAAATTCTAGATTTAGTTTTAAGCACTGTTAAAGTCTTCAACCTCAATGCCAATTTACAAGCTCTGACAACAGTTGACCAGTTGCACCCACCTCTTCACTTTTACCTTTCTTTCAACTTAAATAAAACTCTAAGCTCGAATGATAGTTATCGTTTTTGTTTTTACAAAGCGGACTTTGCAAAAATTATCTCAGATCTTAATACAATCTGTTGGGAGGAAGAGTTCGAGAATTGTAACTCTGTCAACGATATGACAGCAATTTTTTACCACCATGTTAGAGCGGCTATCACCAAATATGTACCCAAAGTGAAAACTAAGACTAAAAAATATCCAATTTGGTTTTCACGCGACCTTATTAATTGTCTACGGGAGAAACTAAAATATCGTCACAAACTACGGAAATTTAATAATAATCCTCTTGACCAAATTGCTTTTACTTTAGCCAAGAAACGATCTGAACACTTGCTGAATGCTTGCTATAAGCGTTATATTACCCGTCTCGAAATAAGCCTCCGTTCCAACCCCAGGGTATTCTGGTCCTTCGTCAAGAACAAAAAAAGAAGCATCAGTAATTACCCTGCTCAAATGTCTCTTGATGACAGCACAGCTGCCAATGGCCCCGATATTTGCAACCTCTTTGCTCAACATTTCTCTGTCTCTTATGAAGCGAACTCTACAAAATTTCCACCTTCTCCACAGAACAGCCGCGTGGCCATGCTGACGAGCGATTATTTAACCCTGATTAAGTTCAAAGACAACCAAGTGCTAAAAGTTTTGAAAAGACTTGATCTGTACAAAGGCGCAGGATCTGATGGTATTCCGTCAGTATTTATAGCGAAATGCGCGCAAGCCTTAGCACATCCACTGACACTCATATACAACATGTCTTTAAGCACTGGCATCTTCCCTTCGATATGGAAGACAGCCTTAGTAGTACCCTTGCACAAAAACGGCGAAAGGGACCTTATAAAGAACTATAGGCCCATATCAATGCTTCCAGTACTCGCAAAAGTTTTTGAACAATTAATTAATCCTATTTTCGCCTGGCACGTCAAATCGCTAATAGACCCTCGTCAGCATGGCTTCATGAAAGCTCGTTCGACCGCAACAAATCTTACTTGTTTTGTCAACAACATTTCCTATGAGATTGACCGTCGCTCCTCTGTCGATGCTATTTACACCGACTTCAGTAAAGCGTTTGACCGAGTTAACCACAACATACTAATCGACAAGCTATCAGCACACGGAATCGCTGAACCACTACTGAGTTGGTGTAAGTCGTACTTATCGAACAGACAACTAAGAGTAGTAGTAAATGGCTTCTCATCGCTACCATTTCTAGCATATTCTGGCGTACCGCAAGGCTCTCATTTAGGTCCTTTACTTTTCAACATTTTCATCAACGACATCGGTACTTGCTTTACTCACTCAAATTATTACTTATTTGCTGACGATCTCAAATTCTTCAGGACAGTCAATTCGCCAATGGAAGCTGTGTTGTTGCAAGAAGACTTAGACCGCTTGGTGGCGTGGTGTGAAAAAAATAGACTGCATTTAAACGTATCAAAGTGCTTTTCAATACGTTATAGTCGCACGAAATCTGATCTCCCCCCTAAATACACCATCAAAAATACCGCTTTGGTAGAGGTGAATGCTATCAAGGATCTTGGTGTACTACTCGACAATAAACTACGTTTTAATACCCATGTTGATAGTATCTGCTCAAAAGCATTCAGACTTCTCGGCTTTGTTCTGCGCAATAGCAAAGATTTTAAGTCCAGCAAAACAAAGATTTTGCTGTTTAATACCCTAGTACGTAGCAGCTTAGAGTACTGCAGTGTGGTATGGAATCCTTTTTATGACATCTACACTAAAAGATTGGAAAGTGTTCAGAAACGCTTTCTGTATCACCTGGAGTACTCGTGCAAATTGGCTAAAAACATCGCGTCATATAAGGACAGATTATCATTATTTAATATGCAGCCGCTGGTGGATCGAAGACGCATGCTGGATATTGTGTTTCTTGCCAAACTTATAAATGGATCATTAGACGTAACAGAATTATTATCAAAGATAAACTTCTCTGCCCCTTCAAAATTACCTAGACTTTCAAGGTTTAACATTCTGTACGATACAGCATGTTACTCTAAATTAGGTCGTAACGCTCCTATTAATCGTTTCATGAAAGAATATAATTCGTTAACGAAAACCAAGCAATTAGATGTATTCTCTGACAATTTAAAATATCTTAAGAAAAAAATTTTATGTAATAATATTTAATTTAATTTAATTTAATGTATTTATTTGGACATTATCTTATTAATTAATCTTTTAATTTCACTCATCAATATTTTGTGAATAATTTCATTTCGATTTTGTTAATTATCACCATATCTAATTATTTGGCCTTAAAAGTTGCGATGTATTGCATGCAGTCGTCGCTTATAATTGTACTGCCACTTATGTAATTACTTTCATTATTAACATCTTTACCATGTAACAGTGTTCAGTATGTTAGTGACCTATATTAAATAAATAAATAAAATAAATAAATAAAGTTTTCTACCTACGTAATTAGTATTTTTGCACCATACGTAATATTGTATGTTTACACGTGCTTATTCCGATGTATATTGCTCTAACATACTTAAATACTTCTAAATAAAACGCAAACAAATTCAAAAATATCAATAATGAAAAACACATAATTAAAGTTTTATCCGCTTGAAACCGTATTGCATAACGTGATCCCAAAATTGCTCTCTTGCGAATGTGCCCATTACGATGTTCGGCGGGTGCACTTGAACGTCAACTGGACAATACTGATGGACACACAATATCTTCGATAACACGTGACTTTTATATACAGATGATATCTGTCAGGTTTTTTTGCATCTACACCTAACGTTATAGCAGATAGACTACCTGTACACTTAGTAGGAGTTTATTTCGTTCCCCAAAACGAAATAGGCGGTAGAACCGATGTACTTCGACCGGGGAGTTACCACCGCCACACTATATTTACCGTGAAGCATTTGTTCCGTTGCGATAGACGGGTGCGGTTGCCGGCAAACCTTTATGACGACCCGCGTGGCGCAGCGGTTACCATACCGGTCTGACACGCAGTGGGTCCCGGGTTCGATTCCCGGCCAGACGGGTATCTGAATGATGAGTTTAGATTCTTGTTCTGGGTCTGGGTGTTTGTGTATCCGTCTTTGTGTGTGTCCATGGCACCCACGACACAGGAGAAAATCCTACTGTGGGGCTATGAGTGTAGAAAGTGTGTTGTTTAAAGTGTTTATATGAGGCGACCATCTTAGTCCTCTGGAGTAGTAACGCATCTATGATTGACTTCATATAGAACCCATGTTCTAGATGAAGTTGCTTACAGATGTCTCCATGGGCGGCCGTGCCCACTTACCATCAGATGGACTGCATACACTCTTGCGACTTCGATCGGTTAAAAAAATCATTGATTAAATTTTCACTTATACGTTTAACTGTATATTGCACGCTTACGTTTCTGTTTTCGGGCATAAAATGCGATATGCTCTGAAATGTACCGACGGAAAGAGCAGCACAGCAGAAGAGTCACCAATGTGTCGCGCGGCATTGATGGAGAGCTCTTGTCGCACCTTTCTTGAAAGCCCCGTGTCATAGCGCTCCGAAAATACCTCCAACGAACCTAATAACTCTATCGAAAATATATTACAATTTATCTTATCTACCTCATGAAAATTAGTGATGCTAGTCACATGGTAACATTTATATTACTACTTTAAACAACAAAACATATTATGTTTTTTACTCTTTCTTCACATCTGGTCTGTACAACTATTTCATCCCCGTGGCGAAGGGAAGCTTACCAATTACACCCAGGGAACTCCAGATTCAGTCTTAACTAGTTAAACACCTAATACAGAATTCAGATGCCTATAAAAGTATACAACAACAACGATACAAGTAACGCCAACATTTGTAATACTAAACATGTTACTAATTGTCAATCTTGAAACTGTAAAGAAATAGTTATTCAAAATGATGTTACAGAATCGTGCTGACACGTTCCAATTTACATAATTTCGGTAGAATTTCATTTTAATAGAGACACATTAGTAGAATTGTTAATTCTAATAATGAATGAGGTGTACCTACGTTTGTGCAAATTTATGTAAATGTATGATAATAGAGGTCTCGACATCTTTAAAGACATTGTCAAAAAAGTTACATAGGTCTAGGTGATACAAGCAAGGGATATTATCAGTGTTCCTAGTGAAAACAGGTATGAGGTTTAAGATCGATAGAAAGGTGTGGTTGCCGGCACACTTTTACATGGGGCGACCATCATAGTCCTCGGGAGTAGCAACGCATCTGTGTTTGACTTTAGATAGAACCCATGTTCTGTATGAAGTTGATTACAGATGTCCATGGGCGGTAGTGACCACTTACCATCAGGTGGACTGCATGCTCGTTTGCTACGTCAGTCAAATAAAAATAAAATAAAATAAAAAGATCATTTAGTATGATTTTAAATGGTGATCATACCGATTATATAGAGTAATGTTATTTAAAATGAAAAAAAAAACCTGAATGTCAAAGTTTTGGCTCATTAGGTAAACAAAATGACTGTAAGAAAATGTTTTTCTCTCGTTTGACCGCAAACTTTGACCGATGCTGTTGTGAAAGGCTAACTGGCACAAGGATGCTGGGTCAACGAGCCTGCACTTACAAAATCTAAACTGCCCGCACGCTGCATGGATACATAATTACTTTTAGATTGTTCGAGCAACAATACTCTACAATTTACGCTTATTCCTACCATATAGGCGCGAGTGTTTATTTTTATTTGAAGGCGTGTAAATACGAATAAAACAATTTCTACGTTTGTGTCGCAAATTAAGTACATTATTTTATATTGAGTAATTTCATCATTAAGATTTTTTGATGGCAGATCATATTCGAAAACATCTGCGTATAAATATATTTGTTTATATCTTAGTTTAGTTGATTTAATGTATTACCTTAGGTTGTATACAATAACCTTATGAATATATAATGCTGCATTCTGCATTATGCATTCTGCATTATGCATTCTGCAATGTATAATGCATGTGATAAATAATATGATGTTATTTACCTTTTTATAATTGGACCTATTTTTGCAAAAAAGAACGAGTTTACCCCCTATTATTATTAAAAATGCTGATGATTTTCAATATTTCATATTTGTATAAATATAACAAAATTTTGGCAACACTGTAAATAGTTTTTATTAAAAATAACCTAAAATAATACAGTATACAAAATTTTGTCTAAAATAGTTTTCTAAAAACTGTCGTTGTGTGGGTTGATTCTGTTTTGCATAAGTAGGTCCAATTTTAAAGTACAACGAAATAGCATGCACTCCACCTAATAGTAATTGGTCACTACCTCGGGTAAAATAGCATCGTCTCCGTATTTGGTCACACGTTACGCTAGTACAGTACCCAGGAGTGCTAAGTTTGATAATGCCTGAGAAAAGTATGTAATTCACTACGCTGGTCAGATCAGAACACAACACTTAGCAATTCGTAAGTAAATAAGCAGAAATAGGCGTGGTGTTACTTCCTCCGCAGTAACGTACCTGAAGCAAACAGAAGAGTTGCAACTGTCAACTGAAGATAAATAAGTATAACAAATGGACCATCATTTACAAACTATCACAAAGAATCTTACGATGGAAATTCGTTCCGTTTAGTTGTCGCTACATAAAGGTTGAATGTGGACAAATTGCACGTAATTAAATAGAAACTAACAAAGTAAACTTTCTAAAGGCCGTGTCGTATTTCCTCGCGATTCTCGCCACGCGCCGGCGCATCGCCACTCCCTCCTTTAGGAACTAAACGATAGCACCTGACTTACTTTCCCGGAATCGAGAATGCTTTAAAATTATTTTAAGAGTTCCGTAACTGCAATGGACCGACGAGATCTTTATAAAGTCGCCGGTGAATGCGTTTATCAATTCAGCAACAACACAGAGCAAGACTAGAATTTATTACCTCGTTAAACGTATTTTTTATTCATTGAAACTAAGGAAGGACTGATACTGTAAAATAATGTATTAAACTAAGTAATTAATATCAATTCTATATGGTGTCTGAAAACGCTATAGATCAAAAAATATTTTCCAAAGGCCATTTCCATTTCCGATGCGCTATTAAATATCAATTATTCGATGTTACAATGAATATCAATATCATGATTATTAAGTTCATAGTTGTGACTCACCGACAATTAATAAATTAAGGTAATTTACTTACATCACATTTAACGAATATTTTATCTAAAGTCTTCCTCTAAATTTCATTTTACTAAGCTTATACCTATAAGTAAATAACTTTACACGTTCAAAAATTGTCGATGTGCCAAGCTTTGAAACTTCGACAATCTTATTTCACACAATTGATAGATTTGCTAGTTTTATGTACATTCCAAGAAATATATTGACTGTAAGTTAAAACTTTGGCCGACATAAGACACATTTCATTCGTATATTTCTCCTCGCCTCGCCAAACAGTCAATCACCTGTCCTGAGAAAAGTTTTCTTTTTCCTACAAATAATAGTAATTGATTACTTTACCTACTTTCCATCACAATCATATTCAAACCGAGCGAAAGGAACTACTTTATCGTTGCTGGTTTATATTCCAGCAGAAGTACCCTGTTGGCCGGGGGATTCCAGCTTAGAGAGCCATTATAGGATCGCTTATTTTTACAGATAGGCGCTTATAACCTGTAGAGCAGCTTCTTTTGCGGTACGATTCTCTTTGTGTATCTGCCACAGTCGTATATAGAGGGATTAGGATTTCTACACCACCTCCTCGCCCCAGCTCAAAGGAAAAATCTTTAATTGTTTTTTTGTGTCACGCTGTTAAATTGCAGAAATTCCGAACCTTACCCTTACCGCAGTTAGAAAAAATCAGAGAGTTGCCGATATTTTTATTCGATCGTCTTCCATTTTGTCCGTACTCTGGAACTCCCTCTATAACAAAGCGATAGCTACGTCCCTACCCTACATTAAGTTACTTACTACTCTGGTAGACCTCACTTAACACTAAGAAAAAATGTTGTCCAAAATTTACCTTTGCAATGTAAACATGATCCACTTTTAAAAACATCAGTTCAGTGTCAATTGGTTTGCTAAATGGCTAAACACAAAATTGCCAACATGTGTGAGACGCGGTAACACTAGTAACCTACTGAACTACATAACACATCCGCACTTATGTTTCAAATATTGAAAACAAGCAATTAATACGAGTGATATATTTTTAGAACCTTCCCACACAACACTCTGTACTCAAAAATGTCAAAGAAACGTGGTAGACTGTCAACCTAAGACTTGCTTAATAATGATAAGAAAATAATTTACGGGTAGACCAAAATTAAATAATGATAACTTTTTTTGGGAAAATAAATACTCAAAATAAAGAAACAGTTTATAAAAACTGGATTTTGACAATGTCATTGGGCTTCTAATTTAAAGAACCATCAATAGGCCACATAAGTACAAATTTAGTAAATTAGTTTTTGTCGTAAATGCATAATTTTAACAGTTTATCAAATTTGAAGTTGTGGATTCTGTTGATGAAGACACATTTTGAAATACATTTGTAAATAAACAATCGATTATGTGGGAGCGAGTCTCTTGTCAAACTTTCAAATGTTTTTCCTCTCTCCGGAAGTATCACTTCCTTGTGTGGCCGCTCGGGCATGGCGACTGGCGACTTGCTGATAGCGACGATGATAGTCAAAACTGGTTTGAACTGTCGACTCAACAAGATATTTTCATTATAGGACACAGGTGACAATATTAATAAACAGAGTCTCGGATATTCACGCTTTAAAAATGTTACGTAACTTTTTGCAATAACTTTTGTTAGAGTAAATGGATTGTAATGAAAAATAGACTAACGCTAACCTAAGATATGCATAATTGATATTTTAATAACACTTTAAATTAAATTAGGTATTTTTATTATGACGCAATGTTAAACACACAGACACACACACATAAAAATATAGGACTTTTAATTATTATTTATTTGCAGTTCTTCAAAATATTATTTTACAAATATATACGTAATGCTTATAAATACATGCGCAAGTTTTATTTTTTGTAAATTTTCGAACATTAATAAAATTACACATAAAATCTTTAATGATGAAATATCGATGTTATCATCTTGTGTCGATGTGTCAACTGATCTTGGCAACCATTAAATTAACTTACCCGACGTATCAAACTTACTATTTTACATATTAAGTGGAAAAATCTAGACTATTTCTTTCTCAAAAGTCGTTAAGAAAGAGTTGCAAGTGCAATAGCATACCATAATCGGCAATTTTATAAATACCTTGCGGTTATCGACAAAGATTAAGCAGGTTAATAATGTTGAATTATTTATATAGATTGTTGGAAATAACCATGTGACCTTAATTAATATTGTGATATTTGAAGCAAACCCGAATTTGAGTTTTGGTTTATTTTTTATTCTTGTTATCACTACATTGGGTACAACCTATTATTGTCCCAGTGCTGGGCACGGGTCTTCTCTCAGAATGAGAGAGTTTTAGGCCATAGTCCATCGCGCTGGCCAAGTGCAAATTGATGGACTTCACACACCTCCGAGAACTTTTTTTTAAAGAATTCTCGGGTGTGTAGATTTCCTCACAATGTTTTCCTTCAGCGAAAAGTAGTGATAATCAATTTCTAATTCGCATATAAATCAGTGGTGCGTGCCTGGGTTTGAACCTCGGACCTCTAGATTGAGAGAGCAAGTTTCAACCATTAGGCTATCACTGCTCATACATGCATATCACTACATAGTATAAAAAAGTCGCTTCCCGCTGTCTTTCCCTATGTATGATTAGATCTTATAAACTACGTTACGGATTTTAAATGAGTTTTTCTAATAGATAGAATGATTGAAAAGGAAGGATCTGGTGGTAGTTTTAAAATTCATTTATTTAATTTCGTCCAGAATCCAGAAATTATTAAATCTGGTTCAGCTCCTTCAAATCAGCTTCAACTAGTCGTTCGTGCCGTTATAACCCGTTCACGGCAGGAGAGGAGAAAGTGATGCGCCGAGGGTCAATGTCCATTACCGTGAGGTAATGCGCGGGCATTATTGACCTTCTAGTACTAGCTTTGTGGGTCACTCAGTCATGTAATATAGTTAATTACCTAAACATGAAGTCTGAAGAACATTATATCACAAGTACCTATTTCGCGATTAGCTGACACATCGCTTTGTGCACTCATAGTATCATAGGATTCAATTTGATATGGATACCAACAATAACATGGACGTCTACGAAGAAGAGCACAAGATTCAAAGTTTGCGACTACTTAACATAACCTAAAATCTATAATTATTAAGTCCTTGTGACATAAAGTCGTGACTTACTTATAAGGGGTGACAAAGTTTCACTAAAGTTAAGGTTTTTCTAGGAAGAATTTTTTCGCAATATTTTTTTTGTACCAGTTTACATTCGTTTAGATCAAGTCCCCCCCCCCGAAATCTTAATTCAGTATTCATCTGTCACTGAATCTGCTGGTAAATGTCTAAATAGCACATACGAAATATATTGTAGGGCACAACAGACCATAAAGTACGACACAGTACATTTTTCCGGTTGTCCAGGCAGTTTGAGAACTGAAGATCACCGTGTTACGTAACCCGACCTTGCCAACAGCTGTTATGTAGGTCACTGGGCCCAGGACGATAATAGGGCAATCAGTTCTGGCGTGTCATATCATAATCAGGATGATTTGATCGATACTCCTACGTCATGCTTGTGTTATTGAATATAGTAAAAAATACATTAGTGCTTATCGTTGAGTATACCTAATGACGGGTATTATAGTGCTATATTGAACTGACTTCGTGTTCATATGCTATGCCGTGTACTACGTGTGTGAGTCAAATCTCATTAAAACATTGAAGAATTAACATTTGGTAAGGTTTATACCCATACAAGGGTTTGATTCTTCCCGTATATTCGTTTATTTTATCCTGGATGGTTTTGAAGCGTACTTTAATTGGTCGTTACCATTTTTTTACAGACTGCGTATTCAGATAGTAAAAATGGATCTTGTATAATTTCGTTCTTTCTGTCCTGCGGTCTGTAGATCAGTATCGGCACTATTTATTACCAGATTGAAGTAGCAAACAAGCATGCAGTCCGCCTGATCGTAAGAGGTCATTGCCGCCCATGGACATCTGTTAGTAATTTCATATAAATTAAGGGTTCGAGCTGCAATCGATCACAGATTAGTTGCCAGCTCGAGATCTGCAATGGTCCCATCATATGAAATGGCGTTATTTTATTATAGGTAAATGAGCTCCACAAATCCAATAAAATTTTATACACGTGCATTATATGCCATTACTATTTTCACAATTAAGTATACATTTATTTAAACGTTGCTTGTTAATTAAAATAGGTACCTACCTGATACATTCGTTTACTTTACATTTGTTATGTAAAGCTATACTTTTATATAATGTTTTAAATATGCTATCAATCTTTCAATAAGATAATCAAGCGAATCATGCGGTGCATCTGATATCTGGTCAGGTTAAAAAACCGCAGCAATAAAGTGAAAGTTTAGTACTTTCATATTAAATTCGTACAAGGTTTCATAAAAAATTCCCTTAAAACTATAAATACCTAACTAATCAAATATATTTTACCTGGTAATCGTACCTTTCCTTGTTTGGATGAGAACGGTTGTTTTTTATCATAATAAAATTCGTTGAACTGACATTCATAGCGTGAAGTTATAAAGACATGGAATAACATAAAAGTGCATACAAATTTCTGTTAATTCAGAATGCAATGAAAATACGCGGAAGTGTCAGCTATAAAGGAACAGAAACACTCGAAACACTAACTGGTCTATTGTTGCCACTTGTTTACACTTTGCTAACGTGTTCTGATGTTTCAACCTGTTCCAACGAGCTCCGTGTCGTACGTAATTGAGGCTTCGTGCCCATAAGTTCTATGTCACAAAAAAATCAAAGGGTAATGGTCCCACAGAATCTTGGAGAAGCGGAACACTTGATATTATTATCTGTAGCATAATTGCGAATAATTGAATCCCTCTCGAAGATACAAACCGCCTCGGGAACTCCCTTAGAAAAAAGGCGAGTTCAAGCCTAGAAAGTCCCAGGGTACCTACCACCATAATCAAGATAAAAAAAATTATAATGTCTCAACTAAAAAAAACAAAGAAGGAAGGTGTAATTTAGTGTTATATTAAGTCTTACAATAATTGAAGAAAAAACTCGCATAACGTCTTGATACCTAATTTATTGAGCACCAAATTCTGTCAAAAGCATTTATCTGAGCCTTAATACGTTACTAAGATATTAAAGTACAAAGCGAAAACTAATTGACCATTTGACCTTTCCAGTGATGAGGACGACACTAGCCGGCTGGTCCGGCAGCTGAGTCGCATCAACCGACCGCTGGGCGTCACCTTCCCGCAGATGATCAAACTGATGGGCCAGTGCCAGCAGGTAACATCACGTCTCCGCGATCAGGTACTAACCAACTGCACTACTTTTTATATATCCGGCTCGACGGATCACAATTGGTCCTTCCAACCGGATAAGCAGCACTTTAATTCTATGTTTGTGTTAATACGGTATTCAAGATTCTGTGTACATTCAAAACAAATCGCCAAGCTACATTATGTAAATAAGAAACACCTATTAGTCTTACACGCGCTTTTAAATTTCAATGTAAATTATTGATTACTTTGCAAATGCAGGGGTTCTGTAATGTAAAACAACGTAGCACCTACACACCTTATCTCGTTTGTTTTCCAATCATCTGCATCTGCTTTATTCTGCTCTATCTCTAGTATGTAAGTGGTGGGTGCTTAGCGGAAGATGTAACTAACAAACATCAGATGCTCCAAGTTTTTCGGGCGTAGCAATGCAACTGTACGAGCATGCAAACCATGAGCGTGTACAAGAGGGGGCTTAGGGATTCCGAAACTTTCCTCCTCCCCCCTCCAAGTATCTTCAATATAATAAAAATATATCATATTATTCAGTTATTCACTAATTACGAAAGGGCGAAAAATTTTGAATATCTTTCTTTTTACCTTCTTTTTACTACGGGGGTAAATTGATTTCTTTCTCAATAAAGCTGCACCCATAAACATCGAGGACCATTCTGTGCCTTTATTGCAGACGGGTACTTTATAAATATGACTTTTGTCAATGGCAAATACCTTATTGTATTCGTTTTATAGTAAGAACAGGAAGATTTTTACAAAAAGTGTATTAAAAAGTGAGAGTACTAAGCGCTATTGTATTTTTGTGTCGTCGTTATAGATATCGGTTGACACATAGCATCGGTGTGACTAAGTTAATTACGGCAATCGAAAACTCGCATTAGCGAAACGCCATTTTTAGAGTTCCTTGCCCAATGCAGTGCCCGTTTGTCGAGTGATAACTAGACAATTTACATAGATGATGTATTTTCTATTGTCGTATTTACGACATAACCGAATGTAATAAATAGCGGTACGGAACACTTATAGCGCAAGTCCAACTCGCACTTGATACTTTTAATATTCTATGTAAACTATTATCTAAATAGGATTGTCGCACAGGTCAAAACCATGAATATTCTGTTTTGTTATTTACTATGTAGGTGTAGGTTACCTACATAAGTTACGTTGCATACCTACTGTCTTAATGTTTAGACAACCTTTACGGCCTAAGTGCACGATCCCGCAAGAATTTTAATAACAGTCAACAATATTATTGTGCATCTAACTCTAAGTTTAGATGAAGGTAGTTTTAGAATGTTTCATACTTTGTTTCCACTACATTATTTGTTTCTATTTAAGTTAGGTCATGCTTATCTTCGTTTAGTATATCTTTGTATAACAAACGACTATGCATTTGTCCTAATAGTTCAGGTAGTTCTGAAGGTCGTAGAATGCTTTTTCGACTCCGGAAGCACAAAAGCCACACCTATTTTTGCTTAATATTGCGTTAAGCGCTACTGTGTTCCGTGATTGTGATTAGGGAGATACATGAACTACTTCTCCAAAACGTGCCAATTAAGTTTTCGTGAATCAACGCATCTTTAGCACTATGGCCAACGTCACGTTAGATCCTGATATTATCCGAAGTGGATTGCCGATCTCCATGGGAGACAGTGGCCTGTTACCATCGAGTCCACTTGATACATTCTTACTCTTTTCTATGCTATTCTATTCGATCTTCTATATATTCTATTATGAAAAGTTTGTGGTCAAGATTATTCAAAGACCTCGATGACAAATCCTTGTAGAATCTAGCCTCAAGTTGATTATAGATACGTTGCCTCATCTGAGGACTTTTGGAATTTAAAAAGCTTTCAATTTAACTACCTTATCTACACACTAACACATTTCCAATCATCACAGAACAATTTAAAAACCTTAGTACAGAATTCAATAATAACATTTTAACCTCACTATAATAACTGATATTTTCTGAATGAGGAGAATCTTAGACTAAACTTTTGTGTTATAATTTCCATGAAAGTCACCAATAGAATTAATGAAATGAGTATTAAAAGGTACTTGATCATAAATATCATGTCAGTTTGTGAAGTAGGTATACTTACTCTCAACAGTATGCTACGTTACTGTAGTTTTCCATGCATAGTGTTGCGAAGGAAGTAGCGAGCTGACGATCGCATTTACATGATTGATACTCTTATTACGCTTGTCGACGGTGACATACAAACTATTCCGACAACTTTGCTCCAGTATCTACATACATTCGATGTCTCAATCGATGAAAAATTGACTTGTAGTATCCATAGTGGAATAAACCAAGATTTTACGAAAATATTAAAAGATTTATGAAAAGGATTTACAAATTTTCGTACCTATTGAAAAATATTGTGTATAAGGATTGGTCAAAACTGTCCACTGACATTCAAAATAATTTGTACAGACCAACAGGCACGCCATTAAAAATGAAAAAAAAAAACACAACCAACATTGACCAACATTTGTAACATGTCCTTTGATAAAAAGAGCAATAAGCATAATGTACCTTTTTTTTTTGTTTTCGAGGGGGAAACTTTCAAAAAGTACCCGACGTTGTGGGAGCGACGCGGGTTAGGTGGGATCCTTACCGTACTAAAACCCCCCCGGTGGCCGACCTCGACGCTGCGAAGAGGACTCCGGGAACTCCGATTGACCGCCGCCGGAGTCCTCAGCGTGTGCCCCATCGGGCTCTTCCCTGGTGGGCGTGAACTGCTCACCGCACCTACTGGTTTTTACGGCAGCATGCAACCACACATGCCACCGTCCTTCCCGGGGTCGCTTGGCCGGACGGTTCGAGCTCCCACTCTAATCGCCCGCAACCCCGGAAGCCCCTTTTAGTCGCCTCTTACGACAGGCAGAGGGTACCGTAGTCCTATTCTGGTCCCGGAACTAAAGGGACAAAGCATAATGTACCTAGATGTAGGTATTTGAATTATAGCGTATAGGTACTTCTGACTTATATTACTAGAAATGCCCTCCTGTTTTACTTACATTTAAAAATAGGGTTGTCGGATTTTAACGAAATAAAAACTAAATGTTACTAGATTACAAACCATAAGTGCCTATACTTATAGATATATTTTAATTAAATTTACTGTATTTTTAAAACACACAGACAAACTGGCAGACAAATGTAGTCGATATTTATCGATATAGACTACCTAGAATACTCTGAGACCATTTAGGTTTCCTCTTAGGTCTTTTGTGGCTGGCAGCCTTATTGTGAGCCTAGGTCGGCAATTGATAGCTTCCTCGACTTTATGATAACTAAATTCGATGCCACAACGACTTATGAATCATGGATACCGAGGATATTACATGAGTGACTGGAAATATTTCCACAAAGCTGCCAAAGAACATTATGTATATTAATGTTATCTTTGGCTGTATCGTTTGAATATTATGTAAGTAGGCTATAAAAAGAATGCCTTGCCCAATTTCATAAGCAGTAGGTTCCGGACCTATGTGTCATGATACTTATAACATATCGCACAGAGAGCACCGAACTCATAAATTCGGCAAATTGAGTTAAGTACTTAAAATTAGGTACTCTTTATAATGTAGTCCATCGTGAAGTAATTTAAACAGGCAGGTTTTGAGCTAGAAACGGACGGAAATAAATGTTAGGTACGTCTCTTTAATAATGCTCACCTTAAGAAACTACCCAAAACGCGAATTTGATTTCATAATATGCAAATTTCGAATATAATCCTACCCACATGAGAATAGCCAGTATAGCCACACAGTATCGCTAATAATCCACGATCTTATCAAGTAGGTAGGTATGCTATCGTATGTCGACGACAGCTGAATTTTCCTACAAGCCAGTATGATTTCTAGCTACTCAACTCCAATATTAAAAATATAACATATGAGATATGTAACTAAACTTAAAGGTGTAACGTATTTAAATGATTTTAATATAAATAATATTGTATTGTATGTATAAAAAGGCTCAGGTCGTTATGTCTTTTGTGGCTGTTTTATTCTTTACAACAGATCTATAATCTGTAGAAAGGAAAGAGTTGTCTATACCAATAAATTAAGTAATTTAAATATTTTACTATTATAGGAAGCGGTTATTGCAAATAAAAATGTACCAATCAACAGAACCAACATTTACCACTTAATTACCTATAAATCGTTCTCTTACCGAAACATTCTGAGTAAAGAAAAAAATTAAATACATATTTCGAACACACTTTAAACTACTAACTAATTTGTTTTAATTTTTATGGAAAATCAAGAAATATATAAATTCTACTTTGAAATATTACCTACAGGCACTGGTAACTTATTACTTTGGGTTATAATTTTAAAGAGAAATTATTTATTATATGTTGGTAGGTACGTGAGGTGGTTGTGTAAGCCGGAGAGCCACTGTCTTATCTAGTTAAGACTAAGTTGCTAACTTTCTTGGCACACTTTCAACTTGGAGTGTGCTTGGGTGTTTGGCCTTCTCCATTTTTATAATATATTAAATAAGAATTAACGATTAGATCATCTTATACAACAATGATATTATACACGTTGCATAATCTATTAGGTATATCATTATTCAATCAGCTTATACAAGTATAACATAGATTTTTTGGCATATCTACAACCGATGTAAATGCATATCAATCATTGATGTTCTGCATATCAATGATATGTTGCAGCAAGTCGGTAACATGCATTGCTATGC
This sequence comes from Spicauda simplicius, assembly GCA_949699795.1. Classification (NCBI taxonomy): domain Eukaryota; kingdom Metazoa; phylum Arthropoda; class Insecta; order Lepidoptera; family Hesperiidae; genus Spicauda; species Spicauda simplicius. The sequence goes on from OX453065.1 coordinate 21,205,922, forward strand.
AGATGACAGCACGGGAGATGCCTTGTACACGGGCCGTGCAAACACCTCTCGGATACTAGTGCAGGAAAGCAGAATTCGACTTGTGTCTGAAATCGAGCACTCTCTGGAGCAGGTCTCAGAATGGGGTCGACTTAACCTAGTTGAGTTCAACCCCACGAAGACACAAGTCTGCGCGTTTACCGCTAAAAAAGCCCCATTTGTCATGGCGCCAAAGTTCCAAGGGACCTCCCTCTCCGTTGACAAAAGCGTGGGGATCCTGGGCGTTGACATCTCGTGTGATGTGCAGTTTCGGAGTCATTTGGAAGGCAAAGCCAAGTTGGCATCCAAAAAGTTGGGCGTTCTGAACAGGGCCAAGCAATACTTCACTGCGGGGCAACTCCTTCGGCTTTATAAGGCTCAAGTGAGACCCCACATGGAGTATTGCTCGCATCTCTGGGCAGGGGCGCCCCAATACCAACTTAATCCACTTGACTCCGTGCAGAAACGCGCGATCCGAATCGTCAACGACCCAAGGATCACCGATCGGTTAGAACCTTTAAGCCTGCGGAGGGACATAGGCTCCCTCTGCGTGTTCTACCGGCTTTACAACGGTGAGTGTTCCGAGGAACTTTTTGACCTGGTGCCTTCGTCACCTTTTCTTCACCGCACCACTCGCCGAAGGATGAAGTTCCATCCACACCAACTGGACTCGTGGCGGTCCTCCACGGTTCGGTTTGCACGCTCGTTTTTGCCACGGACGGGCAAGTTGTGGAATGAACTTCCTCCTGAAGTATTCCCGGCGCGCTATGACATGGGGTTCTTCAAGAAAGGTGCGAAAAGAGCTCTCCTTCACAGCCGGCGATGCATTGGCAACTCCTCTGGTGTTGCGAATGTCCATAGGCGACGGTAACTACTTTCCATCAGGTAGCCCGTCTGCCTTATCGTTAGGTTAAATTATAAAAAAAAAAAAAAAAACCGATGTAAACTTTATACTGTACTGCTGGAACCATTGACAGGCTCACTTTCTCAAAATTCTTGAACTCTTGCTCTAAAACTAGTATTCGTTTAAAATATATAAGGGCTTTTTCGCATAAATCCTAAAATAACTTTAGATTAATTCCTTTTGTTAATTCATGAATTTCTGCTCTGTTGCATGGTACCTGGTATATAACTCCTTAATTTAAGAAATGGCGAAGAAACATAACAAGTGTGGTGCTTGCAGGTGGAGGGCGTGGAGCGGGAGGAGCGGCGGGAGGGCGGCTGGCGCGAGCGCGGCGCAGCGCAGGCGCGGCTCAAGGCGGGCGGCGCGCACGCCGGCCTGCTGGGCGGCAGCCCGCTCTCGCTGCTGCAGGGGATCATACCCGGTGCGTATATTGTATGCTTTTTATTAACACCTGTATACATAATATTGTTGATTTTTAACTGCTTCGGGCGAGTTGAAAACAAATATTTCATGATTTTAATGAATTTTAAACTATTTAAAGCCGATTCCTGTAACATCAATTATTTACATGTCTATATATACCTAACTATTGTTATTTTAATATAAGGAAACTGTCACTTAGGCGATATTATATCGAGCTTTTTCTCATTCAAATTTTTAGTAATGAATTCAAGTTTAATAAAGATTTTTCTTTAACAGGTACAAAATGGTGTGGTACTGGTGACATAGCGGCAGACTACCACGACCTCGGCGCCGACCGCTCGTTGGACCGCTGCTGCCGCACGCATGATCTCTGTCCGACGAAAGTTAGGGCCTTCACGCGAAGATACAATCTCACTAATAATTCTCTATACAGCAAGTCGCATTGTAAATGCGACGACATGTTGTTCGACTGTCTCAAGGCAACAAATACCTCCGCTTCACACCTCATGGGTCACATTTATTTTAATTTGGTTCAGGTTCCATGCTTAGAAGACCAACCTTCAGGCAGGCAGTTCAGGGATGCTAAACCGGGCTTTTAGCGACATCTTGTGATGAGTAGCTGAATTATTCACATTTGTAACAGCGCCATCTAGTTAGATCGCACAGAAAATAAATTATATGCTGTAAATTGCATTTAGGTTTATGATTTTATGACTTACGTAGCTATGTGACGGAATAAGTGTAAATAATTTTGTAGTTACAAATATTTTAATAAATAAAAATTAGATATAAATCCTGTGATATGTCTGTGCCTTGAGATGTCCTAATTTAAATGTGTATTATATATGTATTATATATAGACGATGGCGCTGAATAACAAATGATCATAAATAAATTAGTCAAATGTAATTTACACTAAGATAATTATTTATTGATCTGATTTTAAGTTTTTATTGCATACATTTAAATACAAATCAAATTTGTATTTCCTGAAGAAGTTGTATATAATTTTGCCCAACAATCCGTGATAATAAGGCATTCCAATTTATTCCAATTCCTGACAAAATCCAACACAATCGCCAATCGCGATCTGTGCAATAATTCGTGTACCGCTTGGTTATACCAAATAAATCTATTTATTTTAATAAAAGACGATTTTTATTATCATTGACTTTCATTTTTTACGTCTTAGGATTACTGAAAGCGAAGCGAAACATGAAGCATGTTGGTTTGGCACACGAAGCATTCTGGATACGAAAATTTCTAGTGTACCTAATTGAAATATTCAAAAGTGGTTTGAGAAAAAAGACGTTGATTCGGTAAACGCATTACTTTTATGACCCCCATTTTCTCAGTTCCTTGTGCTCATGACTAAGAATTATTTATTCATAAAATAAATAATTGTTAACGTTGCTCCATTTTAAACTTTTTATTAGTCAATATGCAATATTAATATATAAATAACATTCGAATTGAGAATTTATAAAATATGAAATAATAAATATTATTAAAATATGAAATCAAAATCTGTCGAAAATGGTTCAAAGAAGAAGAAGAAGGGAATTGGCTAGATAATACTAAACCGATCTTATGTCAAAGACGTAATACCTAGAACGGTGGAATTCGACCGTAATGTTTTTGTCTAATGTCTACATGAAATCAAACTATAATAATTGATAGTAACACTAATAGCAAAAGGGCAAACAAAAAGGGCACCTAATATAATGGTTCCACTAAAGAGGTATCTTATTTATAACAATGCAGAACTTGGCATGACGGAGAACGACTATATAGCTGATATTGTTTTCTTAGGAAATTTACATAGCAAACGACCATACTACCCACATATGAGATAAGTACTACTGCCGGGAGTGCCAGGAAACATAAAACTGAATTCTTACGCCGCCTACAAATTATTCAATTTCCAAAAACTAACTTGCAATAACTTGTGAATGTTCAATTTCTATAGCTACCACACTTTTTAATCATCCCAGCCCTGTGACTCACCACAGCCATGCATCATTGATATTTTAAAATCCGAACAAAAGCGCTTGAAATTGCACGATCCAAAGGAGTATGGAAATCGCTGTGCAAGACACGAATTGAATTATGTAGAGTTTAAATAATTATAGAAACTTAAAAAATACACGTGTATTATGCCCGCGCCAGACATGTACGCACTTACGTGTTCAAATAAGTGTTCACATGTATGGCACGGGCATTTGATACTATTGTCATATATTTGATCACGAAAGTGCGCTTCGCCATTTCGTGTCGGTTTTTTTAACGCACATCAAAGCGATAAGTGTTCAAACGTTTGAGTGCCTGCCACACTTGTGCGTAGCTCAGTTGCACCAGCATCGCCAGTCGCCACAGAAAGCTGTCGTGCATAAGCAACCAAACGAACCAACGATAGAGTGGAATAGTGACAAAGTTCCATTCACGTCTTCGTTTTGGCTGTTTCTGCTTATATGTTTCCAAATGTACTAGATAATTATATGTACATAAATAATATAAACAAATTGCGTCAACCAAATCGTCGTCCATATTTTGTGAAGTGTATTTGAAAACTGTGAGCTCACAGGAGTGATCAAATCTTTGAACACATATGTGGCAGGTACAAGAATATGTGAACAAACGTGTGAGCAAAATTTATCAAAGAAGTGTACACTTCTGTGAGCTTATGTCTGGCGCTGGCATTACACTGATGCATATTTCTTGACCGAGCGGTAAATATTTGCATCTTGTTTAACGCGGTAGGCAAAAACCCAGCATCCAGAGTTTGTGAGTTACATTGGCTATACTTAATCTGTACCGATCTGTCAATTTACGGTTTATTAATGTAACTCGTTTATATCTGTGCTGTCAATTAGACGTCTGAAAACGTGAAAACGTCAACTAATCTTCGTTGTGCCTTCGAAATTTGTTCTATTGCTTGTTTTATTATGAGTCAACACTAAAATTGCCAAAAACATGTTAAAAAGTGTGTCAATGCAGTTATAGTAACAGCGTGTTTACATTAGATTGAGGTAGCGATGGAGGAGGCACCCGCGATGTCAAACGAAGCGGCCGTCACTAAAGGTGTGTTGTTGAGCTGGTGTTCGTTTTGATGTAACGCCTGCAGGAAGTTGAGAAGTGTTTCTGTTTCAAGTGGAGGGCGGGCGTGAAGGCGGCGGCTCGCCCGAGCGCGGGCGCCGCGACCTGGAGTCGGAGTTTAACGCGCAGAGAGCCAAAATGAAAGAGCTATTTTTACAGAAGGAAGGTTCGTAAACGTTCAGCGGATTTAGGCTCGGGCCGGCTGGTTTGTGTCGTGACCATCATGCGCATTAGGAGACTGCTCATTACTGCTAGAGGAATGTTTCACTAACTCTTAGTGTGGGAAATTGAGCAATTAGGAAATGTTTCATGAGTCAACAATGTCTTATTGGAATCCATTATCTGTCCAATACGTACATTTTCTTAGTTGTTTGATTCTCTACACTATTTTGGGAATGGAGTTCAAAAGAAGTTAATAAATCACTGATTAATTGTAACTTGTGGTCTGTGTAGAGTTTTTGTATGTGCATGCTTAAAACTATTCAAGAACGAGGTTTATAACTTAATAACTGTAGTGGTTGTGGTGATGACATGCAGTAGCTGATAATTAATTAACCATTTCATTCGTAATATGTGCACTCTCTATAATATAAATAAAGTTTCAAGTGTGCAGTTCTTGCTATGTAGCTTATATATTGCTCTTTGGTGACAAAACAAATGATCTATTCAGCTTTATTTTACTATATTCCTATAGCAACGTTAAACTACTTTTTGTATATGATTATAATGGGTCTTGTGTGGTGCAGATGAGGTTGTCTTGTGGTCATTGAGATTTCATTCAGTAATATTTTGCTCTACTGAAAATTAAAATTTCATAGAATATGTTGTTTTTAAAGCAATTCCGGTATTTTCTTAGAAACAAATTGATCTAATGAACAACATTTATTGTTAACACAAATATTTTGTATTCTGCATGTTTTAGAACTGGCAAATATCTGTACACACTGCATTTAATATTTGTTTTTATGGGTACATTTAAATTGATTTTGCTTATTGTATAAAACTAATAAATTTGATTTTTTTACTACTTCAAGCTACCAATAAGGCTATCTCACGGAAAGCTCAACAATGCCAATGGACATTTACAACACCAGAGAAGTCACAAATGCATTGCCAGCTATAATTGTCATAAAAATATTATATACAAGGTTGTTTATTTTCAAAATTAAAGCAATTAGTACATAATTGTTACAATAATCTATAATACCATCTTGCAGGCTTGGACAAAAGTCACTAGAATTCTGATAACAAGAATATTTTTTAGTTCATTATCTATTTCTATTTGTCATATTTAGTAAAATTTATGTGTAAGAATTCCTGATATGGGCTGCTATCAAATTGATCCATATTAACTATTATCATACACCAGCAGCTAAATAACAATTTGTTAATAAGTATTTTCAGTTTTTATGTAACACAAGCACACACACATCCAACCTGATGGTATACTGCCACTGACCCTCATAGACACCTAAAGTAATCCCATAGATATATAGGATAAGCAATATGAGATTATTATTAGTCCATCAATTCGCACTTGGCCAGAGAGGTGGACTATGGCATAAACTCTCTCATACTGAGAGAAGACCCGTGCCCAGCAGTGGGACAATAATGGGTTGACGAGAATATGAGATTGACAACAAAGTGTTACAGTCACAGCGAGAGCCCTCAAGAAACTGCAAAACAGCAATAAGCTTCTATTAGTGATAAAATTGTGATGAAGCTGCCAATGCAGATATAACTCAAATATTGTGCCATCTTCGTGTATGGATATGCACATCATAAGTGGCAAGGTCGTAATGCTAAAGGGCCATATAAGGGCCAAGGAAATGAGGTTAGAAGTTTTTTTTTGTAGGAAATATTCAAGTCACCTTTATTTTTGGTGTGATCATGTTGAGTAGTATGAACTCCCAACAATAAGATCCCACCAAAAATAAAGATGAGATGATTTCTTTTCTGTAAAATAAACTTTAAACCTCATTTCCCACAAATGCTATTTCGGTGTTTTAGCATTATTTCCTTTCCACTGATGATATGATCAAAAAATGATAGTTCCCCATGTCTGCATTGTATGTGTTTGATATAGGATGACTCACATAGCTGAACGGTCACTATGTGGGTTTGATGTGCAGTGGGTTCCGGGTTCAAATGGTCGGATGATGATGTGTTTTTGTGTTTGGCTTGAGAAAATTCTAGCATGGGGCTATGAGTGCAGAAAGTGTCATTTGTTTATTGCATAAAAATGGTTTGGGAGACTGAAAATTATTAATAATACAAATTTCTATGACATTTGGGATATTTGTCTGTCCGTTTGTGTGTGTCTAAGATTGCATCAAACCAATACTACTCAACTAAAGTTTGAAAAATAGATTCATATAATACATAAATATGTATAGGTATACAGTTGAAATAGTGTCATTTATTCAGTTCATATTAATACTATATACCTAAAAATAATACTTAGCCACAGGTATAATTGCTAATTACTCAAATCCTTTATCGGTTGGCTAATTCTTAAAATCTGTCTATTGTTGTTGTAAAGAAGTATAACCATGTCAACAGAGGACATGCGTCGCATGGTGCTGGAGCAGGAGCAGCTGCAGTCGGAGGTGGCGGGGCTGCGCGCGGAGCTGCAGCAGCTGCAGACGCTCAGCGAGAACCAGAAGTCGGAGATACAAAGCTTGCAGCTGTTAGTTAGCGGTAAGTAATATCAAACATGATAATTTGGCTGTGGTGTCGTGGATACCCTAACATTATAGGATAACGTCCAGGAGAAGAGCAGCAGCATCCTGCTGGGAAACATCAGTACCTACTGCGGTCACAAGAAACATGCTAGGCAATGACTATTGTCAAAAAACATAAATAAATAATCATAAAATAATTGTGCCCCACTGTGTTGAAAGTTTCTGAAAAAAGTAATAAGTCAAACTGATAATTAAATCTCAGTCAACGGTAGAAATATGTATGTTGTCTTTTAATGTGATAAACTATTTTTATACGCTCTACACTGTCATTGCTTGTACAAAGTGGATTATAATGCATTGCAACAAACTTAAGGCACAGTGTCATAATAGCAACTGCATAAAAATCAATTGTTACATTATAGATGAAAGAAAAAAACAATAGCATTACGCGTAAAGTAAAATCTTTCACTAGGCTCATTTTTAACCTACAAAAAAGCTAAACTAACATAATATATTGAAATAAATAGATTTACACAAGCACTTTACGTCACATTGTAGTCGCATCAACCCATTATTGGCCCACTGCTGGGCACGGGTCTTCTCCCAGAATGAGAGAGTTTTTAAGCCATTGTCCACCACGCTGACCAAGTGCGAATTGGTGGACTTCACACACCTCCGAGAACTTTTTTTTTTTAAGAACTCTCGGGTGTGTAGGTTTCCTCACGATGTTTTCCTTCACCGAAAAGCAGTGATAATTAATTTCTAATACGCACATAAATCATTGATGCGTGCCTGGGTTTGAACCTCGGACCTCCCGATCGAGAGGGCAAGTTTCAACCATTAGGCTATCACTGCTCTTACATTGTAGTAAAGGAGTGAAATTTTGAATGATATAATGTCTGAACATAGTTTAGCCTTCATGGTTTTATGATGTCGTTTGAAAAGGCACCACTGCCTTACTTCTGACGGCACCGTTTTATACAACTAAAGGTATTAATTCATCAGATTTGCTGTAACCTTTTCTCGCAAATATGTTCGTCTACAGTCACCAACACAATTTTTCTCTCTGACTCATTAATTAATTGGCTTTATTGTAATACTTTTGATAAAACAACATTATTGTAATATATGAAACGATAACTATTTTTCCATAATTAACATGATTTGATAAGGTTTACACATAACAAAGTGTTTGCAGTAATGTGCATGCCTTTTTGCGAGTTATATGTATTTCTCCAAATATAATAATTGTTTTCATCATAATGTTACAATTATGCTCGTGGGGAACAAAAGGTGTGTATAATTTGCTTATTCACAAGAATTGTTCAGTCTCTTCGTTACTGTATGCTCCAAGGTTAAATTTAATATTACAGCCTTGTCTCACTTGCAAGATTGTTAAGACACACAAAACGTATTTAGGAGTTTCTGCGCACGCCTGCATGCACGGTTTTTAATTATTAATTTAGGTTACTGATTACTTTCGAAAACATATACGAAAGCATTTATCGCTGCTATTTTTATTTTATTTAGGAGTTGAATGAAGTTGCAAACAAGCATGCAGTCCACCTGATGGTAAGTGGTCACTGCCGCCTTGCGACATCTGTAACCAACTACATACAGAACATGGGTTCCATCTGAAGTCAATCACAGATGCGTTGCTACTCCCGAGGACTATGATGGTCGCCTCGTGTGAAAGTGTGCCGGCAACCACACCCTTTTATTAAAACGCAAGTAATGCTTCACGCTAGAAATAGGCGTGGCGGTGGTACTTCTCCGGTCGAACTACACTGGTTTTGACTTTGACTTTGACAAGTCGTCCTATGCCGCGGCGTGGCGTCGCCGCTTGGCGTAAGGTCTGCGGGCCTCGAGGATCCCCTCCTTACCCGGGCAATTCCCTCAGTGGAAGGACTGTCCACCGGTGATGTGAGCTGCCGTCAGGCAGAGTTGCAGCCTTCGGCCCTCTGTGACCGCGCTATGCTGCTACGCAGATTTAATCCTCCAGATGGTCGGAGGATACCTGGCCCTCGAGTTCACGAGGGAGCGGACGCCCCTCGGGGGGTCGAGCGTGAAGGGGCGCGAAACCTCGTAGATGGGCATGTGGCCCACTGTCAGCGCGTTCGTACATACGACGCGCCAACTGGGCTACAAACCTGTCCAAGGTTTGCACCTTAAGGTCGCGCTCCAACACGTCGTTCCGAACGAAGCGACCCGCCCCGACGATCGCCCGGAGGGACAGACTCTGCTGCGCGCGGAGGCGTTTTCTGTTGGCCTCTGACACCAACGCGTACCACGCCGGCGCCGCGTAGGCCAATCGGGATCGGACGTACAGCTTGTACACCTTTAGTTTAGTTCGGAGCGGCATATGAGATGCAAGCACCGGTCGGAGCATCGCACGTGCAACACGGGCCTGTCGGATCACGTGGTCCACCTGAGGCACCATGTGCAGCGTGCGATCGATGTTACATCCCAAGTACCTAACTGTGGGCTGCCAAGCTACCTCCCGATCACGAAGACGTAGCGGCGGCGGCATGCTGCGTTTGCGGCTGAAAAGTGCCGCGACCGTCTTACCGACATTGACGGCCATACGCCACTTGTCCAGCCACTCCGGTAAGAGATCCAACAGTCGTTGCATCCTGCGTGTAGCTATTGCGGGATCACGAGAAGACGCGAAGTATGCGCTGTCGTCCGCGAACAGCGCGAGCTCCACGTCCCTTTCCCATTCCTCGAGGTGACCTTCGAGGGTGGGAATGTCGTTCGTGTAGAAGGCGTAGAGTAGTGGCGAGAGGCAGCTACCCTGTGGTACACCAGCACGTATTGGGCGGGGGTCTGAGGCGACGTTCTCGACCGATACGTAGAACTGCCGCCCATCTAAGAATGACGCCACTAACCTCACCAATAGCGCCGACAGGGGTGACTCCAACAGCTTGAAAACGAGCCCAGGGTGCCATACGCGGTCGAACGCCTTCTCGATATCGAGGTAGATGCCGACCGTGTGTCTACCACTACACTGGTTCTACCACCTTGAGAATCCATCTATAAGGCTGCTATCCACCCATAATGTAAACAAAAGTTCTGCATTTCGGTAAATCACATCTTCTTGTAAAATAATTAATAATTCAAGAGTAAGTACTGGGAATTAGTAACGATACGAAATTATATAATTTTATTTCTATTGTCTGTCAGTAAGAATATATCTATAGTCCGTATCTTGGTTTAGCTTTTAATCATGTTTTTTTAAACTGTATTTTCCCTACCACAAGTTATATTATGTTACATTTTAATGACACGTGGAACCGTGCGGCACATCTAGTCTTTAATTAGACTTACTACTCTTAATACTTTACATAGTATCTTTTTTAGAAAAACATACATGTAATGCAAAGTTAACAATATGTGAACTGTTATATTATTGCAAGTATGTTTATAATATCTACAAATAGCATATGTAAGAATTAAAAAATATAGTTGTATAGATGTAAAAATAAATGAGTTTGTATTTTCGTGTCGGTTAAGTAAAACGATTAGTGTCGGTACATCGCTTACAGTGCGCGTGATATTGCTTACAGAAACTGTAGAGGCGTCGTCGTCGGGCTCGGAGGAGGTGCGGCGGCTGCGCGCCAAGAACCTCGAGCTGGAGCAGCAGCTCGCGCAGCTCAAGCAGCAGCAACAGGTACACGGGGCTCAAACTTTACGTAGTTGTTAGACTAATATTATCGCGGAATTGACACATTTTAATACTTAACGGGTACTCACGATTTTGCGTAAATCACATAAAGTTCAAAGTTTGGTGCGTAAGGATACAGTTAGTGTTGTGTGTCATGGAACCTAATAAAAAAATTTTGACAAAAAAATATTCACCGACTTCCATGCCACAAAAAAGTAAAAAATAATTTAAATATATTTTAGTTTAAAACATACTCAGTACTTAGGACATAGTCCTGAAGTCGGTGCTCGACATATTTCGCTGGACGACGGTAACTATGTCCTATATGAGCACCGACTTCAGAACTATATCCTAAGTACTGAGTATGTTTTAAACTAAAATATATTTAAATTATTTTTTACTTTTTTTGTGGCATGGAAGTCGGTGGAAATTTTTTTGGCAATTTTTTTTTATTTCATGCTTTTTAGTGACGATATTCATCTATTTGCATTAAAATAAAATCGCTAAGTTTGCTTTGTGCATACACATATGCAAACATTAAATAAACATCAACTTAAATCACAAATTAAACATAAGCTTACACACAACATACAACACTATCAATTCATACGAACTGAACGCACCCGCTCGCAGGGCGCTGCCGCGCCCTGCTCGCTTAGTTTTTATGTTCCAACCTAACCTAACCCACATAATATAATAGTAATCTAATAGTATAATATAATAGCAATTACATATACGTAAGCACCAGATGGCTAATTTCTGCGGCTTGGGTTTGCAGTACCCTTGCATCATCAGACTTGAGAATTTGAGGGTCAAATTTTCCATCTAATATTTTTGCTCAGTAATCTTATAATATACACGTAAGCACCAAGTGGCCAACTTGTATGGCTTAGGCATGCAGTACCCTGCATCATCAGGGCTGAGGAGTTGAAGGTCAAAACTTTCATCTTGTGTCTTTGCTTAGTAATTTTTATACATACCCGTAAGCATCAAATAGCCAACTCCTATGGTTTTAGGCTTGCAGTATCCTGCATCATCAGAATTGAGGAGTTGAAGGTCAAAATTTTCATCGTTTGTCTTTGCCTTGTAATTTTATTACAAACCCGTAAGCATCAAATGGCCACCTCCTATGGTTTAGGCTTGAAGTACCCCTGCATCATCAGGGTTGAGGAGTTGAAGGTCAATTTTTTGTCCCATTAATTTGCTTAACAATTTCATTATATATCCGTAAACATCAAATGACTAAATTTTATAGTTCAAGCTAGCAGTACCCCTACATCATCAGGATTGAAGAGTAGAAGGTCAAATTTTTTATAGTAAATATCTGCTTAGTAATCGCATTCTATATTTTATCCAATTGGACTTCTGCAGCTTAGTTTCTGCCGACTATCGCTAATTTCATTAATTTGCTCCAAAAAGTTAAAGATTTCCATTAAATTGTTATAGATCCTATGATCAAAACCTTATCAAACTCTTATCAGACTACCCCTGAAGTACATCTTTTCTAATAAAAAAAGAATCATCAAAATCGGTTGGCGTGACATTGAGTTATTCGTACATTTATCGCGCACATTGGAAATGCAAATTTAAGACTTATGCGTATGGGACCCCATGACACGCACTACCTTTCAAATAAAAAAAAAATCATCCAAATCGGTTCACCCAGTCCGGAGAAATCAGGTAACAAATATAAAAAAAAAAAAAAAATACAGACGAATTGATAACCTCCTCCTTTTTGGCAGTCGGTTAAAAAAGAAAAATGAACTAGACGTAGGGTAGATAGGTTAATCTATCACTAGTGCTTGTCAACGGTTTCTCCCCGCCACCGCAGTTTCGCCGTGACCACGATCCATGCAAATGGGTCGAAATGTCGGCAAAAAATTTTTTTAAAAGGATTAAAAACCGCATATCGTGAGTACCCGTTAAGTTTAAAATATACGTAGTTGACCAGGGAATTGGCAAGGGCGATTAAAAATAACTAATAAAAGAAAGTGTGTGTGTACTTATGTACACACGTTAGAAGTTATACTTCTTTGGCGTAACAAAATAAAAATCTTAAAAAAATATATATCTTCCGCCTTATTCTACAAACGTAAACGTTTGTAGAAAAAAAAACATACTGTGACTTTTGTGTGACGAATGTTAAAATTTCACTCTCATCATTTTTTCATAACGCGCCTAAAGAAGAATAACTTCTAAAATATGGTGGCGCAATTTATGGTCGGTATTTTGTTACCTGACATATTTTTACTTACATTTTTTACACTTCAATACGTCGTTATTTTGGCAACAAATAAATTGAAACAGCATACTGTAAGTATCTAACAGTTACATAATATAAAAAATGTATAAATTTTTCTTAATTTTCCGATAATACAAGTCTAAAATCAGACTCTAGTTTCGCGCACCTGCGCCCGATTGGTTAACGTTCAACACAGTAAAATATATGAATCCAGCTTATTAACAATCTGTATGTCTAGTAATAATAAATTTCATCTCAATCGTATCAGTAGTTTTTACGTGGAAGAAGAAATAGAAGTCATGCTCACAAACCTTTACCTTCATAATATGAGTAAGATACCTTGTTTTGTTCAAAGCCATTATTTTGTTAAAAAATACTTTTGACACTTACGCCGCGAAACACACATGTACATGCATACAAAAGATGTTATTTTATATTTAAAGTATTATACAAACTAAAAGTAACAATTTCGCGTCACCAGTAAAAAGTTTAGGTATCAACAAAGCACTTAGCATATCACCCATCAGGTGGCTGCTATCACCGCCGGCTTCTTGTAACGTTCGTGTTTAAAGTCACGAAGAATAAATTTACTAACGGCCTTATCATAGTAGGCAAAAACGCACTAAAGAATATCTCTCTCGTAGGAGTATTTTAGTGAGTATATACACTATATTGTATTTTTTTTTTCTACACAAATACTACGAACTGACTAAATACATAATATTCGTAAGAATTGTTCACAGAGTTACACAATAAATATATTGTACGAGTATATATGTAATAGAAAACATTTTTAAATAGCCACAATTTCTTTAAGAACTCAAGGTTTTTAACTTTTTATTAATTTAAATTAAATTTTCTTATTGTCCTAAATTGGATAGGATTACTACGAAGTAGGGTTCTTTGAATTGGTCAATTTTAGAGTTTTATAAAAAAATATTGAAACATTTATGTGTATTAATTTCAATATTATCAACTTATTTTATTTACAACTTTAATGAAAAATATATAAAGCTTTTCTTAAAATGTGTCAAAGAAAACAAACGTATGTATGACATTATTTTTGTGTGGACAGCCTTAAGCTATCGCGAACAGGAACTCGTTAAGATAATACGGCGGCGTCGCGTTCACTTCTCACCAAACTCCTTACGAGTAAAACGTAGTCTTAGGTTTACCAATTTAACATTTAAAAAATTTCATTTATATTTAACTGAGACAGCGTTATTTCTTTGAAATTTGATTTTACCGACCATTTGATTAAAACATCCGTAAATTATCAATTATATCAATTAGTCTATTGTTAATGTAAAATTAAAAAAATAATGTAAATGATGCAATGCTTTCTAACTAAAACTTAATAAAGTATTTGATCTATAAAATATGTAATGAAACTTTGTGTAAAAAAATATTATAGCATTTTTTTAGCAAGTTATGCAATTATAATTATTTATTTATGCAGTATTTTTTTCTTTGATATTAATTTAAGTTTTTTTCTTTGATACAATAGACTCACAAACGCTGCTTTCATATTCGTCTGATTTCCGAGCAGCTCGTGTAGATCCGGGTGAGCTTCGTACTGTCGTAACACATACATACACATTAAGCGAATGCTCGGCCGCGCTACATGATAGGCGGAGACGGGGGTGTTAGGTTTTTTTCGTTACGGGATTTCTTGATTTGGTCGCCACGCTCAAAGCCCGCGATAAAACCTATGCAAAGGCTTAAAAATAAATTTTTTAAGCGGTTATAATCTGAGAGGCACAATAATATGTCCACCTTAAATATCTTATGTCGGATTATACAGTTATATGTATTAGCTAAACAATATGTCTAAAATCAGATACATGTAATATTTTATTTGATTTTTATCAGTGTTCTCTGTATCAAAACTGTGAATATGTTTGGTATTGAACGTACGCTGTGAGTGGTGTGTCGTAATGCGCGGTGCGTTGTGTCGCGCGCAGGAGCTGTCGCTGGCGCCGGCCGCGTTCGTGCGCCAGCTGGCGCGCAAGCTCGGCGCCGACTCCGAGCCCGACCAGCCCGCCAAGAAGGTTTGCTATCGTTTTCATACTATTGTTTAACTTAGAAAAAATACTATATTATTGTATAATATATTTGGTGTAATTTATATAATTCCTAGTACTCAGCCCCCTACAACAGGTATAAACATACTTAAAAGGGGGTACAAGCATATTGTAAAACGATGTACTACTTTAAATGCAATAAATCATTTTACATTTTCAATTAGAAAAGAGGTACTCCATGTATACGACACGAATACGATGTACATCGTTTTTGGTTGAGACCTAAATACTCCCAACCATTTTGGATAAAAGTCAGATATAGTTTTTTTTTAATAAATATCTTGAAATTCTTATGAAGTCTATTTATTGCAAAAAAAAATATACCGCCACTGTCACATTATTCTTAGTTCTTATAAAAGCTCATGATATACTAATGATGATATACACACATATGACAGTCATGATATACTAAATTGGCTAATAGATAGAATAGAATTCAATTTTGTAGTAGTATTCGTTTCTTTAATTTACTAGTGTGTCATAATTTATCGACAATTGTAATATATTCAGAATACCGACGATGGCGAGCTCCTTCACTCCATCATTCAGCCTTTGGAAATGGAAATATCAGCGTTGAAGAACAAGTTGCGAGAGACGGACGCACAGCTGCAGGAGGCGGTAAGGCTATAATATATTTAATGTGTACTTATTGATTTGCTGTTGTGTATAAACGATTAATTTTAAAGTGTTTTTAATGTTCTGTCCAGAAAGCGAAGGCGGCGGGATCTAGCGGCGACAGTAAAACAGAGCCAGGTAAATATTTTTTTTAGTACATTTTAGTCTTTTTCATGTCAAAGCACTCCAAACATACAACAATATTTTGTAACTGTTTAGTAGGTATATGAAAATATTTAACGACCTCCCACTGTCCGCAGCTGGTAATTTTTATTTTATTTTTCGTTATGAAATGTTATTACATCTATTGTAAATAGATGTCGCTAAACATTTTCGTTTTATTGAGTCTAACGATCTGATACGATACGGTCTTTTAAAAAGCAAATCCTCCTCATAATTAAATGTTAATCTAAAAAAATATAAAATAGAAATACCAGGTATAATCATGGATGGTATAACGCAGTTTAAAATTACGAAGGAGAATCGAAATATTTTGACATATTAAAGTATTCATGTCATAAAAGGGGTTTGAAAAATAGAGACATTGGCTAATATTAAAGTAGACTTGAGGGTGGTAGAACACATGTAGTTCGACCGGGGAAGTACTACCGGCACACTTATTTCCAGCGTGAAGCATTTCTTGCGTTTCGATGGAAGGGTGTGGTTTCTGACACACTTATATGAGGCGACAATCATAGTCCTCGGGAGTAGGAGCGCCTCTGTGATTGACTTCAGATAGAACCCATGTTCTGTATGAAGTTGATTACGGATGTCCACGAGCGGCAGTGACCACTTACCATCAGGTGGACTGCATGCTCGTTTGCTACTTCAGTCAGATTAAAAATAGGATATTTAAGTAATTAAGGCGTAATGCGTAAATAACAATTCAGTTATAATAATGTCGTGTGGCGTGTGTCGCAGCGGAGAGCGCGCGCGCGTGCGACATGTGCGCGAACTACGAGCGGCAGCTGGTCGGCGAGCAGGCGCGCGCCGACGCCGCGCGCGAGAAGGCCGCGCGACTCGAGCACGCGCTCAAACTGGTGTGTTTCTTGTTTGCTTATTTTTGTACATTACTAAAACGTATTTTAGGGGGTTTTTAGGTTAATAGAAATTTCGTTAACTTTAAAAGAAAGCTTTAATGTTTTACGTTAAATTTGCAGTTAGGTACTAGGGTTGCCAGTCGTCGCTTTTGGCGGGACCGGCTCGATTTTTTAACCGAAATCAAAGGTCCCGCGCGGGTCAGGCTTAGTTTCGCTTTTTAGGAAGGACTGTAATTTTTTTTCCTGTGTTTCTGTGAGGCGCGAGGCCCCTTGTACCGCGAGAGGCTACTGTCCTGCTTTTGACTATGGAATCCCGCTTTTTCCACTCAAAAAGTTAATACATCCCGACCTACAAAAAAAAGAAATGAAGTCTGTAAATGAAGGGTGTTCGGTACTCAGGCAACGGAGGAGCTGGAGGGCGTGCAGGCGGTGCACGACGAGACGGTGCGCGCGTGGCAGGCGGAGCGCGGCGCGGGCGCGGCGCGGCTGGCGGCGCTGGCGGGCGAGCTGGCGGCCGCGCGCGCCGCGCTGGCCGAGCGCGCCGCCGCCGCGCAGCGCGCCGAGCAGCGCGCGCTGCACGCCGTCACCACGCTCACCGTCGACAGGGAGACGCTGCAGAAGAAGCTCGACAGGTAAACGGACATGTGTGCACGCTATGCTCGTTTCTCACGCGTTTACTACGCCAACTGGCTAGATATTTTTAAGCGACTTCAAAAAATACATGTCCATAAGATCCCGTAAATGCTCACTACAAACACAAACAACTACACTTGCAAACTAGCTATTTAGAAATGATATAATGTCATAATAATTTTCCACTGTAATTGTATTTTTTTTAACATAGGCGACGTTTTGGTTACATTGATATTGCATGACGACATGACGTTTTCAGTCGCGGTGTCAGAAACGCACGATCAAAAGACTGCATACTATTTTTTGTGACTATCTACGGTCGATCATCACACGGTTCTACACCGCACACGTATTCCATATGTACATGAATTCATAGCAATTATTTTTATGACCTTCATATACATATATTTTTAATACATATCATATTGAATAAAATTTGTAATGCTAAAATATTTAACTAATGAACAATATATAAAAATATATACTTTTTATATTGTATGTTCATATATGTCGTAAAAAATGATATTTTATATTTACAGTTTAGAACAGGACAATGCGTATTTAATCGGTCAATATCTCAAGACAGCAGCGGAAATGCAGAATGAAATTATCAATTTACCTGATGATGTTGAAGTAAGATATTCAACTATTCATATTTTTAAATTATCGAATATCGTATTTGTCATAATTTTAAGATGTCTGTATACGTGCTTATGTAGGTATGGACAAGGGAGATCGTCTGCATGGCTAATATATAGAATTCGGTGGCGCCACCTTCTGATGATTTTCAGGAGTTGATCACAATTTATAATCATTTCCTCTGGAACGTGGCATAGTAGTTGGATAAAGTTAAATAATGCAACAGCGTCCCTCGAAATACGGATTAATGACTATGGACATGACATCCATGGCCAAGTGCGAATTGGTGGACTTCACGCACCTCCGAGAACATTTTATTAAAGAATTCTCGGGTTTTCCTTCACCGAAAAGCAGTGATAAATAATTTCTAATACGCACATAAATCAGTGCTATGTGCCTTACTTTGAACCTCGGACCTCCCGATTGAGAGATCAAGTTTCAACCATTTGGTTATCACTGCTATAACTGCAAGATAATATGCTAAAACCAAAATCAAAATTGATTTACCATTATCGTCATTGTATAAGTAATGATGTTACAATCTTAATTCCATTAAGGGATTTGCAACCTATTATAAGTTACAGGTAAAAGATGGTTGATGAAACAACAAAAAGTTGCATTCCCCTGCCTGCTTTGTTATCAAACACTCCATATGGAGTATGCCCTGAGTATAGTGTTGTGTTTGTGTCAGGAGCTGCAGATGCAGGCGCTGCAGCTGCGCGAGGCGCTGATCGCGGCGCGGCTGGGCGGCGAGCGCGCGGCGGCGGCGGAGCGGGACGCGCGCGCGCAGCTGCACGCGCACGCCGCGCTGCTGCTGCGCAAGGACGCCGCGCTCGCCGCCGCCGCCCAGGACCTCGCCAACCACCGGTCACGCACCTTTATACCATTTATTTTATTGTAGGCGGGCAGGACCTCGCCAAGCACCGGTCACGCACCTTTATACCATTTATTTTATTGTAGGCGGGCAGGACCTCGCCAAGCACCGGTCACGCACCTTTATACCATTTATTTTATTGTAGGCGGGCAGGACCTCGCCAAGCACCGGTCACGCACCTTTATACCATTTATTTTATTGTAGGCGGGCAGGACCTCGCCAAGCACCGGTCACGCACCTTTATACCATTTATTTTATTGTAGGCGGGCAGGACCTCGCCAAGCACCGGTCACGCACCTTTATACCATTTATTTTATTGTAGGCGGGCAGGACCTCGCCAAGCACCGGTCACGCACCTTTATACCATTTATTTTATTGTAGGCGGGCAGGACCTCGCCAAGCACCGGTCACGCACCTTTATACCATTTATTTTATTGTAGGCGGGCAGGACCTCGCCAAGCACCGGTCACGCACCTTTATACCATTTAGTTATTTTATTGTAGGCGGGCAGGACCTCGCCAAGCAGGGGTCACGCACCTTTACACCATTTATTTATTGATTAAATCATAGAATGGGTAGAACGCGGTCATTATGGTTTTACCCGCTCTGGGCGCGTTCCAGAAGACGGTCACAGAGCCTCAAACGCCAAAAACGTTCCACAAGACGACCGCGGTCGTTATGGTCGCAGCGGATACGTCACTCATGACGTCTTGACTTGCACCCACGCGAAGCTCACGACGACCTATCTAATAAGGTCGTAGTGATCGTTCCACTACAGATTATGTCAGAAACCTCACAAGCTAGTGGGACATGAAAAACTGCGGTCGTGAGCGTGAACTTTGTGAATGGAACTCTCTGACATAACTCTAGGTGCTAGTGCACAGAGCGCGAAAATTGAAAAGGTTTGGTGGGAAATGTATTAGATGGTGTATCACGCATTACGTGCATAACGTGTTCGGTGGAGTGTCAGTGATTCTATCAATTTATGCCTTTTGTTAAACTATTGTGAGTTAATAGAACATTCAGATACCTGTCTGGCCGGGAATCGAACCCGGGACCCATTGCGCGTTAAACAGGTATGGTACCCGCTACGCCACGCGGGTCAAACATCTGCAAACAACTTTATTCAAAACAGGGATTTTTATCTGTAATCAATCATTCTATTTATTTAATTTTGAATGTACAAATGTAATACGAGCTCAATAACCAATTCACAGGGAGGAGTTAGATAGGCTACAAACTGAACATGAACAGATGAAGGAATTAGCTGACAAATTGCGGCACTCTAATGACATGATCGAGCACCTACTAGAAGATAAGGTACGCTAGATATTTAGAATAGAGAAAGACAGTTAAAACTCACCTCAACTTCAAGCAACGATCTACAATTCATCTCAATTTAATAGAACTCACTAACTACAAAATATGCAACATGAAGTTATCAGCATTTAATAATATTTTGATCCCAAAATTTCATTTATATTAAATGTCCTGAAGTTATATCATTAAATAAAATATCGTATAGGTTATTGTATCAATATAATATTTACGTAATAATAACGTATTGTTAAAGTGTATTAAGTGAAAAAATCGGGATTATACGATAATGTAGTTAGTGAGTTTGTCTTGTCACCCGACAATATCTCTTATTGACATCGCCCTGGCTTATTCTTATGCGGATGTAACATTTAAATGTAAAAATACAGAGTAATTTAGAATAGCATGTTGGTTGGTGCAGAAACGTCTCCAGACGGAGGTGGCGGAGGTGCGGTCGCGCGTGCTGGTGCTGCAGCAGGAGCTCGACAACAGCGAGAAGGTGCAGCAGGACTTCGTGCGCCTCTCGCAGTCGCTGCAGGTGACGCTCCCTCACACTACACTGTGCGCACGGAGGTGCAGCGGGGCTCCGTGCGCCTCTCGCAGTCGCTGCAGGTGACGCTCCCTCACACTACACTGTGCGCACGGAGGTGCAGCGGGACTTCGTGCGCCTCTCGCAGTCGCTGCAGGTGACGCTCCCTCACACTACACTGTGCGCACGGAGGTGCAGCGGGGCTCCGTGCGCCTCTCGCAGTCGCTGCAGGTGACGCTCCCTCACACTACACTGTGCGCACGGAGGTGCAGCGGGACTTCGTGCGCCTCTCGCAGTCGCTGCAGGTGACGCTCCCTCACACTACACTGTGCGCACGGAGGTGCAGCGGGGCTCCGTGCGCCTCTCGCAGTCGCTGCAGGTGACGCTCCCTCACACTACACTGTGCGCACGGAGGTGCAGCGGGACTTCGTGCGCCTCTCGCAGTCGCTGCAGGTGACGCTCCCTCTCACTACACTGTGCGCACGGAGGTGCAGCGGGGCTCCGTGCGCCTCTCGCAGTCGCTGCAGGTGACGCTCCCTCACACTACACTGTGCGCACGGAGGTGCAGCGGGACTTCGTGCGCCTCTCGCAGTCGCTGCAGGTGACGCTCCCTCTCACTACACTGTGCGCACGGAGGTGCAGCGGGGCTCCGTGCGCCTCTCGCAGTCGCTGCAGGTGACGCTCCCTCACACTACACTGTGCGCACGGAGGTGCAGCGGGACTTCGTGCGCCTCTCGCAGTCGCTGCAGGTGACGCTCCCTCACACTACACTGTGCGCACGGAGGTGCAGCGGGGCTCCGTGCGCCTCTCGCAGTCGCTGCAGGTGACGCTCCCTCACACTACACTGTGCGCACGGAGGTGCAGCGGGACTTCGTGCGCCTCTCGCAGTCGCTGCAGGTGACGCTCCCTCACACTACACTGTGCGCACGGAGGTGCAGCGGGGCTCCGTGCGCCTCTCGCAGTCGCTGCAGGTGACGCTCCCTCACACTACACTGTGCGCACGGAGGTGCAGCGGGACTTCGTGCGCCTCTCGCAGTCGCTGCAGGTGACGCTCCCTCTCACTACACTGTGCGCACGGAGGTGCAGCGGGACTTCGTGCGCCTCTCGCAGTCGCTGCAGGTGACGCTCCCTCTCACTACACTGTGCGCACGGAGGTGCAGCGGGACTTCGTGCGCCTCTCGCAGTCGCTGCAGGTGACGCTCCCTCTCACTACACTGTGCGCACGGAGGTGCAGCGGGACTTCGTGCGCCTCTCGCAGTCGCTGCAGGTGACGCTCCCTCTCACTACACTGTGCGCACGGAGGTGCAGCGGGACTTCGTGCGCCTCTCGCAGTCGCTGCAGGTGACGCTCCCTCTCACTACACTGTGCGCACGGAGGTGCAGCGGGGCTCCGTGCGCCTCTCGCAGTCGCTGCAGGTGACGCTCCCTCACACTACACTGTGCGCACGGAGGTGCAGCGGGACTTCGTGCGCCTCTCGCAGTCGCTGCAGGTGACGCTCCCTCTCACTACACTGTGCGCACGGAGGTGCAGCGGGACTTCGTGCGCCTCTCGCAGTCGCTGCAGGTGACGCTCCCTCTCACTACACTGTGCGCACGGAGGTGCAGCGGGACTTCGTGCGCCTCTCGCAGTCGCTGCAGGTGACGCTCCCTCTCACTACACTGTGCGCACGGAGGTGCAGCGGGACTTCGTGCGCCTCTCGCAGTCGCTGCAGGTGACGCTCCCTCACACTACACTGTGCGCACGGAGGTGCAGCGGGACTTCGTGCGCCTCTCGCAGTCGCTGCAGGTGACGCTCCCTCTCACTACACTGTGCGCACGGAGGTGCAGGTGCCGGTTTTAGAAGGTAATCATGAAACAGTATTTTTTTCACGACACAGTGTATAAGCTTAGATAGGTCTTATAGATGCAAACGGAGCTTAACGCCGCAATACTGAGTGGGAAGAGGTCCACGCGCCAACAGACTGCAGCCAACTAAGTTAATTATCAAAATAAATAATAATAATGTTTTGCACTTGTCTGGTGTCCGACGACACGGGACTTCTAATACATATTGTACGCATATCTCAATGAATGTTACAATATATTATCAGGTACAACTGCAGCGGATACGCGAAGCGGACACGGAGGTGCGGTGGCAGCACGACGAGGACGTCAACGAGTGCCCCACTTGTCACGTGCCACTGCAGAATAGCAAGAAAAAGGTACATATTTCTGTATAATTTCTATTTTTTAAATCTATGTATAAATATTTCAGTATTTTATGTTTCCATGAATATTTCTTTTGATGTATGTATATGGTCTGAATCATTTTTGTAATACATTTTGTAAAGCTGCGAATGTTTGGCTGTATGTCTTGGTAAATAGTTTGTTTTATGTCACACTGTACACCATGTACACCTTCCACTTGAATCCTAACATTTCATACGTAACCACAAATCTCTTTTCCTCTTTGATGAAATTTGCCTAAATTCCGAAACTATCGCTAGCGAGATAATTGTAAATTAGGAGCGAAAAATATTATGCTTAATTTTAATTTATATTTAAAGCAATTCTATTTCATTTCTAGCAATACAAGATTTGAAAACATGATAAATTTAGGGAGTTCTTACGTCTAATTCGATGACGTTGCACTACTAACTAACCTATTTCCCGTCAAAAATATCTCGCGTAATTAACCGATATCCCCCGATGACGTCGATACTACATAACGTGTTTGTCAGGCACTACATAACATGTTTGTCAGGCACTACATAACGTGTTTGTCAGTACTACATAAGGTGTTAGTAAGGCACTACATAACGTGTTTGTGTCAGGTGCACTGCCGGCACTGCGGGCGCATCTTCTGCGCGGCGTGCGTGTCGCACGGCGTGCCGGCCGGGCCGCGCGGCGCGCCCGCGCGCGTGTGCTCCGTGTGCCGCACGCTGCTGCAGCCGCACACCGCGCCCTACTTCAGCACCGCGCCGCCGCACTCGCCCGACTAGACACTATCTACAAATATAACCTAGCTATACACAATACTGACATGATAGGTACCTCCCACACTGACTCGCTGGATGATACGTTACGATCTACTGAGATAACAATAGGTACGTCCCGGAAGCCCTATGCTAAGACCCATTAAGGACATCATGAAATCAGCTGCACGCCGCTAAGTGTGCTGATAATTTGACGCGGAATACTGAGCGAATTATATAACACATATTCCTACATTGTTTTTTTTCGTTTAATGCAAACAAGCATAAAGTCCGCCTGATGGTAAGTGGCCACTATCACTCATGAACATCAACTTCATGAATGTCAATCACAGATGCTTTGCTACACCCGAGGACGAAGATGGTCGTCTCATATAAAAGTCCTAATTGCGACATTACTGATTTCAACAGTATGATACCGTAATACATGTACCAACTCTTAAATTTAACCTCAGCTTCTACTAACCATGCCACCTCTACATCTGGTAAGATTTTAACAACAGAACAGTACCGGTACTAGATGTAACTATAACAGTAAAACCTGTATGTAATACCAGCATGGAACATTCATGTTCGTTGATCCCAATATAAGAAAAAATACCAAACATTAAATTACACACAAATATTGTAGTCTATAAGCTCATATAATCTGGTAAGACTCGTGTGGCAATGTATAAAAATTACTACATACATCATACCGCACTCCAGTGCAGAACGCAGCCTGCAGAATACAACCATACAAAAAATAAAAGCTGAAAATGAAATGGCCAAAAAATATCAATTAGATTATTCCGCCCCTTAGTACTCCTAATACCGAAACATATTGATGCCAATTCAAAGTGCTATTATTGTGCAGTAACACGTAGCTTCGATAGAGATTTAAAGAGGGGTTTCTTAATAAAATATAAGCTTTCGTCCATCAAAAGTTTATTGTACCCATGGAATTTGGAATAATATATAATACAGTACAAAAATAAAATTAGTGTTCGTCGCAGCTACGACAACGCTTTTGTATAAATGGATACTATCAATTTAATATTAAAATAATCAAAATAAATTTAATTATATTGGCGTTATTTTTAACGGCGTCAGTCAATGAGGCTTGTGTTAAACCGAGCCTTCACTTTGTTTTAAGTTTTTTAAGGAACTTTCTGTTACATTTTACCATTCGTAATTTTTGATGCGCGTTCTCGTCCGAGTATAATTATAATCCTGTTTCTCTATATTATGATGCTCAGACAGAAATTCATAAAATTATTACACGTTTATTTCCTTCCATCCATCAGCCTTTCACAGACATAGGCCTCCCCTAATCTACTTATTTAAATTTTTATCTATATAATTCATTACTTGAGTTATGTTTCCAAATGTCATAAACATCGGTTCAGTCAAAACGCCATAAATATTCATCCCGTCAACGTCTTGGCCTTTTGAGTGACTATATTGTTGACAACAATAAGTAAACTTTGTACCGATATTATTGACTTTTTGGTTGCGTCTATTTATTTGAATACCCTGAGTGTTCCTATTTGACACTGACCATATTTAGTTGAATTGGAATTAATCATGGTACAAAGACTACGATAATGGCTATTGGGTGCTGAAACTATGAAAGTGACGTTTATTGAATTAATCCATATTCAGATGCAAATGTAACATAGGGGCAAGTAGTTAGTGTTATTAGAGTTGTTATTTAATTTTATTGTAAATGGAGCAAGACGCTCGCTGCGGAGATGAGCCGCTCATATACACCAAGCCCTGTGTTTATACCAAATCCTTATTTATCTATTGGACGCTAGCAATACCCATCCCTGCAGTGGGCGTTTTGATAATTGTAAATATGTGAACAAAATAGTTTTTGTTAATCTAGTATTCTATGTAGATAGTACGAATTTTAAGAAGGCGGTAAGTGGGATTAATGTAATAATATCACAACAAACACCAAGTCATTTTTTTAATATGGAAGATTGAATGCGATGAGCAAGCAGCACACCTGATGTTAAGTGGTCACTGACTCCCATGGACACGTAACAGACTTCAAATAGGACAGGTATGCCTTAGAACTATCACTAAGGACCAGATATCTGAACTGCTGCTACTTTGTTCAGATATTTTATTTATATTTTTTCAAGGTGGTAGAACCAGTGTAGTTCGACCGGGGAAGTACCCCTCACCTATTTCTAGCGTGAAGCATTTCTTATCAATAGAAGGGTGTGGTTGCCGGCACACGTTCACATGACGCCACCATCATAGTCCTCGGGAGCAGCAACGCATCTGTGATTGATTTCAGATGGAACCCATGTTCTGTATGTAGTTGATTACAGATGTTCATGGGCGGCAATGACCACTTACCATCTGGTGGACTGCATGCTCGTTTGCTACTTCAGTCAGATAAAAAAAAAAAAAACTATAAGCAACAAATATGTGTGGCATACCGTGATGAATGATCCGCATAGATAGATTAGACTGGATTTAGCACGTCGTTGGACATAGCCACATAAATGATAACGTGTAATCGACTTCGGGTTAATGCGATTATAGAGCGCTACATCGACGCTGCTGACGAGAACCGTCTGCTGAACTCGTCGGTCGACTAATGCTGTACCCGCCATATGGGTATAAAAACATAAAAGACGACCGAGCGTCAGTACACGCGGACGCACTATCGTCAACATTTTGTCTTGTTTTCGCAATTTCCAAAATACTGTCTATACACGTTTAAATTTGGTGGCAGCTAACCTTTTAATCATCGTATACAACCGACGCTTAGTGTACGCGCTAATCCAACCTTGTTATTTACCAGCCTGCCACCCGAACATTATGTGAAATAAATCTATATTTCGTGATCTCATGTTGTAACGAAAATTTGACCCATCACATAAGGTTTCATGAGCTTCCAACGTGTTGTTGCTTTGTTAATTTGTTTTAATGATTTTTGTTTTAAATTTAAATTAATTAACGAGTGCAATCTATTGATGTGTAAAAATCAATTTATTGTTATTATTCCCAAAAATGCAAAAGGTTTTCCATCAAAAGGTGCATCCAAAAAGCAAACAAATGCATTTATTTAAACAATGTACAAAGTAATGAATTGTTCGGAAAAAAAAACGAAATCAAGTCTAATACTTTGGTCTTTCTGAGAGAAGACTCGTGCCCAGCAGTGGGCCAATAATGGGTTGATGAGAGACTTTGGTCTTTGCTAGTTATGTATGCGAACGATTAATATAAAACTAAATGGTTAATACCGCCTACCTGTGGACATTTGTAATACGTACCGTCGATACGTTATTGATAATCCACGTACATGCAACATTGCTGAATTTTATTCATATATTTAGCCACATTGGTTTGTCTTAAAGTCTTGATGTTTAAATATGGACCAAACAAATGTAAGCATTGAAATATATGTGCATATATAATAAGATTCGTTTCAATTGAAAATATTGGAATTGTTAACTGACCGAATGTGGTCAAGTGATAATAATGATTTACTGAGAACATTGGCGCTTACCTGTTATACATAGGATAGTTAATCCGTATTGTAATATAGATATATTTTATTGTAAATAAAGAGGTCGATATAACAAATTGTTTCTTTTATCGATGATGATGTACGATGTGATATTACTTTATGTTTGTCATTGAAAAATGAAGAAAAATAAAACACAATATGAATCCATAGACATTGTTATAACTTAACACTTAGAAAACATTTTAATATGTAAATAATTATCTGAATGTAACGATGATGACGGCAGCACCTAGTCGTGGTAGCTCTCGAGGCTCAGCGTGTACACGTCGCTCACGAGGCAGTCGGCCGGCTGGAAGGGGAAATACATATTAATTTATTAGAACTAACTCACTAATGGGTTATCTAGATATAAATTTGCTATTTTCAGACGTAACATTATTTTACCAATTCATTAAGTTTCAACAACAATAATAAAATGATTTTTTTTCTATTTAGCGTACAACCCAAAACCGCACGGAAGTGTAATGGCGTCTGTTGCTGACGTCATGTCTTAAAAGTTTTAACTAAAAGTTGGTATTTTTTTTTAGAATCTTTTCAAGTTTGACAACATGTAAATTGCTTCTTTGCTCACTGATTGTAAAATTAACATAAATTAAATAGTTTTCACCTGATATGATACATGTAGAGGTTCAACAAAATTAATTCATAGCATATACACCAAATATATAATATTATTATTAAAATCGACAGTCAAACAAAGTGCTTAAGAGCAGTTACCTCTGAGCAGATGCCGATGAGCGCGTCGGCGCACCCGTAGAACTCCTCCTTGAGCGAGATGACGATGGTCTGCAGGCTGCCCTTCTTGGAGCGGATGTAGGAGGCCACCTTGCCGATGTTGGTGTTGTCCAGCGCTGCGTCGATCTCGTCCAGCAGGAAGAACGGTGCTGGCTGGTAGCTGTAGAATTACGTCATTAAAGTACGCGACAGATTTCAATTATTCAACTTCTGGGTTGCTCTAAAATGTTTGTAGTAAATATGCAACTAAATAGAAAAAAGCTACAATATCGAACAATTGTCACTTGTTCTAAGAACATACGAAATTTGATAACTTTACTATTAAGATCTAGTACTCTTTCTCTCTGCTGAGTTTTAGGAACTTAAAAAATTAAAAACGTATTCATGCATTCAAATTCAATTTATAGTAAATAAGAATAGCAAATGATTACCACAACATACCTAAAAAATTGTGCTGCTAAACAATATCGTATTTCACGGAAACGTTATTTTGGATATTTTTTTGTGATTGTTTTCTTCATACTATAACAAAATTATAAGAAATATATTATGATACCTATCAATCTTATCTTATTACCTGTGGATAGCAAACAGTAACGCGAGAGCGGCCACAGTCTTCTCTCCACCAGAGAGATTGGACATAGGCTGAAAGCGCTTGCCCGGGGCCACGCAGTTGTAGTTGATGCCGTCCAGGTATGGCTCCTCGGGGTTCTCGGGGCCCAGGAATGCCTGCGCGGATTGGTTCATGGCCAGTGCCTGCAGAGACATTAACGGGAGATATTAATAATCACAGTCGCAGTCACAGTATGGCCGTGGACTCCTCTGAAGAGCCACCTTATACTTCAAATCATTCGTAAATAAAAAAAGAGATTGGCTATTTTAATATCCCTTAACAGTTAGTGTGTTAACTTACCTTATAAATAGCATCAATTTCGTTGGCCACATGTTCGAAACAATCTATGAATTTATCGTGACGCTCCTTCTTTACCTGCAAATAAAATTATATTGAAAATGATTTGCATATAAAATAGACAAAACAAAAGCATAGTAACATGATACAATTGAAATTACCTTTTCAAAAGCTAGTTTAGCTTTATGTGCCCGCTTACGTGCGGCCACGAAGGCTTCATTAGTTGCATTCACTTTCTCTCGTACTTCATTTAGCTTTTGCATTGCCTGTAACAGAAAAAATACGTGCGTGTACTAGCGTACACTCGTAAGAAGTGAAACTTCTTTATGACGTTATTTTTTCAAAAAATAATTTACTATATGCAACTTTACAGAAATTGGTTAAATAAAGTTAAATTAGATAAAGTTTAATAAAAGGCTTTTATTAAACTTTATCTAATAATCTAATCTACAATAATCTATTTAATATCAAGCGTGGTAGGGATAAGAAAAAGATGGCGCGTAACGGAATAAAAAAGATGGCGCGTAACGAAAAAATGTTACACTAATTTTTTTTCCAACCCCGATAAAGAAGTTTCACTTCAATAAATAATATAAGAGCAGAATAAATACGATAGCATATTAGTCTCTTTCACAAAGACAAATTGATTACTAACTTAACTTGAACTTTGAAAACATGAGAAAAAATCAATCATAAGTACTGCCCGTTAAAGCGAAAACTCGTTCAGTGACGATGACATGAGTTCCATGATTTATGTTCGCCCATAAAGTGTTCAACGCGCCTGAAGAAGTTTTCACTTGAAATATATTTCGTACCCGCATGTTGGGCGCCTGTATCTTGTCGACGGTGTTCTGCAGCGAGTTGATGGCCTTCTGCAGCTTGTCGGCCTTGCGCTTGATCTCGTCCGCCTCCTCCAGCTCCTTCAGCGCCTCGGGCAGCCGCCGGTAGTCCACGCGGATCCTGCATACATAATTAGCCTTACCGTTCATACTTCTTCATTTATCTCTCACAGTTACTATTATCTCCTTAGTCTATTTAACTTATTTTTACACACACATACATTAAAACACTAAGTACTATAAAGAAGCGTTTCGTGGCATCCGCTCATTGGTCATTTGCGATTTATCTTATCTTTACCTGTTCCATGTTCTATAGTATATGGTTAACGTGTTCATACAGTAAACCGTCACGACGATTAAATATACGGTTAAACGAAGCAAAACATGACAATATATGTCTACATATGTTTTAGAGACGAAGTTTTAGTTGTAAAGTTATAGTAAAACGAGACACTAACCTGGACTCTCGCTGATACTGCTGCGTGGTGGACATGGAGGACGGCTCGGACTCGCCCTCCGCTGTGTCGTCCAGGTTACCCTCCAGCAGCGGAATTATTATGTCGTCAATCTGTATAACATACGAATTTATTACTTACACATATTTTATTTGTATAACAGGACATCGACAAACAATGATTTGTTTTTAATTAATATTATATTTTCTATGGCTACGAGGCTAAAATTATATAAAAGTTTCGTATAGCATAACAAAAAATATCGAATATAGAAATTAATAAATCATATCATAAAATCAAATAATAAAATAATAAATAAAATTAATTTATCATAACGATGATTCCAAAGTATCAGTGTATATAAAACCATGCACTTTACTGCCGTAATTTCAAGAGGGTGGCAAAATTTTAACAATAGAAGAATCAATCTTCCTCCACTTTCAAACTAAAGTGTATTAAATACATTCGTGACCTTTTTAGTAGGGTGATAATTGGAGACCTTTTTCAGCTGTTCAACCTTCGGCTAGGTAAGGTCTCCCAGCTTCTAGGGTTAAGTGTATTACGGTTACTTGTATATAGTATAAAGTGACCTTGCACTGTCGCAGGATGTTGTGCCTGTCGGAGCGGCGGCTCTCGATGCGCGCCTCGATGCTGGCGATCTGCTTCTGCACCGACTGGATGTCCTTCGTGATGTTCGCCACTTCTTTGCGAGCCTGTAAAAGTTTATATTTAGTGATGCTAAATATAATGTATAAAGACATGAGAACAATAATGTACTGAATTATCGTCCATAATAATAATCGGTTTAATTAATGTTTATTATTATAAGAATTATAAGATATTTCATTTCCTAAACATTAATAACTGATACAATATATCGTTGTGTGCAAGCTGTAAGCGTCAGCGGTGAGGGTTAAAAACAAACTTAAATGTCTGATCTTATAAGGCTACGTAATTTCTGTAAAGTTTTAAGCTAAATTCGGAGGTCCACTAGTCATGTGGTCCCCGATAGGTTAGCGATAACTCACGGCGGTGACGGCGTCGTCGGCGGCGTCGAGGCGCGCGCGGGCGGCGGCGCGCTCGGCCTTCAGCGCGTCGGCGCGGCGCAGCTCGCGGTCGATGTCCTGCCGCTGCTTGGCCTCCGCCTGCCGCCCCGCCTCCAGCTCGTCCTCGCCGTCCTGCACCGTGCGCTCCCACCGCGTCACGTTCTCTGCGACACGCACGTGTACACCGTCAACGCCGCGTTACAAGCACCATGCGAGCTAACACCCGCCCGATCACATGCAGAGGACAATCTCATGGGCCACGGATTGCATGATACCATGAAATAGAGTTATACGCTATTATAAATATTATGCTTTCACTTTGACATTTTAAACATCCATAACAGTGACTCGGAGAACTAATTGAATCTCTTAAAAATATGTTTTATTTTTTGCATTTACGACAGCTTTATACAACATGAAGTTTAACTTTAAGTTAATTAAAAATAAAAATAAAAAATTGCAATCATCGAAATAGTTTGCTCAAATTGTCAATATTAAAATTAAGAATTAAACATGGAGGCAGACCCGCGTGGCGCAGCGGTTATCGTACCGACACGTTTGACACGCAGTGGGTCTCGGGTTCGATTCCCGGCCAGACAGGTATCTGAATGATGAGTTTAGATTCTTGTTCTGGGTCTGGGTGTTAGTGTATTCGTCTTTGCGTGTGTCCATGGCACTCACGACACAGGAGAAAATTCTACTGTGAGGCTATGAGTGTAGAAAGCGTTTTAAATTTTACACATGAATATAGGCCAGCAACATTGAAAATTATAAAAAGAAAAGCCATTCTTTTCCATAAATTAAAATGACGTTCAAGTATAATATCCCTAAACGATGGCAACAAATGGTAATGGTGACATGTTAGAATATAAATAAAACAAGAATTGCAGTAAAAGCACTTACTCTGGGTGTCCCTCGAGCGCTCGAACTCCAAGTTGGAGGCGATGCGGTCGATCTGCGCCTCGAACTCCATGCGCCGCTTGGCGCGCTCCTGCTGCGCGCGCAGCTCGCGCTCCTCGTACTGCCTGCGAGTTGCACGCACAATCAACGACCATATTCGCAGTCCCAAGCCATACTACCAGGAGTGCGTTCCATTACACGTTCACAAACTTCACGTTCCCGACCGCAGTTTTTCCCTTTCCAGTAGCTTGTGAGCGTTACTGACAATCTCTAGTGGGACGATCACTTCGACCTTATCAGATGGGTCGTCGTACGCGTCGCGTAAGTCATGACGTTATGAGTGATGTATTCGCCGCGACAATAGCGACCGCGGTCGTCTTGTGGAACAACGTTTTGGACGTTTTTCGCTTTGTGAACGCCTTTTTGAACGCGCCCCAGGAGTATGCATGCATAACCCCATATCCTCCATAGGTTTTAATTTACACATGGACATAGGCCATATCACACGCTACTAAGTGATAAATGGATGGCCGCTGACAACTTTATTTCAGGTACACTTCAGGTCTACTTCTTTAATTAAAAATACTTTAAACCGCCGATCTCGGCTATTTTTATCGTATATCAGTAGTTAAACTATCCCAAACGAATTAAGCCACTAACCCATATAACCTAGAAGCGATTTGCATAGGTTAAAACGTGATGCAGTATGTCCCTGGTTGGGGAAAGATCCACACGAACAATATGTTAGTAGTAGTTAAGGATATATAAGGACAAAATACATATTTTAATTTCTTTTAGTTTTTCATACATATATCCAAACTGACCGAATGTTGGCGACGCCGATGTCCCGACAGAAGCCGCGGAACACGACGTCCTCCACGTTGTTCATGTTCTCCTTGATCTCCTGGATCTTCAGGTCGCGCGCGTGGATCGTGCGCTCGATCTCCTCTACTTGCGGCTGGAGTCACAAAAATAACTGAAGTTGTTATCGTGGATCTAACTATTGACTGATACCAATAATGTGACGAATTGCAAGACATAAAACAAAATAACACCAAATGACAGCTGGTCTGGATAATAATCATCAGATTCTTCATTTGACTCTACATATTGAAAAATGTCACTTTGGTGTTCTGCAAGCAATATTTAAATGTACTGAACTGGTGAGTAATAATCACTTGCTTTATCTTAATTTGAATGATAGTTTTAATAATTTGTTTAATCAAATCGTAAACTCACCCCAAACATATCAATCTTGCGTTCGAACTCCGCAATTTCTGCGTCAAGAGCTTTGATTTGCTTCAACTGAAAAAAATACGTTATTTACAATTCCATTCACAAACTTCATTAAATCACCATAAATATATATAGATAGATAAATACATACAGTGGTATCCCTGTCAGTCAATGCGTACTTAAGACGAGATTCGAGGCCTCGAATTTGTGAGTCCACAGTTGTTAACTCTGATTCCTTTCGAGATTTCTTCATCGACTCACGAAGTTCCTCCGTCAGTTTTTCCTATAAACGATAACAACCAACGTAATTTATTAATTTTTCATAAAAAAAACTTGTAATAAAAATACAAAAGAATCCAACAATGAACCTTCTTGGCCTTGAGCTGTGATAGATGTTTTTCGTCCCACCGCTTCGCCTTCCGCGCCAAATCCAGGGAACCGCCGGAAATGATGCCTGACTTCTGGTAGAACGTTCCGTCCAATGCCAGAGCCTAAAAACAAGTTTATTGTTTCATAGGAATGTTGTAATTCTGTTGTGGATCCTGAATTTTTTTATATTTCCACCAGTTTAGTGAATTTATTTCTGGTATTTTTAGAATATTGAACTGTAAAATAAGTTATGATTATTATCTTTCTTTTATAACTAATATATAACAGATGCGAATACACATCTGTTATATAATAGTAAGCAAATATAGACAATAAGTGCCTAGTTAAACGTGTAAAAAATGTACATTGTTATTGGATTAAAAATGACCTCTGCGCCAACCAATGCTCGAACATAGGTCGAAACAGTAAATATTCAATCTGTTCAAGACTTTAACGCGAACTAACAAAGGATAAATTTAAATGTAACATGATTCGATTGCTATCTTATATATCATCGGAAACACAGTATTTTTATGTAATTGCTGTGGATTTTGTTCTATAAATAAATAAACACTGGTCAAAAGCAAAAAGCGGATATTCCTGCTAAACATAACGTTTCACAGAGACAACATTAATGAGTGAAGTGTTACTAACGTCGTATCTGCTGTTCTTGGTGCGGTCGAGGTCGTATGCGACGCGCGAGGCGTCCTCGGG